>KZ505644.1:2362061-2390591 GCA_002844005.1 Limosa lapponica baueri
TTTTTTTTTTTTTTTGGCCTTCTCTAATGTATTTTTCCACACTTAGGGACTTAGTGAAAAAACACACTCTTAAAAGAAGAGCGAGGGGAAGTCTGGTAGCATAGAGAGTGGTAAAACAGGATGCAAAATCAGGTTAACTGCTCTAGAAGTAGGAGGGAGAGACTGGAACTGAATGAGGAAGAGGAGGAGAAGCTGAAGTGGGTGTTCTTGAAGTGAGGCAAATGCAGCCAGAGGGTGGAAATAGAGGGACTTCTCTTGAGCAGTGGCATGGAGCAGGTGAAACAACAGCAGTCAGGTTTCAAGTATTAAGATATGAGGACTGGGACAATTAATACCGAGATCTATTTATTTTCACTAGATGTACCTCTTTTAGCATTGTAGCAAACCTGAGAAAACAAGTTGAGTGGCCTAGCTTTCAGTGGGCTGTGATCCAGACAGGACCTTCAACTTTGGGGGTAACCTCAGTCCTTCTTACTGGGTTGACAGGAAAGGACTAATAGTCTGCCCCGTCTCCAGACCAGCTCTGCCATTGCCCTTTTCTGAATGCCCATTCCTAGTTGGAAAATGTTGCCCTGTCCTGCAACTTGTATCGCCCAGGTTAGTCCCACAGAAAGGAGTCCTTACTGTCATCTCGGATCACTGAGGGAAGCGAATGTAAGCACAGCAGGTGGAGAAATCTGTGAGACTTACCTCCAAAGAGCACTTCTGCTCCTGAGCAAGGTGCTCTCACCAACACATTCAAGAATATAGTATGTACAAATAAGGTAGGCTGGACTTGTCTTACATCCCACAGAGACATCGAAGTAATTTTTAAGTTGCTAGCACAGACTACTCCTTGGCAGATGTTACCGAATGGGGCAACCTGCGCACTTCACACATTACATCTATTTATCTGTCTTATTTACTGCTTATGATGACCCTAAAGGTGGGCACTGAACCTAGAACACAGTTTGAGACACTAATTCATTTCTGACTCTAAAACTGTTTCCCATACCAGAGAAGAAATCAGTTTACAAGCTAAAAGTACTTTTGTTAAGTTCTTCATTCACACACATCATTTGAGAGACGCAAAATCAAATTCATATTAAACTAACAAAGCTGATACATTTTCACTACATCTACAGACCACAGAACACTTTGCTTTCAAGAAAAGTTGAATAAATCAGAGAGCTTTCTTAAGGAGACTTCTCCCCTTGTCTTCAGAAAGTCCTTAATGTGACATCTGTCCCTGCACTGTCACCTCTTTTAAAACTAACAAATGCATGACATATAATACAAGATTTATAAATTAAAGAAACCCACCCCTTTTAAGTAATATTCTTTAAATCTCAGTTTCTGACAGTCCTCCTATTTGCTCAGTAACTGTAATAGGCGTATTTTTCAGAAAATAGTGAATAAAAACTGACAAGCTATCGGGGGAATCTGAATGCATAATTGATGGGGGCATAAATTAATATGATTAGGCCTTTATTGGGTGCCACTGCTGCCAAACCTACAAAAGGGGCACGGAATAAAACATGGCTATATTCTCAGGGCTGATAGACATCAATATGTAATGCATATTATCTCAAGCCTTCTCATGTAGTCTGCTTATGACAGCACTCAACCTAATTGAAATTTTTATCTTTCTGTTGCATACAGACAGTTTTGACTAGCTGCTTCCAGGGAAAAGAGAGAAATCCAAATGACCCAAATGAAGGTTTCTCTGTAGAGGTATATACCCTTCTTGCAAATCACTTTAAAATGGCTTTCTGGTTTTATAAAGCCATCTTCAGAAAGCTGCATTAAAGAAACTCAGGACTTGGTTTGTCTCTCTACCTTTTAACTAAGCTTAACAGTGCATTTGCCTAAAAGAAAGAAAAGAATCAAAAGATTTCTTCGTAAAAATCAATATACTGTATGCTTACTTCAACCGAGACTTCATTTTGCTACAGTTCTTCATGCTGCATATATGCAGCTTAGGAGGAAATCTTTTTTCTATTTATTATGAATTTTTTTATACTATCTCCCTTTGGACTTGTGAAGAAAAAGTTAAAAATTAAGAGTGTTTTTTTGAACTGACGTCCCCCCAATCCCTCCAAAAAATGTTGGTCAGGTGATAAAGTTTAATTTAGTTAATTCTAAATTAGTTTTAAAAACTTTTTCTTTTTCAGTTCTTTTTAACTATGAATTCATACACTGTGAAATGAAAAGCCACAGCAAAAACATGATAACGATCAGTTATAAAACATTTTGAACATTCTCTGTAAATGAGAATGTAATCAATATTCACTTTTCATGAAGTGTTTTTGCTTTGACAAGTCAAAGTTGATTAAAAAGTTTCATATTTAATATTTTGCTCTTTATTGAAAAGTACTGTACTGCATGAGTGTTCCTGAAAATGCATGCTACCATTACTAAATATTTTTATACAGTAGTGCTGGATGTTGTACAAGTAAGATAAGGAGTCAGTTTCTGCTCCTTCGTTTACAGTCCAGAAGGGGATTATCCCTGGAGTAAAACACATTTAAACTCTAAAAATCAAAATAAAACACAGAGAGGGGCAGAAACAGGTCCAAAACCTCATTTTGGTTTTACTAAAACTCACTTCATAAGATATAGGAAATAAATATATATTTTTTTTTTCTTTCTGAAATATATTTTAAAGCCCATGCATTAAATTTGATCAATAAAAATAATGCTATTGGCTATTTTCATACCGTGACACGAAGACAAAGGTAGTATAGCTAAAAAATTACTTTCTTCTGTTAATGGACAATCTTTTACTCTTCTAACTCATCACTCCATTATCATAAACTGTAGGGCATCCATAAATAAAAAGAGGCCACACGTTTTGTAGCTTTAAGAATGACACATTGCGTTCTGGAAGATCCATGTTCTTGCACCTGTTATTTCAAGTAATTTATTTATTTCAGAGGCTATGAAGCACTCCCACTTTCATTTTATACCTGCCCTTGGTAGTTGCAAGTTCAAGATGTGAAACAAATCCACTATCATTCCCTTTCCATTTACATGTCACAAACAGAGAAGGCAGGGCGGTTGATGGACAACAAGAGCTCATGAACTTTCCATTGAGAACCATGGAGAAACTCCAAGCCTTCTTTTGCCCTAACGTGAATTTGTCATATGAATCAAACTTTAATGGAACACATTTTGAGAGCCTACTGCTGCATGATATTGGTGCTGTTTGTTTCTACTTTGGTGCTCTATTGAAAAGGTATCTTCCTTCCCTTTTCAGGAAACCAGACTGATAACCACGTAACTAGAACAGACTCTGTATGCTCTGCAGTGTTGTGTGGATTGCCAGGGGAATAGGGGTGATTTGAGGCCATAGAGATTTAAAGGTTGTGGGCTTAAATTGTTTTACTATTTCGATCCTGCGTAACTTTTTTTGTACTACTTGCGAATGTCAATATTTACAATTTAGTGTATATTTTCTCTATAAATAGAGAGAATATAGAATAATAAGAAATCCTGAATCCCACCAAACACATTGGTTAGAAGATGGCTTCAAGGGATATCTCCTGATGTTTTTCTTACTTAAAATGATATTTAATTCCTGAAGGGTTTCCCTCATTAGAGCATAGCTTGGACTTATAATTACTTTGGGAGGTTCTTGGAAGACTCTTTTAGTGATATATGATACAGTTTGAGCCTCTTATGAGACTGATAGCAGAACAATTTCACAATAGCACTAAAACATTGCTGGACAATAGTTTAAGGTGAATTTCAGGAGACTGTGTTTTAAAAATAGTTTCCATTATTAATCCGTATTTGCCATATGATCTGCTCTTAGGGGCAGATCAGTGCACCTAGTGGTAGACCCTGCAGCTCATGATAGTGTTTGGGGCACTGGACTTCCTTCTCCTCTTCCTGATAACTTAGTGAGTCCTTTTATCCCACCATAATACTTTCTTCCATCCACTTTTTTTCAAGAGACACGAATTCACTCCATATGTACAGTGGCTCAGCTTGTTCAGAGAGAGGAATATTACCCAACGGAGGAGGAGCCTGAAGCAATGTCCACTCCAGGCTTTCTCCTTTTTCAGCTATTGGATGCTGCTAGCATCACTACAGTGGACAGCACAGACAGGTATAGCAAGGCTGGTGTGCAGAGGGGGGCTGGCTCACACCACGCTGCACAGATCTCTTGTAGCAGGTGTGATGAGAGAGTTGGCACCCAGTTGTTTGTATCTCCCACTTGACCTTATAACCCCATTACTCTCATCTGTAGTCCAGTAGAAGAACAGTATGTTCTTGGTGGCCTACTTCACCCACTGGACAAAAAAAAAATAAAAGGGACAGTTAAGGTTCTCACTACTCCTCTGTACACACACTCATGACTTTGGAGGAGTGGGTGTGCAACAGCCTGAGTAGACAAGGCTACTCATGACCTTAGTAACTCTGGCCCAGGTTCTACTATGCTGGATAATATCTTATACCACAACTAAGTCCACAGAAATCAATATGAGTTATGGTTTCACAATACAGCTCTAAGTTAAAAAGTGCTATTTCTAATCCAACCACAAGGTACATTTAGACATCTTTTTCCACAATGCAACTTCAAACCTGGAATCACAAGTTCTTACTCAAATCCATGATCAAAACTAGCACTAGTATGTGAAACAAATACGAAGGCTTGCTGGTAGCCTGTGGAGTAGAGAGATAGGATCCTGCAGATCGACTCAAGCGTTCCCCTGGGTTTTAATGTGGTTTGGTCATAGAGGTCCTAGTGTCAAGATATTGCCAGCCTGAGGACTAATATCATAATGATCTCTCTCAGACAAACACAAACCGACTAGAACTTCTATAGAAAAGTGATGGTGGTGGGGGCTAGTTGCTTGCTTTGCCTAGAGTAATGTAAATTCTTTGAAATTTTCGCAGTATTTTGATAAGCTGTGAAGAATTTTCAAGGGTTTTTTCAGTAGCTCAACTTCACATGCGTACTCAGGAGAAAACAAAAACACATGCCATGGCATAGTTCTGGTGCCTCTCTGTGGGCCAGACTTTCTTGCTGTCCTATGTACTTTTTTATATATCAAACTCTCTGCTTAGCCAAAACAGAATTGAACTGTGTGTGATGGAGGATGCAGTAGATGAACCTAGTTGACAAAGACAGAAATTATCTGGAGATATTTCCTGCATATCACACCTTTTAAACTGTCCAATAGGGGCTGAACACGGCAAGACTATGAAGATGCTTGATGATGCAAATCAAGGCTATTATGATGGCCTTGAAATCAGTCAATGAACATAGGCCCAAGAAGCATATTAAATATGGGGCAGAAAAAAGAAACTAACACCATTTGGTAAGTATGAAAGTACATGACTTCACAGAAACAAAAAGTAACATCTGCAGTACTATTATAGTAAACCACATGTATTACTAATTAGCTCTCAGTGCCCTTGTATGCTAGGGATGGGCTACAATCCCTGCATGCAGAGGGGAGAACTGAGACCCAGAAAACATGGGATATATTTCCAGGGAGGTGAATGGCACCTGGGGCCTCCAAAACTATTTGTAGTTTTGAGTTCTTCCTCTAAAAAGTATTTTGCCCAGGGTCAAAAAGTGCATTTAAACAGAGGTTGCAGAAGTTGTAGTCCTAAACCTCCACCAAACTACATTGCAGGATGTTGGCAGAAATACTACTGTGCTTACTGCAAAACCACTGAAACCCCAAATCTGCCAAATAACTATGGCTCTTCAAGAGGCTAGAACTTGCCTGAAGTTAGCAAAGTAAATCCTATATGAAATGTTAATATCCTCTTCCCTCACTGCAAAGCCATTTCAGGAATTTCAGCATTGTGACATTTTTAAATTACCAAATTGAAACACTTTACATGTTAGTAAAATGCATTGTGCCGACCATGTTTTAACAAAGATCATTTATCACCTCTGGAAAGTTGCTGAGTAAATCCTTTTGACTTTGTACTATCCCATTCATCCTTGTTTCAAATAATGTAATTCTAACATTGTATTGATATTCGTTTAGATTCTCCCCCCCACTTATTTTCCATTTAAAAACTGGTTTCTAAATACATTTGATGCAACTAAGCTTTATATTTGTCTCCTTATGGACGTATGCAGAAGATGTGCTCAGCTATATTGATCTCTGAGGAAATGTGGATGAGGTAGATAATGTGAAACCTTTTTGTCATTACTAACAGTTATATAGGTTCTGGAAATTTTCTGTGTTTGGCTGACTAGATAAGTGGACGCACTCACATTTATTTGATTGGAAAAAGTATGGGGAGTAAACTGTGTCTCCCCAGTTTCTGTATGGAATTGATCTTTTGTGTATTAACACTTTTCTATTACAGAAAAGGAATTGGTGATTATGAGAGCAGAAGCACCCCTTTCTTTCTGCTGGAGTCTTTGGAGCCTGGTCTTACAGAAAAGGGAAGGGACCTAAACAAGTCAAGGGAAGACACAATGAAAGGGCACAAGGCAAAGTGACGAACATTTCAACATCTAGCCTTCCAAAACTGAAATGAGAAAGAGATTGCTGCTCTTGCCTTTATTAGCTCCTTGCATCTGCAACTCTGACAGACCTACCCTTACTCTCCCTGGTCTGGGGTAGCTGCAGGTGGCAGATACTTGTTAGGTTCTGGCTCAGTTGCAGGAGCAAAGGCTGGTTCTTGGCTTTACTCCGCTAGCTGAGATGCCAGGTAAAAGGTTATTAATGTTGACATGCAAGTCCCATGATTTGTTGTATAGGAGTTTGCCTAAAAGGTGAATGAGTGAAAACTCCATGAGATCCTTTCTACTGGGAAACTATCACTTAACTGACTTTTTTCCCCTTCATTTTAATTCCTCTCTAATTGTTCAACATGCTTCAACACTCCCTCTTTCTCTGAATTTCCAGACTGTGTTCTACATCTGCTTGACTGCAGACACTGAGACATATACAAGCCTCTGCAAACAAGTCCAGGCCATGAAATCTTAATTCTGGAACCAGGCTGTACTTCCTTTGTGATAAAGAGGCCTTTCAGTCCTCTTGCATCACTTACTCGCTCCTCATACAGGTTACTGCCTTCTTGTCTGAACCTATTCAATCCTCTGCTTTGCGGAAACAATGAATAATCAAGTTAAAAGGTATTGGTTTTAAAAATGTGTCTTTTTCTTGATCTGGTTCACGTTGTGACCACAAAAAACTGTTGGATAGGCTTAAGTGAGGCAGGTGTACTTTTTGGCAAGAGGGAAAGCAGTCGGGAACAGGGATCATTTAAACTACCATTACTGTTATAAGGCAAATGATTCATAAGACAGGGCTGGTACCCAAGGTGCACAAGTGAGTAGCAGAAAGACTCTGGTGCTGCTTTCTTAATCTGATGGCTTTCAGGACCAGGGCTAACCAGAATCAGATGATGAGAGAGACAGCATCCCTATAGAGAGCAGGCAAAAACAAAGTCTCCCACACACCATCTACAGTCCCAGACAGGCAGGTTTTAACGCTGAGACCCATTGCTACTGGGCACAGCCCTCCTGCACAGCTCATGTGAATGTACTGATACAGACCTGATAGGATGCCTCTTGGCTTGATGCCTTTTCATCCAGAATCTCCCTTCCTCATCCCCTGTACGCCAACATGCATTTTTTACAGCTTCTCTTTTTTTCTGAACCCTACAAGCTGGCATAAGATACTTTATAATGAGGTCTATTTGCACTTAAAAAAAAAAAGTTTGTTTTTACATCAGCCTCCCCAGTTTATTAAAATACAAAGCCACTAGGTTCACATCCATATGGTCAATCTTCTTTCTAAGTTAGTTCCTGGCCCACAATACAATTCCTGATAATGATAGTGATTGGTATAAAGCTTGTCTAATCATAATAAATCCCATGCAGACTAAGGGTTCTGTCGGGCCTTGGTGACCCTCTTATGCATTTCAGCTTTTCATATGGGTTTAGACTAGTACTTTTTTAATCCAGCCTTATTCAAAATTAAACAAATCTCTGCCACGATAGTTAAAATTGGCAGATAGAAATACACAAGATCTCAGGCAAAATTAAAAGTGAACAACTTGTGCAAATAGGCAAAGCGATGCATCGTAGACAAAAGACACAGCTCAGAAAACCTGGAATGGAGCTATTGGCTTTAATTAGCTGTACCAATTTATGTTGTCCAGGAGTCTGGCCTGCTTCTAAAAAGAAATGTTTTGGATGTGTTAGAAAAATTGGGTGCATAAATTACAGTTGACCCTATGACACTTTAACTTGAATGACCAGCACTTATTCAGTCAACTACAATAGGTCTCACTGTCCTTGGCAGGATTACAGGGGTAATATTTTTTAACATGGATGAGCAGCTCTTGAACAATTTCACCAATGTATTAAGTATAAACAGGCTTTTCTTCAACATCAGGTGTGTACATCTTCTCCTCACACTTATTTTTCTCCACCACACATATTTATTGTGGCCATTACAGGAGGGGAGAAACTTCCCTTCCTATAAATGTTTGTCTTCTCCTTCATCCCTCTTATGGGAACACCACAAACTGGTGGAATGATCTTGTTTCATATGCCTGTCTTGTTTTATTTATTTATATAATCAAAGAAGACATTCACTATTGTTAGAGTATATTGCTATGGCTTCTTCATTGCTTGAAAAGGAACTTGTGGCCAAAGATATGACAGGCTATGATAGATATTGTTAAAGACTTTATTCTTGTAGTTTCTTACTGATAAGAAGTCTCATTTGTTTAAAGGGAGTTTATAGTACTCAAAAAATTGCAAGCCTAGCTAAAATAAAAAGTAGCAAAATACTGTTGACTTATTCTGCCTTTATAAAAAGTTTTGGGGGCCTTGAAATATCCTCTACTGACAGCTGGACATGAAGGACTTCAAACTGATGAAATAAGAATATAAATGTCTTCTACAGAAGAATGATTGATAGAACAACATGACTGGTACACAGATAGCACATATTATCTCAAACTCTATAACTTAGGGTCATTTTCAGAAAGAGAATTGCTACCAGCTAGGGTTAAAAAAGAATATTCAAAAGCTTTAATAGCAAGGTTTTCATCCTTTCATTAAGTATCAATCTGTTGCCAAAGCAGAGGGTGCTTTTGATTTGTCCTTGCCCCTGCTCCTTTTACCCCCTTAACCTGCATTTTCTTAAGTATTTATTAATTTATTGGAATATATTCTCCCCTACTGATATGATTTCCCTAGGCGATGTAGTGGTTGCTTTTATGGAAGAGTTGTATTAAGAATTTTAGGTATTGGTAATTGGCAATCTAACTTTGAAGATGCAAATGAGGCGGCCCCTTTATAGCATCCAAGTCTACCAAACATTTACAGAAAACAAGACAAGCATGTGCAGGCTGAAGTGGAAATAAAATTCTTTATACCAGACACATCCTGAATAAAATTGCATGTTTTTAATTGTATTTTTATTGCCTCTCTCATAGGGAAATGCACTCTGAGCTTAATCCTGCTGTTTTTCTAAAGTTCAGAAATAAGGTCCAGCAATATAAGACATATGGAAAGACTTTGCAAGTCTATGTGAAGTAGTATATTGAAAGAAAATGCCTTCATTTGCTTGGCCAAATTCTCATTTTAATTATTTGAGACTCCAAACTTCCTTTTCCTTTAAGTGGTATTCCTTAAAGTATGTCTTCTCAGCTCAAGTGTCAAATCAATTAATTTTTTCTCTCTTTGTTTGCTCTAGAGGAGACTTCTTTTATTACAAGAAAAGAAAAAAAAATGTACATATGTGATAGTAACTTTAATTATTGAAGGTTTTTGACACCACTGATGAAAACGCTTCCCACAAAGTCGGCTTTGAGCATAGCCAGTGACAATGCTGTGAAGGTCAGTGTTCAGATTAACATGCTCACTGTAAAAACATATAGCAGATTTTTGTACTAATAGAAGTAGTAATGTACAAACTGATTGAAAGAGTGAAAGACTTGAATCCAGAGTAACTAGAAGCCTCTGATACTAAGCAACTAAACAAACTTCCTTGGGAAACAGAAAGTTTAAAGGTACATCCTTGCTTGTTTCATCTAATCTAAGGTGACTTTGATTCCAAGAAACACTATTTATTTTTTAAAGTTCCTTCTGAGACAGTTGCCTGGCAGAATTCAGATTGATAGAACTAGATCCCTGGTATCTCCCCTAGTATTAAAGACATTACACACTAGCATTCAGATTCCTCTCACCTTTCAGGGTGTAAATCAGGGAACTTTCACAGAAATCAGCAAGTATTAGGCCCAGGAGCTTTCAGTGTGTGATAGAATTAATTTTTGGCTGGCAGACTCTTACGAAAACTGATTTCTGAACAAATCAAATCTTTTAAATGACAAGTAAACCCCCAACACACCAGACAGTGGATGGGAAACTGTGCAGTGCTTTGCACCAAAGAAAAATTGTGCTTTGATGGTATCACCATCATGTACACATTCGAGCTGATGAGGAGGAAGAGTAAAGATAAGCATGAGACTTTCCTAAGATAGCTGACAATACATTGAAAGGAATAGAAGTTTTGGAGAAGAAATTAAATAGTCTGACAGAACAAAATTACTTCCCCCCCTGAACCCCATAAAACAATATATGTACATAAAAGGACTGAAAAAGGAGTTGTAGCTTATAAAAGAGAGAAGTCAGCTGATGTTCCTTGAAACAGAGAATCTTGAAACCATTTACTGAAACACAGAGAAGGCTCCTTCTTCTTCCCCCTCTTTGGTCCCCTGCCTTTCAATATGGTCTTTTGAAAGATCGTTATCCTGGAGAAGACGTAACAGCACAAATGTTTCCCTTCACCATGAAAATGCAAACATTAAGTTACACTAAATAAATAAACAATCTGCTACTCATAAAAAAATCAGACCAAAATGAAACAACAGGAATCTAGATATTTTTTTAACAATCAATTCTACAGAAAACCCCAGATGTCCTACATCTTGGTCACTACAACTGATTGATGACATGTAACAAAGTGCTACGGGGTGAAGCCTGACGTGTTTTGGACATCTAGGTTGCTCAGAGCAGTTTAGTCTTACGTGGCCAAAAAAAGAATAGCATAATGAACAAATAGCATTGGAGGAGGGGAAAAAAAAAAGTATCTCTCCTTAAGCAGTAATAATTGGATTTGGGGCCCTCTCCAGCACAAATTAATGTTTATGGCATCTGGCCTATGGACCAGATGCTGTAGGACTTTGCGGGTGTTTGGAAGCGTCCGGTTAATGGCAGCAAATGGCTGTTAAGGGAAGAACGGGAGACAGTCACCTGTGACACTTTCCCCAAGTTCCATCTCAGAGTGTGATGGGTTGGTGGGACCTAAGCAATTGCTCGAAGTGGATGGATATAGCACTTTTTCTCTGGAGGACTCAGAAGAAAAAAGAAGAAACTTCTTCTCTAAATGTTTTCATTCAGGTAAAGGAAAGCAGTTTGGCACTCTCCACACATACGGCTAACGTGGTTGAATCAATCCTTGCAAGAAGTGGAAGGATATGTTACCTCCTACATTGGAGTAACTCTTTTAAACAGGCCATCCACCATTTAAACCACCCTGCCATTTCAAGAAATTCTAGATTTTCCTTCCGCTGTATGCCAGCTCGGCAGACTAATTCTGGTATGCAGCAAACCAAGAGAGTCCAAAATGCCACTGAATATTTGGCTCCATGATAAAAGTTTGGGAAGACGGGGGAAGTTTACAATCTGGATCATTCTGTCCAGCTCATAATTCTCTTAAAACCTTTCGTGAATTCTGTGCCTTTAGGAGATCTCAAGCTTGGTGAATTATTACTTTGCAATACTGCATGATTGTTCAAGTGAGAAAGCTGCATACAAGCAGTAGTGTTATTGGAGTCTTTGTTCATATAACATTCTTTAAAATTTAGATGTCAACATTTACAGCAGATCAACAGAGAGATCCAGTAACAGACCAGAATGATCTACAATAATTTAGAAACAACAAGGGACAGAAAATTGATGTAAAGGAGCAGAGAAATATAGAGCCCAATAAATCATAACCACCAAAGTTAAACCAATGAGATTTAACAATCATCAGCTTCTCAGTGACGCTTTTTATTTTGCCAGCTAGATAGAAGACATGCACAAAGTCTCATTTCAGTTCTACCTTTCCTTCAGTTTTGGATTTGCAGATTCATTTGACCAGTCTGTCATTGTGACGCTAAGTAGCACTATTCTGGAAAATTTCCAGCAAAACACTGTTTTGAACTGGAAAGTGAGATGCTACCACTATCAGAAGTGTTTGTGGTTATCTATAAATGTTATGGCTATCATTTTACCTGGAAAAGTTTTAAAGTTCCCAAATGGATGATGAGGGATTGAACATCCCTCTTTCCCCTTCAACTCCTTCGGCTGCAGCCTTGCTATTTCAGAACTGCCCACAGTTTACACATGGAATATTTTCTGGAACACGCAAGACACAGCTGAGGTCCCTTGGCGAAACTGGTTGAAAGCCATAATCATCAAGCTATTAGCCCAGCTGAGGTCTTGTGTATACACAACTCTTCACTACAACAAATATTCCAACAGACAAATACTTAAGATGTAGGCGACACATTTTCAACAGTCTGTTCCAAGAAACACACATACGCACACGTATATATTTATATAATAGAACAGCTCCAAAGACTGAATGAAAAGAAATTCCAGCACAGCCATCAGCAGCTGGAGCACCATCTAAGACATGAGAGCAGGGATGTCCATATGTTTTTTTCCTCATCTTAAACCATGAGAAGAGCAATGCAAGAGAATGATGAAGCATGGGGTAAGCAAGATAGCAAATTAAGAAGTAACCCAGTTGGAGCTAGATGGAACCCGAACTCTATGGTTAGGCAAAGTCTGTCTGCTGCGGTAAAAGGGAGGAGGAACGGGATAAAGGGATGGAGAAAATCTCCTTCAACCTGGAAACCGAGCTTGTCTCCATGTGAATGGGGTGCTTAGCAGTTTGTCAGTACTAACAGCCACAACACTTTTTCCTTCTGTCCTATGCATTAACAATGGGGAGTTGAGGGTTTTGAAAAGTGCCTAAATAATTTGGCTCAAAAAATTAAATGGAATGAAAAGCCATCACTTGGCATTTAAAATCATTCAGTAATTAAAAGTCATCACTCAGACATTTTCAAAGTCCCCGTCTTAAGAAAAATAATAATTAATCCTCAGAGCAAGCTTTAGAATCTTATTTTTTCTTGAATAAATCCTGTCCGAAATAGAGCTTTCAGAAATAGATGACTTTACCATTATGATTTAATCAACAGCTATTTGAAATGAATATTTCAAACCCTCACATTCTACATGCAACATGAATATCTCAGGAGAAAAAAAAAAAAGGCACAGAATGCTTTGAAATTATGAAAGTTTGAACACACAGTCCGTATTTTAAAACATCATCTCATAATTTCCTCTGTGCCAACCCATTTGCCACAGTCCTGTTGGAAAAAAAATTGCTTCATAGGCTCCACTTACACACTCAGCTAGTGACGGGAGGTGGAAGAGGGAAGAAAAGCAATGTGTAACCTCAGGAATATCAGCTCTATTTGGAGTTTATGCATCCCAATTCCACATGTGCTGAGGCACATTGAGCCAAGCAACGACAGAGGTAAGCCATCATAGCAGAGTCAGAGGAATCAAACACAAAAATGTCAGAGAAGGAATTTTATAAAAAGTTGTGATGACTGTGAACATGTTGTAGGATAAGGCTGGTTTATTTTTTTTTTTCCCCAGTTTTTCATTAATATGCTGCCTGTGGGACTGATGAAATAGATGCTCACTGATACCTATGAACCGTACTCAAAAAAAAACTTCAGTCATTATTGGCCTTCTCTGCTGCACGAAATACAAGGCAGTGTAATAGATACCCAGATGATATTTATTTCCCCCACTTTTTATCTTATTTTTTTACATCCTCTATTAATTGCTGAATTATTGAAGAACATGGCTGGTAATTTCTACCAGGAATATTTTAAAATATTTTATTCACAGTTTTGCCCTATGACTAGTCAAAGAAACTAGCTAGATCCTCTATGTATTTGAATTAATGTGTTTCTCTGTTTAGCATGAAATGCTGCTTGCTTGCTTATCTTTATGAAGAGCAGCTGGAATTATCTTTCATTGTCTTATCACACATTGCTGACACAAACTGTTCCTAACCATTAATAAGACCAGAATGTACAAACATGCTTCATGTTTTTAAAAAGCTCTTCCTACCTACATGGGAACTTGGAAAGGAAAGGGGTAAAAAAAATTCACCCTGGTGAAAATCTGACAACATGTTCAATAAATTCAAATTTGCTTAATTAGATTTCTTAATTGAAATTAACCTTGAGAAACTGAAGACAGATAGCTCAGAATACTTTTTACTCAGCAGTGCGATATTTAAGTAGTTTTCACGGTACTCACATTTCTTGCAAACCAAGACTTAGTCACTCAGCCCACCTCCAAGACAGGCTCCGGGTTTCTCTAAGTGGTACCAGTTGCATGCTTTCCTCAGTTGTTTGCTAGTTGAAACGCGTTCTTAAGAAGAGACTAAAAAGTGAAATGTTAAGTGTCAGTAACTTCTATTGTGTGTATTTTTCTCCTTGCTGAGAGACTCGCAAGATGACTACAGCCGGACACAATTGGGTCAATACGACATTATAAAATTTTAGGAAAAATTTAGCAGCTCCCTGCTCCTCTCTGTATTTCTCCCTCCTCCCGCTCCCCAAACAGCACACCACTAATTGCACTTTCCACTCACCTGATTTTACTTTAAGGCTTTTTGAGAGGTTTGTCATTTATAGCCTGCCATTCAAGCCTCTTATTCCCTTTGCAAAAGAATCAGCTATATTGAACTGGAAATCTCACCCTCTAACTATTTATTAATACAGTTTTAAAGGAATTCTCAGATTTTTGTTGCTAACTGCTCACTTGGGTTGAAATGTGATGCACTTGTTGGCAGTGTTGCCCCAGAGGGACTGCAGTGAGACAGACTTACTCAAGCTTCACTTGAACACAGAAATGAAAATCAATAAACAATTTGAACTTCTCAGAAGAGAATTTTTCTCCTCTAATGAATATACAAGCTTGGTTACAGCTTAATTTAAAGATTGAATTTAGTGTGTGTTTTTCCCCTGCACCAGGAGCATGACAAACACAAGCTTCAAGTGACATGTCCCAAAGGGAGACTTATTGTTAAAAAAAACAAGTCAAAAAAAAGTAAGTAAATAAACAAAAAAAGAAATTCCTGGCCCCATGACACAGAGCTACCTTAAAAATAAGGAAACTAACCTGCAGCTGCAAAACAGATCTGCTTTGTAGGTGACTGCACAGACGCCTAAACTTTAAGTTTCTGGTGGGGCAAATTTTTTAACATACGTATTTTTATTTGCTTTTATAGGAGACTGCAAATAGAGTCAGACTACAGTGCAGGGATGGGGTTGTAAATTCTCTGATAGTTTCATGATGTCTGAATGCAGGATAAATGTGTGTGTTTTGTGGGTTAGTTTCTCACACACACAAAACCATATCTATTTATAGCTTTTGCTTTCTGTATTGGAACATGTTTATAATGTCATTTCTGTAGAAATTGATCACCTTAATTAAAGAAAGAAAATGACTGTAGAATCAGTGTTTCCAAAATAAGACACACTTGCACTCAATATTAACTGTCAGAAGGGCTAGCGCTGGGATGAGCTGCCATGTTTTTGTTTTTCAGAATTTCTACAGAGCTAAACTGTTTTAGCCATCTGATAGTTTGTCTTGGCAAAGTGATTAGTTGAAAGACACAAAAGTGATCGTGTACAGCATTTTATTCTTCAGCTCATCAAGAAATAGATTTGAATTGGAAACTTTGATCTCATCTGTACAAACTGGAAACCAGATAAATCAGGTCTTGTATACAAGTGCAAATCAACTAAATGACGTAATAAAATGAGAGAGATCTATTTAAAAACCAGTCCTAACAATAGGGTGTTATTCTGGAAAAAAAAAAAAGTAGCAATGTTGATGTACTGAAATACAAGAAAGTATAGATTTCAACCAATTCAGTTATCTTGGTCCAGTTTCTATACAGACAAGCACCTAGAGAATACATTAAGGCATTCATATGGATAATATGTAGCTTGACTTTTCAAGTCAAACCAGTTAGAGCCACATTTTTGTTGCAGTAAAAAAAAAAATCCTAAATTTCTTCAGCCCCTGAACTCTTTTTCATGTTTGTAATCTTAACACTCCACTCACCGGGATCTCTAAAGCTTTTCATTTAAACTACAATTATTCTTTTGTCTACTGGGAACCCAGTGCAAAGATGATGTCCTGTGTGCAAGCAGCAAGCAAGCTGAATATTAATTAATGAACACTACTTAATATGCGGAAGAAGAGGAGCAACAATCAGTCGTGAGCCCTTACATACTAACTGGTAGATCATTGTTATTCTGGGAGACATCATAAGGCCAAGTGCAGGTTACAACTAGTTTAGAAAATCTCTTTAATTAAGAAACATGAAAGTTTAAGTCTCTCATTATAAATATCTTATTGTGACCATAAAAGACATCATTAAATGGTGTGACGGTATAGCACTTTTAATATAGTCTGAGGTGATGAATTGGACTTAGGCTGCTAATCTGTTTGCAGTGGGATTCAATAAACAAGCAAAACACTGAGTTTTCTCTATTTTTCCTTAGATGCAAAGAAGAAAGTTTTCCTTTTCTTAAAGACCTGGGAAGGCCATAAACAAACAAATCTCTATAAAACACCTCTCTCCAAGTAGGCTGGTCAGGAGTTTCACAGAAACAGGAGAGTCACGGAAGTGCTCTCCTGTTTGCCAATTGCCATGAGTGTTGGCAGCCTTGCAGAACAGAGGAGAATATGCATGTTATCGTCTAATACTTTTTGTTTTGCTAAATTAACTAAAGTAAAATGATCTAACATTCTCATCAGTGAGTTTCTGGGCACATTGCTAAAGGAGACTGGCTTCCTTGTTCCCCTTTATCAGATGGGAAAGCAGACCCATAAAAAGACGTAGCGGGATCTAAGGCTACTCATGGAACAAACATGAAATGAAAATGGATACGGCTTTCCAGACATGGAATATCCTAATCAATATTGCTTTCCCTTTTAAGGAATTAACCAACCCCCAATGTTAGTGAAACCTATGAATATTAAAATCACAAGAAGAATACATTTTTTATAAGATTCCTACTTCAAATCTAGCATGTCCAATGACAGGAGTGTCAGGACATCTGCAGTTTTTGTTACTGCATGGAACCATGCAACAAATAAAACTAAAATCATCCAGTGCATTGTAACTAAAAGAATGTAATCCACTTACAGATCTGCTTTTTCCCCAATACGCTTTACTGTGAGAAAGAGTAGCTACAGGGAGAATCAGATTCAGTTCTCAACTATATGCAAGGTTAACAATTGATGACTTTTTTTTAGCAAAAGATGCAGCGCTGCACATTGATCCAGCTTTATATCCTGTACAATGAACTATATGAGACCTTCCTACACTTGCTGTACACAAAATATTTTCCTGATACATTACACAAAAATACTTTTCTGCTTGCTGATGGTGAAAGGCTTCTCTGCCAAATATACAGTTTCTCTCCAAAGCACTATTTAAATAGCTTTTACAGGAACAGTTTGGACAGGCAGTTAGACGTAGCAACATCTTACATGGATTCAATTATAAGCCTTTTTTTACATTAAGCTACATGAGCATGTTTTTATGCACTATATATGGTAAAAACCTTTATTGTTTTAGACAGTCTGGACAGTTTCAGCACTTGAATTGAGAAATATGACCATTGATTTGGAAGAAGTATATATTTGCATCTTGCTAAGATTCCTTCACTAGTCTGAAAATGCAGTAATTCTTGTGGAATACTGACAGGTTTACCTCTCTCAACATAGAGCAAAGCAATGCCATGGAATCTGACTCAATTAAGGATCTTACAGAGCTATTGCTTCTTATCAGTACCCAGCATTGTTTACAAAGCTTTTTCCATTCCTGGAGGTCTTCAAGGCATGATCTGGCCTTGAAGAATCTGAATCAGCCCCTTTTTGTGTTTGTTTGTATAGATACCCATCTAAATACAATTAGCCCAGTGCAATTATACGCCTTGCTATACCAGAAGACAAATGATGGAAAAAGCAAGACTGGAGAGTAGGAGAAGGGATGATGTTTACAATGTGTGGAAAACAGATGAGCCAGTACTTCCAAGAGCCTCAAGCAGCAACACAAATACTTCCACTAAAAGTAAACTCCCACAGACACAAAGAGAGATGAAGTTGGCCAAGAACACTTTAAAAGTCTCACTGGTGATGGAAAAATCACCAGATGGCACTGTTACATATCATCATAAAAGTTTGCACCTGTTCACAGTTTTCTCTTGGGTGGGGAAACCTTTGGGAAGGAAGTGGACCTGTTTGCTGCTGGCCTGTGCTGTCCCTGACTGGAGCCAGCTCCTGTGGCAGAGAATATTCCTGTGCTGCTCCCTGTGGTGGGAATACTCTGGGCTGCTTTGGAACTCGACTGGTCCAGGACAACCCATAGCATATTCTTCCCACCCCATGCAGGTTCCCATTTTCCAGGTGATCTGTTTAAGCCATAATGTCATGGCTTGCTAAAAGGACGAGCCTATAAACCAGGAAGGAATACATTTTTCTGTGAGAAAAATGAAATTAGAAAAGCTGGACACAACAGGAAACATTAAGGGGAAAAAAAAAAAACCCAACGACCAACCATGGGAGAAGGGATGACGTTCAGGACATGGCAAGCCAGAATTAATTCCCAGGATTAGAGACATTGTCAAAGCAGTGGATTAACAAGAATAGGAAAGGAACAGAAATGTGAAAATGGGCCAACCAAAATGCATTGTGGTTCACATCTGATTCCTCCCCTCCGCCCCCCACTTTGCAAACTAACAGCATGCAGAGAGATGTCTAATTCTTGCAACTATTTGGGAAGCTCCGTTGCTCTTGTTCACTTACAAAAATAGAAAGAAAAAAAAAAGAAAAGAAAGAACCCCAAACCTTAGAATGTTTTAAGTCTTTCTGTATTTTTCAAGCTGTATTACTCCTGTATGGGTGGACAATGTTCTTTAAGAATTATCTAAAATCCCACTTTTTTATCTACAGAAAAAAATATCCCTGCCAATTATGGTCATACAGATAGAAAGCTAGTTAATAGACACAAGTGCTAAGTAAAAAGTTAAGTGTACTTTTCTTAAATTAATTTTATAACAACCTTCTGACTTTATTACTGCCATGTTCAGAGAGTTTTTCATGCCACCTTCCATCCAGGTTCTTTTTTTGGTTTTGTTTTTGTAAGAGAAATAGCAGGCCT
Source organism: Limosa lapponica baueri (assembly GCA_002844005.1). Lineage (NCBI taxonomy): Eukaryota > Metazoa > Chordata > Aves > Charadriiformes > Scolopacidae > Limosa > Limosa lapponica. Next base: position 2,381,363 of record KZ505644.1, read on the forward strand.
CAAGCAAGTCAGTCTTTTTTGTCCAGAGATCACAGAGCTTTTCTAAGGATGTGGCATCCCAAACCATGCCCCATTTGGTCTCATCATTTTCTTTTTCTAAACTCAGCATCATACTTGTATTCTGCACACTCAGATGTTTGCGGACTGCGCAGGTTGTCAAGATGCAGCACATATTTAACCAAAAATAGCTTCTCTGAACTTAAAGGCAACACAAGCCATACCAATCACATTAGATTGCCCCTTTCTAATGGGAAAACCTCTCCCTCTCTAGCTTTCCAAATTAATTAATGTCTGAATGGTCTAAATGATGTCAGTAACAGAAGAATGAAGGTAGCCTGTTTACTCTAAGACGCCATCCCAAATCCAGTGTGAAGTAAGGCTATGCATTGTAAAGAAAATGTCACTTCCCTCTCTCAGAAGAGATGGCTGTGATTGAATAGATTTCACAATTAACTGATTTCTCATAGCTAGAAAAAGGCTCCCAAATCCAAAAGAGAACATGCCACAGAGTCACTACAGCTCTGCATTATGAGAACATACAACTCCTTACATTATAATTACCTGAAAGACCACTATATGGAGTTTATGAGTCCTGAAAGCTAAATACATGATCTTTTTTAGGTACTAATTTGTAACACTGAAAAGTAATTTCAAAATAAGTCAAGAGCTTCCCTGGTATATAGCCTTGGATCCGCTATCTCCAGTAATAGTTAACGCTTACCTGCTTTTTCTACATTTTCCTTTTTCCCTTTAGGTGCTTGAACTGCATGGTGGGTATCAGCACTCGATTAAAAGAGCATTGCCAAAATTGCAATCTAGGTGCTTTGTGAAAGACTCATAATGTAGCCAATAACTTAGGTGTTACAGGCAGCAGAGTAGCCTGAGGTTCACTCTTCTAATAGAGAGAGTTACATTCTATTTAATAGACAGCCTTAATTTGCCATCTGAACTGAATTAATTCATTAGTTAAATTAGTGCTTAGCACCATTTGTTACCTTTAAGTAACATCACTGAAATTTAAATGAGAAGAATGTGTAAACAGTTAATAAGATGAGAAAATAAGAATCCCATGAAAGAAAGCATATATACTATGCTACCTGAGAAAGGGGAGGGAAAAACCCTCAGCCCTTTTTCAGCAACTAGTATCTCCATCCACATTATGTTTTCTTGGTTATATTTGTGAGATCTGCCTTTACCTTACTCTAGCTCTCCTCACCTTTCAAAACATTGTCAGCAACAAATAATCCAGCAAGAATCAAAATAAGAATAAGAAAAAAAGAAAAGAGAAGGGTGGTGCTTTTAGTGTAGATATTCCTAAACTGTGTGTGTAAAACAATGAATTAAAACATCTGTGAAGGAATAATTTCAAGAAAATTCTTTTCAGAATAATTTTAAATAAAATATCTCATATGTCTATATCCCATATTTGCTTAGCAAGTAATCACTGAAATCCCTACATGTTCATGCCATTTATTACAGAAATTAGACAGAATGCATAGAGAAAATTTCTGATATATGTTTAGGCTTTTCTTTTTCAATAAAATGCACCACAAAGGGAATAAAGAAATTCTTTACCCAAATTAATGGTGAATTATTTTGTCATGAGAATAGAAGTTTATATTCATTTCAATGAAAGCACATAAATTGTTCTTGACAAGAAAAACAAAGCTAGCCTTAGGCAGTATTTTCATTATAGAAAAGGCACATGTCCATGAATATCTAGTATAATATTAACAAAAACTGTTCAATTAGATATGCATGTGCCATTGTTATGAATATTTATTTGCATCACAGCTAAATAACATTGATACCTTTTTTTCAGCCTGTTTAGAGATACAAAATGAAGTGAAGGAGAACTTTTTTCACTACTACTTGTTTCATTCTTTTTCACACTGGAAATCTACTCAAGGAATTATAATCCATTTTAAGGTAATTTTGATCCAACTGACAGCCTAATATCATATTTTCTGTAAAGAAAAGTTATTTAAGTAATGACAACCTAATACACAAGTTCTTTTTTTTTCTGAAGCCAATTCACTTGAATTGTGTCCTAATTATGTAGAGCTCCCTTTTTCATATGTATTTTAAAAAAATCAGTTTCCGGTAGAAAGCATTGCAAAACAGCAACCTTAAAGCAAAACAAGTTTTACAGGTGTATACATACAAAAATTATTATACATATCCTTGATAGACTTAAGAATCATTTAGAATGGTTATATCAGTAGGAATATTTATGGTTACTAATTCAGCATTAAGTATCATGTGACTTATGTCTCCCATTACAAAGAAGTTTTGCATATTAAGCACTTGTAATGAACTCCCTGTGAAAAACTGCAGACCAAAGGCCTACTTTGGCAAAAATATGTTCATGTGATTAAAAGTGTTGTTCTGTATATGAATAAAGATATTAGCTGCAGAACTTGCTCTAGGAGGAATTTCAAATAATGAATCATTAGAATATTACTCACTATTAGAAACTGAAAAAGCAAAATTAATTGAATACATTTGTCCCATTTATGTTTGCCAGAAAAGAAACCTTTAACAAAATGGTTAAGAAAAGATAACACATGATCTCCTGAAATTTTATTGATCATGGATCTCATTTTAGTTTCCATTCTGCCACCCCATGAGTCTTTTCCAAAATCCACTAAGGTCAGCAGGAATCATTTTATGTAGTGGATAGGCACTGATCAAATAAATATTCCAAGTCAATGATTCTCCACTAAACTATTTCTGAATGATTAGGGTAAGATGCAGTTCTGTAAACTATTTTAGAATTTGTCTGTTCTTCTCTAGGCATTACAGATATTAATAGTATTTTCTTCTCAGCAGCACATCCCATTAACTACAAGAACATACGTATAAAGTGGGTAATCTTTACAGTATGTTTTGAAAGGGGGAGAAATAGTGGCAACTAAAATGCATGCAACTGTAGTCCCATTAAAAAAGATAAACAAATATCAATTATACCTTAAGCTGACTTAAGGAAAGCAAACAGGCAAAGGTAAAATAAGGACAGCAATAGGTAAGCCTGTGGAAGATTATTTTGTGCTCACACCGATACTGATGATTTCTAAATGTGTTCACTTGCTTCCTTTCCAGAGCAAGGCTTAAGTTGACAGCAAGATGCATTTTCTGTAGTTGATCTTACAAGAATATACAACCCACCCTCCTCAATAAAATATGACAATTCTCATAGTAACACACTTAGAAAGAAAGGATAATAAATTGTAATAAAGTATTCTTCTAAGGAAGACTTTGTTTGATTTTAATGTGTCCAGAGTGAAGATACTGAAAAAAGAACATCTTGCAGCTGATGAGCTGGGTACAAAAAAAAATAAATAATGGATATAAGTGACATGATCTGGATAACCCTCAAAATTAAAATCTCAACAGATCACAGTTTTGGAGACCACTGCCAAGAAGGATGCATGTTCAAACTTCTGTTATCCGTTAGAACATAAGCTGCTCGCCTCTTCCACTGCTCTCCCTTTGCATGTGTCACACCAAATGTGTAGCACTGCCATCAGAAAAGTGATAGGAGTTGTTATTGTAAATGGTATACGTTGTGTGTTGATGATGAAATAGGAAGAGACAAGCACCAGAGTAATTTTACTGGTAATTTCTTTTGATGAGATAGTTGCAAGTGTAAAAACAAGAAAAAGACAAGATAATAAATGAGGGTTCTGGGAGAGTTAAGAGAAAGAGACTTCTGGTTAAACTAGACTTTTTTTCTGCTTGTTTCTGACTGCTGCATCTTCTCAGCCAAATGATGGCGTGGTAGCAAAGCAGTAATGGCAGCTGTGAAGATGTGGCAGCACAGACCTGAGCAAGAACTGTAAGAGCCCTCTGGGGACCTGGTACAGTGCTGCAGCTGCTGGACCACAAAGGATCGGTGCCTGCTGCATTTTTGCTGTTACCTGTACCAGCTAAATTATAGATAGAGTGTATATGCCTGATTGGATTATGATCATGCAATCATTTGGCGGTGTAGGCATAGCCAATTGGTTAGGAGCTTAGCACCTGGATGATGCACATCACATATTAAGATCCATAGATATATTTGAGTGACCAAAACCAGATCTGGGACACAAAGATCAAAACAGATTAGACCTGAAGCTTGATGCAGCCCCAGTGAGGGAGCAGGGCTAGGCAAGCATGAGCCTGTGGCATTATTCTTCGGAGGACAATGGCTCTTGGGGACAGAGGGACTCGTAGTAACAAAGGAGCATTTAGTCTGAATCAGCAACAAGAGTTTTTCATATAAGGTTACAAAACTTGCCATTTGTGAAAAAAAAGCCTATAAAAGGTTGTTTATTTAGTGTGGGAAAGGTTTAAGACCCAATAAAAAAAAAAAAAGAAGCTGAGCAGGCAAACCTCAAGCTTAACCTCAATGCTCTGCAGCTTGGAGCTCAGGGGATCTCTCAAGTCACTTTATTTTAACTCATCTTGTCACTGCAGAACAGCAACTGTGTTACCCCATGAAGGGAGGAGGAGGAAAGGAAGGTTGGAGGAGCTTTTTGTTTATATTTTCATTTCTCGAATGATAAAATTCCATTATAAGTTTATTTTCACAATCCCTTAGATGGAAAGGCAAGTTCTCAATTTGTTTGTAGTCTACTCACAGACCCATTCCCTGAGAGATAATCAGCTACAAAATCCAGACCCAGACACTTGCTTTTCCTCACTTGTCTACCAGAACTTCAAGCATCTGCCTCGAAATTTGTGTCAGAAAGAAAACTATTTCTCAGCACAATAACATAGAGTAGGAAGAGATGATCCCACAGTAATTGAATTTAGTGGTATATAAGTTTGCAGAGCCCACAGGTTTTATGGCTGAAATTTATTTAAATATTTTGTAGCTAAAGGCTAAGAAGACACCAGACTTGTTTGAAGATGATGAAAACAGGCTTTCTTAATTTCTTAGTGTTGGTGGCTGAGAGACCCTGTGAGTCACCTTTGAAATTTCTTGTCTTATTGAATACTCTGAACCTGGACATTCACTAGATATACCCTGGTGTCAAAAGCAGCTTGTGAATTGTGAAACTGAGTGGAAGAGGTGGCCTGAAGCGTGGCAGTACTGTGATTGAGGGACTTCAACTACGGCTTTCTGGAAGCCTTGAGTATCACTCGGGATCTTCGAATGCAGTACTCAACGAAGAGAAAGTACTATGGTAATCATTTGTGCAGTCTGCAGTGAAAAAACAGCTATAGAGAAAGCTGGGTAGAAAAATAAAGAGGCATTTATTATGCATGTTAAAATCAAACAGGACACAAGAGAAATCTAACACACCAATCTGGTTTTTGGTATTCAGCTCTCACACAGGGAACCTTTAATCTGATTGAACCTGTGTGGTTACTGTTTGTTTTTCCTGACTGGGAGTGCACATGTGTATATGATAGTACGATGGCAGCAATCCAGGCTATTAAATGGAGCAACTACATTCAATAAGAAGCAAACAACGGCATTAAGCCTTCTATCATTTTTGCTATTAGACTGAATCTGAAGTTTTCAAAAGAACATCAGTTGCGACTTAAACATTAAAAGACAATATAACTTTAACTTCTAAATACCAAAGTCCTTTTCTTTGGTAGCTTATGAGCCTAAGCCACTTCGAATTTCAGAAAAAATCTCCTCTGCCAGATTTTTCCCTTTCTCTTTATGCCTTTCTTTGTAGTCCATTATGTTGAGAGATGAGGCCTGTTTTGAACAACATTTCCCAAGAAACAAGAACGCTGAAATACTTTCAGCATTTGATAAAAAAAGAGGGAATTGCACCAGTAGCATCCACCTCAAACAGCCCATTTTATCACAGGCCAGCAGCATCCATCCCAGCTGCTGGCATTATATTTTCTATAGCAGACTTCTGATTGGCTTCAAGCCTGGTCATTCCATTTGGAAAACAAGAGACTTCCCAAACTCTGTGCAGTACTAAAACTGTGGCATATATTTAGATGCCATAATCAAGTAGAGCAAATGATATCCTATGGAACATACAAGATTGCTAGGAGTTGTGTAACCTTCACCTTAGGCTTAAACAGTAAGTAATCTGTTCCACACTGCTTTGTCCCACCTTTTTTCCAAAGGAAAAGGAGAACAAACAAATATTTGGACTACCATAATAGCATTAATAAATATGAGAATGCAACAGCTAGTGTTATTCTACAGAAATGAATGAATAAATAAATAGACTATAAGCACTTTATTCTTCTCACATAATTTCTTTTCAGTGACATTATTGAACAGACTGTTGAAAACAAACATCGTTAAATGAGAAAAGAAGAGCAGGAGCCTGTCTAATTCCCCACTGCAACATTTTCCAATGACGAATGCTCCCTAAATGGATTTAGCTTTTTGAAAAGAAGTCAGAGAGAAATTTGATGTGGCCCTCTGACCCCTGGTAAGCACATGTATCTTCACCTGTCACATAACACACTGGCACTTGCTTACTTTTCAGCAAAGACTATTGATTTTGCTTATTGGCTGCAGGCTAGTCCATAAAGAACAAATTACAAAGTCAGAGGTCTACAGTTAGCAATTGCTTGCATGATAACAGGGAACTCAGCACTATTCCCACAACGCAGTATTAACATTCTCACAAATGTGTGCAAACCTAAAACATACAATTCTGCTGTGAAGTCCTCTGTATTTTCAATGATATACAGCAAATGAAACACACAGTACACCCCATACCCTCACCGATGATCTAAAACTACAGGTATTTTCCCCCTGTACCTAATCTATGCTTGTGGTTTAAACAATTTCTTTTTAAAGAACAAAGAGAGGATTATGCAATGGTTAAATTCTGCTATTAAGAAAGGAAAAATGTTTTACACAACCCACTGTTATTAAGAATGTCTTCACAACTACATTTTACACAGGAAGAACCAACATTGTTGTGACTTTTAAGAAATGTGTCATTGTGCTACTTCTCAGGTGTCATAATGAAGTTTATCTTTGCCCCTCCCTTAATTGATGACCTTGGGGAAAAACAATTTGATTTTCTGCACCTTGCTTTCATCTTCTGCAAAATGGGATACAATACTGTCCTCCACTGCTGAAGTGCTGTTGAAACCCACTGCCAAGAAGTCCATGCAAAGGACAGCATAGGCCAGCTTTTATTACTGAAATGGGACAGGCATAAGAGAAGGACCCCAGGTGAGCATCAAAACTGGAGTTTCCAAAACCTCATTTTAATTTTTGAGTCTTAAATAATACTTGAACAATATAAAAATTACAGTTGTCTTTTAATACCCAGTCATACCAATTGTAAATATATATTGCTCATCTGGCACAGATATTTTAGTAAAAGTCATGAGAACAACACAGAAGAGGCTAACTTTAACATTATTTCAAGCACAAGAAATTTATAATACAGTGGGACATTATTAATGGTAAATAAAACCAGCGAGCTATTGTTTTAGGGCACTTCCCTAGAAAGGGCAGTTTTCTTAAATTTTTAAAGAGGTTTTTCAATGATAAAGAGTTTGATTCAGCAGGACTGACATGCCAGCTTTCAGGAACATTTTCCTTTTCCAGAATATTTGATTGAAAGAAAGACTGGATATTTCTAAGGTAGATTACAGCTGAGCATATTTGAAAATCCTAACTCAGTTCCCTGTTGAAATCAAAGACTTAAGGAAGAAATAGCAACAAAAAGCACTTTTGAAAACTCATAGTAAGTGTTGACTTAGTGTGTTTCTATTATAAACTGTTTTGCTTTGAGTTAACTGATCACCAATTAACTAGAACTAGTGACTCTATTTGTAAATGTTAGTGCTGACACTTCCTAAATGTTTCTGTTTTATCCTAGGACTTAACACGGTAAGAGCCTTGAAGGATAAACTACACAAAAAGCCTAACAGGACAAAGTAATCTTGTGGAGGAATTTGTAGGGTAAACTCGGATCAATGATTTCCCAAGATATGGGTACTCCATAGGGAACGCACAGCCACCTGTGTGGGTGAAACGACACTCAGAAATGGGCAGCAATAATGCCTCATCAGGCTGCAACAGTCACAACATAAAGAAAAGCTCAGGACAATCCTTGGGAGACTTGGTCCCAAGGTTGGTTGGACTTCAGAGGTGGTGGCAAATAATTTTAAATTGCTAAGAGACAGTTTGTACTGTCTGGGGTAAACAAGCCTCAGTTTGAAGAGGCATGGGTACCCAAAACTGAACTGGTTGTCTTAATTTGAGCCTTGAATTCAAGTCTCACCTGACTGACAGCCTTTACCAACATGGGACATATGCACTTTACAACAAAAATCTCTAGAGCTACTGAGCCCTGCTCTGCTGCTGCCACCCTAGCACCTGGAAACCAAGCAGAAACATGCAGTGCCCTGAAAACTGTAGAAAATCTCGTCAAACAGACTCTGCTGATTTGTAAAACTGGAGAGGGAACACAACTACTATTGCAAAAGTGTCCCCATGAAAGACAAGAAATAATAATAATCATAAAAAAATCACCGGAACATGTACTTGAGCCATTTAGTTGTTATGTAAGACGCTCTGAACAAGCCTCAACCTTTTTTGACTTAAAGAAAATAGAGTGAAGTCAGCTCAGCCCTTATTAATTACAGGTGCAAGCTCCCACCCTTCAGAGGGGGTTTCAGGTGGACCCTGTTAGCCTTGCTTGTCATCTGTGCTCCAGAAAGGAAGTACAACCTGACACTCTTGCGCTTAACATTTCCTCCAGCATCTCATTTAAGAAAGTTTATGTTTTACATAGTTTATTGGCCATCCCCAAAAGGGAAATTCAACTTTGCATTGTACGGTAATCACAGGTCCCCTTCTTTGGGTTCAAAGTGAGATCAAGCTAAAGGTTTGGTCTTGCTGTGCCTGAACACTTTTACTGTGCCTAGTCCATAGCGCTACTGATGACCACGTTTCTTTAGAAATACAGGCTCTGAGCTTTCCCATAAGAAAATCCCAGGTGAGAGACATGTCATAGTCTTCATTGAGGTCTACCGCCAAAACAATTCAACATCGTTCTGAACTCAAGATGGTGAAAAGTGGCTTAGGTTACATCTTGAACACCTAGAGGCAGAAGTCTTCAATAAGCATCATAGATCTACATATTGCAGAAGATGACCTTTCCATTACCAAAAGTTAGACCTCCCTTTCATTTACTACTTAGCTTGTTCACTTTGCCCTTTGATATCACAATCCAGACTCAAACTTCAGTCAAATAACGGGAAAACAATACGATGCTGTAGATTGCATCTC
>KZ505644.1:2391926-2487844 GCA_002844005.1 Limosa lapponica baueri
GCAGAAAAAAAGAAAAAGGAAGTCAAGCTCTCTGAATCAAGAGATGACTCATACATACATATTTACATCCACGTGTACTGATTTCATTGGGTTAGGCCAAAATAGATCGCATGCCAGCTGTCTAGCACAGATTTTTAGTTTTGTCCACTTTCAGTTAATGACAGCCTGCATCCACTAAGACCACGATTCAATGGATGAAATATTGAAATATTTAATGCTTCTAATATTGTGGAGTTTCCATTTCTATTTCACACTAGTTTCCATAAATCAAAGCATCAAAAGTGATAGAAGCAATGGGAAGACACACAATGTTTTTTAAAGGCCTGCCATAAAATTAGCAAGTAATCTAAAATATATAATTATTTAGAACATATGCTAAAGCCATCACTAACATACTGGGAAATCCTGGGGTTTATTTTATGAATACTGTTCTTTTGACAACACAAACCCTTTTATAAGCCATTTTCCTAAATTAACACTGTTCTGCGCTGAACGCATGGAGACCAACTACCAGACACTTTTGTATTTGCAGTTAGGTTTGAAGAGACAGCATTGCGCTGAAATCAACTATTCAGTTTAGCTGTATCGTCCAAAAGAAACTTTGATATATACCTACGGCTACTATAAAATAAACAAAATTTTACTTTCCCCTCCCCTAGCTGAGGCTAAGAAATTTTAAGTAGAGTTGTTATGTGGAAGATATCTAACTGTACCCTAAAAGCTGTACTTTTAAGGACATTACTAGGACTTATGAACTGTTATTGAGTCAATTTTTGTTTCAGGTAAAAGAAAGCATCGCAAATTTATTTCAAACAGTTCCAGTCAGTGCTACTGTTTAAAATTCATCAAAGAACACTTCAGAAAGACCGCTTATCTATTCAAGCCACACATTTTAAGTGAACTCTTACTAAATTCTCTATGTTCAAATCAGGAATACATGTATTCTGAATAAAGAGAACTTCATCTGACAAATTAAAGAAAGAGAAAGCGAGCGAGAGGGAAAGTACAGAGTGTGCAGCAAAGTCCAAATGTGGAGATCTACTGCACCTTGTAAAGCCTGACAGTGTAGTATGTCAGGCAGGGAAAGCCTCGGGTGCCATGGCCAAGTTTTGCTTGTTCCCATGATGTGATTTAGTGCCTCAGGACCACACAGCTTTGCAGCGCGTGGACATCTTACAGCGTCGAGTGAAGGGAACAGATTTGTCATTGCTCGCTGCCAGGAGCGGTCCTGAGTAGGGACGTTTTCGGTCTTCGACAATGATTGCTGTTACTAATTCTACTGTGAAATGTGCAGAGCATCTGCATGGGGACTTCAGTAAAGTGCTGCCAAAACAGCATTCGCTTTATGCTGTTGCTTCTGGTGTCTGGTATAGGCGACGATGAGACGTATCATATGACTTAAGCCATTGCAAGACCTCATCACTTTTCATGGGAGAATGGAAAAGTGCTGATCCCGAGGCTTTTATGCTGAGGGAAAGCAGATAAAAATCTGCAGGTGTAACTTAAAAAAAATGGTATGAGAAGCACAAAATAGTGTAAATAAAGCTGATTTTTAATTTTTTTTTTTTTACAGAAAACAAATAAAGATCAAGCATGTGATGGCAATTAAATGAAAATAATAATTTAGTGACATAACCATAGAAACGTGCATTGTTAATCAAAATAGATAGCATTTTGATTTCCAGAGTATCTGTTAGGTTTAAGCTAAAAACAATATTGATACAAACAAGCACAAAGACATATGGATGTAACCATTTATTTTTTTTTCTTTTTCCAATGAAAAGGAACTAGTGATAATTGACTGTAGCACTGCCTGGCTCCATCTCTAGAGAGACATAATCATTCTGGATATATGAAAATAGATTGCTCATTCTAATTCACTATTGTTTTATACTCTTCGGGGCCCACTTCTCAGCTGGTGATAATCAATGGTATTAGTTATTGAAATACAGGGAGATGATTTACTCTATCGAGGGTTCTGGCCTTAAGCAATGCTCATATTACCCATTTAATTCTTTTCCTAGCAGCAACAAGCTTAACAACGCTTGAACAAGAAGTTGTCTTCTCTCATCCAGTGTGCCAGGAAAGCTCAGAAACACTATCCATACACTGCCAAATATTACCAAGAGCAGCCACTAGAAGTGACGCAGTTGAGGTTATGACCGTAGGTCCCCTAAACACTTGAGGTTTCACTTTGCAAGCTCTTAAAAAGTTCTGTGGAGCTGCTGAGAAACTGCTATTTTAGAGCCAAGGCAAGAACAGTTTGGTTTTGTGCATATCCTCAGCCATTACGAAGATGTTCAGCTTTTTCCATGCCTGTATTTTCTTGGCCTGAATTATTATGTGTGCCATTAAAAGTCTCATAAAACTATGCGAAGTTTACCTGGGCTTTTCTAACTTAGGCACCAAACCAACTCAGACACAGATAGAATAGTCTTTTTTTCCCCTCTGTGTTAATTGGCCCCTTTTTACTTGAATTATCTGTTTGAAAAAAAGAAAAGAAGTTGGCTGCATTTAAGCATTAAATTTTCAATCCAATTCCAGGTGTCTAAAGGGAGTATGAATTGGATCTGAATTCCATTATTCAGTCACAATATTATTAGCAGGGGAGGAGCAAGGTTTATCACTGTTGTCAGCATGATTATACAGCTTTCTCATTTGCCTTACCTCAGAGAACATACACAGCATGGTCTTGATCAGGTTTGTCATCTTCTCAATGCCTTGACCATGATGACCATGATGTCAAAATAAATGAACAGATCGGCACTTTGAAGTGCTCATTGATATCTTGAGGTCAGATGTTTCTTGCATGTATCTGGACCATTTCCAGACACATGGGAAGCAGCAAGAACAACGGTAGCACAAGTGTCTCTGCCAGTCTTTCTTAACTCTACCCTGCTCTTTCAGTGAATGGCCTGTCTGGTTAACACGTACCAGAAGCCAATGCGTAAGATTGCTAGCTTTTTTTTTTATTTTTCCTTTTTCTTCAGGTAATGGAGAACTATTACAACAAAGCAGTTTGGGGGCATTGCTTAAACTGTCTTGCTGAATCTGAACTAGCTATCAAGTTACTCCTCCCACACAGAGCAGAACAGCTTGGTCCCGCTGTTTAGGGGTCCTTGCCAGCTGCAGAGACAGGAAAGGATTTTTTCCTCTTTACTTTTGTTCCATTTTCTCCTGATCTTTAACTGTGCAAGTTTGATAACATTTGCAGCTTGGAGAAAATATAATTCAAGAGAACACCCAAATAAAAGAAACAAAGCTTAAAAAAAAAAGAAAAAATCGATATGTATTAGCAAGGCATACAGATATGCAGAGATCTTGTTCATATGAATATTCAAGACTAACATATTCTGAAATCCTTAATCTGTTTCAATATTTATTTTTTCAAATTCCTGTTTTTATTCAAGCAAGTATAACCTGAAACTGAAGAGTAGCATGCAGAAGAGCTGCAATTGCAAAGATGTCACAGTTCTTGTATGGAGTAACTCACATTGTTAAGAAGAGAAGTCAGTGAGAAACTGCCCAAGGAAAATGTAGGGAATGTGCTGTCCTGAGATTAAAATATTTTATAAAATACCAGCAGCTCTAGAACATATGAATTTAGCTGAAGGTTTTAGGTTCCCCCCCACCCTCCCTTAAAAAACCCAAGATCTGAGCAAACCCTTTTCAACTTTAGAGTTGGCAGTTAACATTCTCAGATACACATTTTTTTTCTCCCTGCCATCACAGGCTCCACAGGCCAATATGTAAAACTGTCTTAAACAGTCAGTGAAAGCAATGGCTGGCGCGCTTTGGAACATTCCCTGGGAACCAGCGCGGCTGCAGCAAGAAGTCAAAAGGCAGTGTCATGCCTCAAGAGAAGAAAGGTGTGCCACCAGCAAGTAAATACACCCAAAGAATGTTACTAATTAGCAAAGATTGGGTGCTATTTCCATAATGAAACTCCAGTGCTGTGAAGAACTTTTCCTTCTCAAAGCCTAGAGGCTAGAATAGGTAAAGTATAAATCAACTCCTTGAGAAGCATTGTGTTATGCACACTGTGTGGGTTGTTCTTGCCATTGGTTCTTTTCAGAGACCTCCAGTCCTAGGATGGGGGAGTCACCTTCTGCGAGGGGGATGAGCCCTTCAGCTTTTAGCCAACAGTAAATTGGCTCAATTCAGCAACTTATGCAACTGAAAAAATCTACGAACAACCATCATGTGTAATGCTGCTTGGCTTCCTAGCCTATTCTAAGATACTACTGTCAATACTCTACTCAAATTGTCCATGAAAGGAGGTTATAATTAAATGTCCAGTCAAACATTTAAGGTGACACTGCAAAGACAGGTTTCAAAAACTCCTCCAAACACTATAAGCCAGTGTACTGCTATCTATTATGTGATTAGCCCTATTTACTTGATTAGTCCATTTACTCTTATTTACTTAATGAGTCACATGGAATGTTTTTGGATGCATTTACAGTAAAATGCAAAAGCTTAACCAAAGCAGCTGTCTAAATTAATCTAATATGAAGGCAGTCTTCAGGTCAAACAGACGAAAAGAAAACATAGCTCTTCTGTACATGTTTTTAGATTTGCAGAAAAAACCTGACTAAATATGCAGAAGGGCAACATATACTGAGGAAAGGTATTACACAGCAAAACATAACCAACCATCAGTGCCTTGTTCTATGGGGTAGGGTTTAAGGTACCTTAAATGAAAAATTTCTAGGTAATTTGAACTCTTGAAGAAAAACACAAAAGACAGGTAATTTCAGAGATATACAGGATCCAATCCAAAAAGAACTTTGTACATCAAAACCAGCACTTTGAAATGAACCCGAAATAAAATGCAAGTCTGAAGCAGGTCAAGGTACCATTAAGAAAGCAGGAAGCCACTAACCCAGTGCAGGGTGGTCAGGGATACCTCGAAATGAACTGCAGCAACAGATTCAAAACCTGGCAGGTGAGGGTTGCAATTATGACATCCAATAACTGAATTATAAGAACGAAAGCAATTACATCTTCCTGCCCCTTCCCTAATGATGGGTGACTTACAGGTACCCAAGACCAAAATGTGACCATAAAGATACACAATGCCAAACTAGTATTTTGTACAGCCATATTGCGTAGTTGAGTTATCAACAATACTCATCTCCATGCAGCCTACCTGCATCTCACTCTGTGCCTGGCCCTGTCATATCCCTGTTTCAACGCCCTTCCTGACTCCATTTCCTGGAGCAGGACAACTCAGGATCTTCCTCAAAGACCACTTTGTCCATCCCCCTGCCTCAAAGCAGAAGCAGCTATTGCTGACAGATGTGTGTCTAAAATCTGAGTAACAGCATTCAACAATGGAGCCGTCACAGCCTGCATATCTCACTGCCCAACTATCTTTGCCATTAGGCAGCTTTTCTTAACCACTGTCTCACCTGTTGCAGACCAGAAAAAAACCTCTCATAATTTACAGACTCAGCCCTCTGCTGCAGGCTTTCAAAGATTTGAAGATTGCTACCATGCCCTGCCCTTGCGCCTTGATTTCTCATTTTCTTTGCCACACTAAACCAACCCAGCTCTTTCACTCTTGGCATTGAGGCCATATTTTTTAATCCTTTTTCCAGTCTTACTGTTTTCCTTTGGACAATCTGCAGGTGGTCTCAGAGGGAGAGAAAGAGCCAGAGAAAGGCCAAGGGGAGGGAAGAAGTAGGCACAGCCTGGGCTCGCACCTCTATGCATGCTGATGGAAGGACTTGGCAGGGCACAATCAGAACAGAGCGATTCACAGGAGATAAGTAGGCTTCTACCTTTACAGCAAAGCAGAGGAAGAAACAGAAGTCTGAGGTATAATCCAGCTTCTTGTCTGCTCACATGCCCTGGCCATCATAAGGGCATGACTCAGTGGTCCATCGGGTTGCAAATTGATCCTATGTAGCCAAAGAATAGAGAAACATCTTTAATAGCTGTCTAAAGGTGCTAATAACCAGATTTATCAGCCTTAGCACTGAAGTATGACACTTTCTATACATGCAGGGAGTCAGAAAATGTGGGGTATTTCGACGGAGGAATAACAAATTACACAAGAACACCTTTGAAAACACAGTTCAGTCCAGAAGATATCACAACCTTTGCATAAAGTGTAAGGGGCCATATTCTGTCTATCTAGAGAGAAATGAGTGGCTCAGCAGGTTGCTGCCATTTACTTATTTCACCTGTATATGAGTTTATGGACAGGCTAGATTGTCACAACTGCTAGCTTGGTGGACCCTTGACTCACTCTCAATAGGAAACTTTTCTGCATCTACTTTTCCACTGAAAGAAAAATCTTCTTAACCATAGGAAGAACTTGTACCAGAGGAAAGTTTCTGATCTTCCATAAAAAGGTATTTTCTCCTGAGACTTCATTTTTTCCACTAAGATGTAAATAAACTTCTTCTGTTAAAAACATTTCTAGCATTTATAAAACTTAAAACCCATAAATGTAATTGCCATTTCTTGATATGGTCACATGTTTGAACGCACGCCTTTTCCCCACCTTTCCCCCATAACATAAAGGCTCTCTGCTTTCTCAGAATCTTGATTTTGAGCACTTTTTCAACTTGTATTTTTTTTTCTATTTTATGCTGTTCCCCCACAACTATACAAGTAATGAGCAGAACAAAACAGAATAATTATTCACACATGGGTAGCAAAATATTGCAGGATTTGACTCCCAATTTGCATGGAATTAGATGCAGTTGGTGAAGAGGCTGTTGTGCTCAGAAAGCTCTTCAGCTACCACTTTTAAGTCTGACAGAGATCGTGAATCAGAGCCCTCAGCTGCGGCAGTTCACAGCCAGGGATATTCGTGTAAACTGAAATCAATAATGATTTAAACCGAGGTACCAGGCCCTCGGCTCTGGGCATGCCACCCAGTCGGCTGCCATGACAGAGGAGGGATGAATCACTGGGACAGGAACACCTGACCCCACCTCTCCATGAATCACTGGACTTCTTGAGCCTGCACCCTTGGACATCCACCTTTTCCTGAGCTGCTCCACTGTAAACATTGTAAAATTAAACCTGAAAGGACCTGAAGCATACCTAAATCATAGTTCTGCATCTTTTTAGAAAAACAGATTTCAATATATGAAATAGAACTTTTACTGTAGAGAGACTGACATGGTGTACATAACATTTCCAATAGTTTGTGATTGTTCATACAAAATTAGGATTAGAAATTAGAAGGATGACTGAAAGTTCTGAAAACATTACCCTGGAAGCACTTTATATTACAAATTCAGTTGAACAAATGAATTTGATGTTTGAGAAATTGCTTAAAACAGTTTTAGATAGACAAACTTCTAATGAAATGCCTTTTAATACTTTAACTTGCTACAAATACAAAGTTTAGTAACAAAACAAGGCTGGTTAACGGGGTGGAAAACTTGGTGAATTTATAGTAGAGATGTGTTACCATTTTTTCCTATGTTGGAAGAATACACAAAAATATATGTAAAATCTATGGAAGATTCTGCTGAACTTGTCATTTTTAGCAATTACGTTTCTCATTTTGTAGTTGAGAAGACAGCAGAAAGACCTTGCAATTGTTTTAGGATTTTTTTTCCTCAAAGTTGTAGACCCTCACCCTTACACGAATGTCAAGAAACTTGATTTGTTTAAAGCAACCATTTGAAACAGCTCTTGACCTAAAAAAAAAAAATATATAAAATCTGGAGTTCGAGATAAGGAGGAAGGTCTTACTTCTTTCTCCAGCTTTGGAAGATAAAATTCAAAATCTTAGATAAAAGGTCAAATTAATCTTTTACTCATATACCTGTCAAACCATAATTCAGTATCAACAAAGTCAGATTCAAATCTTCTATGAAGTCTTATTACACATATGTGGATGTTACTTTCAAGACAAGTATTTCTGCCCAATCCAAAGAACATTGTAACTATTGCACACCTGATTCTGAGGTCACATGGAGGCAATTAATCATTTATTCTGCTGGACTTGTTAGAATTACAGTGAGACAAATGGGCTCACCAGAATTACAGCCCCCTAGCTGCAATAAATAAAAGATATATTCAAATCTGTGAGCACGTCCCTATTACTTAATCTTTCATTTTCATTTCCCCCAAAACTTTTCCCAAATAGAAATTAAAGCACTGTGGCTGAAACGGAGAGGTTCATGAGTCCATAAAAGGCACAAGACTAATGTTCTCTACGTGATGGCAAATTGCACTTCTTTGTGTGCATTACAATACTTTTACAAGAGTTGCTATGTAAAAAGAAAATACTGATGATCATTTAACACAGTAAGAATTCACTTAAATGAACTGCCAGAAGAACAGAACTCTTAAAATAATTGATTTTTCCCCACATCAGATGAAAAATGCATAACACTGTACAATGAAGTCCGTTTGAGCAAAAGTCATTTTCTGTCCATTAAAAGAAACATAAAATACATTGGGGTACTTAATTAAAAGTCTTGGAAGAACTGATTTGCACACCATAAATTTATAAAACACACACAAATATAAGTAAAATACCTTAATTAATGCTTTTGTCAAATCTATGGGGCCTCCCAAATATTTTATAAGCACGTAAAATTTACATCCACTACACTTAGAAGAATACCACCATCTCTAAAAAATAAATTCATAACAGTTGCTGCCTCAGTGTTTCTGCAAGCATGCTGATGCCCTACGTTTGCTGAATGTATGGAGTGATTTGAAAATGACAGCTATCTCATGACAGGCAATACCAGCAGACAGCCTTTGAAAAAAATCTATACTGACCTCACCTCCATCCAACACCTATTGACAGTTGTCACTCAAACTGTGATATCACATAAACACTTTCCGATCTGCAGCTTAAGTTTCCATAGCAGGGCAAAATCCTGTTAACTTCTGACCCACCTCTCAGACATCCTTTCTGTTGTGTTCATGTTTGCAAACTGCTGACAGGTTTTCGAGGCAGAGCATGTACAGCTTGTGCAACACCCATGCTTCCTGCCCTCTAGGTTTCTCTTCTTAAACACTAGTCAGAAACTTGTTGCTAATCGATGGTAAAGGAATTTGCATCTGAAAAAAACCAGCATCAGCGCAATCTCGAGAAAAAACTAGAATACTGTTTGAGTATATTCTATGAAAGACAAGGTATTTTTTTCTACGTGGTCTCTTCCACCTTCTGTTATAGGTGGATCAGTTTTCCCTGTTACCTTTGTCCTTTTATTTCAATACTGTGGCTAGCTCCAAATGCTGTGATGAAATAACGATGAACCACAAAACCACACTGTGGATATCACGCAGATTATAAAGAGAGATGAGGAAGCATGAAATCATCTATGATTAGGAAACTTAGGACCTCCATATGAAGGCAGCAGGGAATGAAGCGTTCTTGATGTTATAAATAGAATGATTTATAGCTGCAGCAAAGAAAAAATGTCCAGATATCATAGCTGTTGATATAATATTGTAGTGAGAGGTTTTAGAAACATACAGTGTGGATGTGTGTTTATAACCACAGCCATCTGCTCCCATGCAAAAACTTTTGGCCATTTATAACAAACTAAGGAAAGGCATACTTCAATCTCTGCCAAACATTTAAAGGAAATAGTATCAATTTCTTTCTCTCCAGCACTTCGGTAACAACTACTCAAGGCTCAATATTTCAACAAACCTATGGGTAACATGGACAGGGTTACATTCAAAGACCATAATGCCTTAATCTAGCCCTTTCTTATATACTTTCTCCACCCTAAAAGAGATGGATCTCTTGGGACACATTCAAAGTATACCTCTGGATGAGTCACTACTTTGCCTTTTGCTCCCCAATCCAAATTGTGATATTATTTCCCAGTAACATTCTGAATTCTGAGACTAAATACAAAATACAGAGGAACAACAAGGAACTTCAGCGAGGTTTCTGAGGTAAACAGAAACTTAAGTTTTGTAACTGAACTTTTGTAATGCTTGTAATTCACAGGAACTGAGAAATAAGATCTGGTCTTTGTGAAAATGCAGTAGATATGGATCTAGAATGAAAGGCTGTCCTATAAAATTAGACAGAGTTTGGAGATATGGATTTATTCTTAAGGATATATTCCTTCCTGGATGTCAGGTGCCATTTGTCACACCCTGGATTTTGCTGTCCATCAGGATATAGGTGAAAAAAAAAATTTAAACTGTTTCATAGCTCAAGGAATTTAGTCAAGAGACATTTTTATACAATAGAGAAAGAAGTCACTCTCCATTAACAAAGAATAAAAGAGCCAGGCAAATCTATATTAGTGTGCATATGTACAGTGGCAGGATTCACAACACCACATTTCTTGAAGAAGCACTGTTGCACGGTATGCTGCATCACCGCTAAAAATATCACACACTTTTGGCCTGCCTAGTTTGATGCAAGGATGCAGAAATGCTTTTTCATTGCAACGGGGCTAGAGAAAAACATAATAGCAACTTCTGAATCTTTACATACATTTAGTTCATTAATTTGTTTACTTTGCTTTATTTTCAGATTTGAAATTGTATGAAAGATGTAAAAAAATCTCTTTCCAGGCCCTGGTCCTGAAATTGATACCACATGCCCAGACTGCTGTGTCCACACAGAGCCCCATGGGCTTCACCGTGACTCCAGGCAGAGCATCATCAGTTTGCTTACACACTGCTGACTGCAAGATCAGAGCTCAAGTTCACTGACATTATGGAGAGGTGCCATTAAATAAAACGCACACAAGCTTACCCCTCCCACCCCCTTTTCTCCTAGAATAGCTCAGAAAGAGGGAGAACAGCTGCACAATGAGACCTGTCATAACATCCACTGACCCATTACTGAAGATCACACCTGACCTTGGGCCACCACCCGCTGTTGGCCTCAGACAGACACATTTCTTTCTTCTCCTTCCACCCGTTGGGCCTCCCGCAGCTAGAAGTGAGAAATTGGTGCCAGTGCACTGCTGTTTTATTGCATGTATTCATGTGCGCCAGGGGACCAAGATCATCCGAACTCATTTCATCTGTGAACTTTTGCATCCATCGTGTCAGGCTGGTTTGCACTCCCCTAAATCCAGCCGGTCTGAGATGCGAGTACTCATGTGATGGGAAACACCAACCCATGAAGGTGTAATGGCCCTTCTTAAAGTTTAACGAGAAAAACAAGCTTGACATTTATCTGTTTTAAGGATACTCTGGAGCTCTGTGCTGGCCGATGAGTAAAGCCTTCCTGAAATGTTGATACTGAGCTATTAAAAAAATAAAATGTACAGCTGTAATGACAAACCTGCTTCATATGTTGTATGTTGGCCCAACAGTAGCACATCTGTAGTCATGTTTACTACCACACAGCACCTCCCAAAAATGCAGAGAAAGCAGAGGTAGAACCAAGGTTGTCTAGTGTCATTTGGTGTAAGGGGGGGGGTCTCTTTTATCAGCACGTGCAATACTGTCTCTCTGACACAGAATTATACCTTCCTCATTCATTTATTGAGTCATGAACTACAGGAAGTAATATAGTGATGTTGAAAAGATAATTTCTAATTTCCTTTATACATGCACACATGTATTTTTTATATATACATAAGAAAAATACACACACACATATTTAAATATATATAAAACCCATATAAAATATAAGACTTTTTCCAGAAGAGTAACAACATTCTGAGTTGTTAATTACAAGAAAGTAGAAGCCAACTGAAGAGACATAGAACATATCCTATTCCTATTTTCCTTTCCCACCCAGTCTGGTGCTGTTAATTTAACTTTCTTAATTTAGTGACGATTACAGATGCAAATCTTACAGTGTATAAAAATCAAAATTAGCAAGCAAATAGTAATGGTTGGGTTGGTACCAACATCAAATGGTGCCTTTAGCATCACATCTGATTTGCTATCTGAGAGGACTGCCTCTACTGGGAGAGGCATTCATGGTCGTCTATTGAAAGTCAGGTGAAGATTCTCACTATCAGGAAATTCATCTGCTAGAAGTAAATTAAGAGCTGAAGTAGCTCCTTCCTCAGTATTGCAGGAGCCAGACATGAAATTAGGAGGATATAGTGATGTTAGGCCAGGTGCTGTGTGACTCCACAAACCTCTTACTCAGTTTTATACAGCAGGAATATGCTTTGTGGGAATTAAAGGTCTTGGTATGTCTAGTAGAAGAGAGCGAGGGTGTAAATGAGTGATATTGCCTAACACATCATTGTTAGTAGACACCAGGGAGACAAAAGAGTTAGTTAAGCTGGAGGACAGTATTCATACATTAAGAAATTGGTGTTGGGACCAAAAATAAATTTAATCTGGAAACTGGAACTAAGTTTCTGAGACTGAGAGATCTAGGAGTACTGAGCTATCTTCCAGTAACAGGGCGAACAACCCAATTTTCTTTCCACCTCAGAGTCGGGTTTTATTATATTTTTAAACAGAACAATATGAACTAAGTGCCTGCAATAGTACAGGCATGGCTTCAAAAGCCAAGAGTTTTCTTCTAGCCCTATATCCCTATAAAGGGAGAAGGGGGACGAGTGTAAAATAGTGCATGACTACGACTTACCACAAGGAAACATGATTCTTGTTAAATGGCTTGACAAGAATATTGTGGTTTGGGAGACAGAAGGGCAGCAAGGGGAAGGGTTGTTGAGGGTCATGATGCTTTGCAGTCCAGGGCATGTGGTGGCCTCAAGCTTTATGAACACTTACTACCATGGGGTCTATTATCTGCCAGGCACCACTGAAGCCTGAATTATTGTATTTCAATAAAAATTGCAGCTTTGGTACTTAACCCAAGAACTAGATTGTTGCGTTCCCTTCCCACACTGAATTGGCATCAGCAAAGAAATGGAAAGCACGATAACTACCCCCATCCTCCCCCCTTGGTAGAGACACTTATACGGCAGCTCTGTGCTCAGACAGGCCAGGGACAGACTAAGTTCAATTGGCAATGAATGCCGCCTAAGAATTCACAGCCACAAACCACAGAAATCTCCACACTAGACACAAAGTATAACTACAATCAAGCTGCATTTTATAGTGGAGATATAATGTCAGGAGGGGAGAGAGAGAGGAGTTAATGAACTCCCAGAAATTAAAAAAAAAATTTCAAAATTTCCTTGTAAACTAACAATGTGTTGTAAAAACCTAGGAAAAAGGAACAAAAAACCAAACCCAAACCACGCTGCTTACAAATGCTTCTATGAATGTAAATTCATTACTCATTTATATATGAAGTGAAAAATATTAAGATAAATGATGCTATTTACTGGCACAATGCACCTAACATCAAAACAGATGTGTATTTTTAATGTTGGGTGCATTAAACACATTATCCAACTTTCAAAATACAATAAGTAATTTATGTTAGAGGTTGAATATGCCCAAGCAGCAACTAAACACAATAAAAAAAAAAAAATCCAAGCAGATTAGCACAGCTAAGGGACAGAATCAGTAAGAAAGCTCAGTATTAACCAGAAAACCGGAAGCCAAAACTTAAATAAATCCTTGCTTTTGGATATCTTAAGCAAAATCAATTTTTGTTTGTAATCATTAACAATGTTTTCCAGGATTTAATCTGTGGTACTGCTACACAGAGACAAACATCTTTGCCAACCGAGAAAAAAAACGTTTACAGTGTTTGTACTTTGTCAGAGGGTTCAGCACAAGTGTGTATTTTCTGAACGATGCATCAGCCAAGATTTCTGGAACTGAGCAGAAGGTTTTCCAATCTTAGATTTTCCATATTAAAATGAAAGCAAAATATCCATCCTCTCACAACTTGTCCCAAAGGTGACGCGTGTCTCCCACAACCAGGGCAAGCAGAGAAGACAACCAGACTTTTTAAAAAAGCTTACTCAAATTTGACTACAAGTTAAAGAGAAAAAAACCTCCAGCCATTCTGCTCACTTTAACAACCTTATCAAAATAAAGGTTTGTCACAACTCAATTAAAGACAGCCTAGACAGAAAGAGTTGTCTTTGCCATGATGTCTCACTCTTGAAGAGGCTGGAAGAGCACTTTTATTAGAAACTTACCAGCTTGTGACAGGGTGGCTCCACCCTGGATGTCTCAATTTGATCTGGAGGGGCATTCCTTGCTCATTAAACAGCACGAAGTTACTTTTAACAGGCAGCACCTGACCAGGGTAAAGAAAAGCAGATTGAAGTTTTCATACCTTTATCTCCGAATCAATGTTGAAGTGTCTCAAGTGATTCCACTGGCACAACCCTAATTTACAGCCACCTGACAGCCAGACTGGTTAGCTGGCACACACACACTGAGTATGCTAAAAATAGAGATTGCCAAGGCCCGCGTTTAATGTATGGGCAAAGAGTAACCTTAAGGGCGAGCTCCCTCCCCCTGTGAGGAGTGGGCTGGGGGCAGAGCAGTGGGCCTGCTGGGCCCTGCTGGTTGTTATGGGGATAATGGCTGCAGGGTGGGAGGTCTCCATGCCTGCCTTCTGAAAACTGGGTAGGGAAAGGAATTACCTTAGAAAGAGCTTAGCCTCTGTTTGTATGCTGTGTTAAAGGCATTAACATTAAGGGGTTTTAAAATGAACTAGGGGGCTGTTACGCTGTGGGGATTTAGGGAAAGCTCGTCATGGCGTACAGTAACAGCACCACCATCTTCGACATGCAAGAGTTGTCCTGAGTTTACAAACTCCGTGCTCAGTGATATTAAAAATCTGAGTTTGTTTTTAAGATGTGAAGCAATAAGGCTGCCAATACCCAGGAAATCGTTCCAAGAACAATTTGCTTCATTAGCCATGGATGTGAGGCCCCCTCTGAGACCGTATCATCACCTCGGAGGTAAGGAGAGGCAGACTGAGTGGAAGCCTAGGAATGCTCACCAGCTGGACCACCAAAACATGCAGCAGGTGGTCGGGAAGTAGCTTGCTGAAGGTGCAGCTGCTTGGCTCTGCCGAATGTGAAGAGCTGGTCCCAGGAAGGCATGCTGGAAAAGCGCTCCCGCAGGAGGGCAGTGCTGTGTGAGGGAGAGCTTGTAAGCACTGACCAGGCCTAGGCAATTAGGAGAGGTCGTTGGAGCAGCTGAGGGGCTGTGCAGTAACCCTGGAGGGCGCTGCCTAGCGGGCACATGTTGTCTGAGATATGGCTACTCTTCTTGCTTCAGGTGGGGAGAAAATAAAAGCCCGCCAGAGGAGGGCCACAGAGACGATCAGAGGGCTGGAGCACCCGTCTTACGAGGACAGGCTGAAAGAGTTGGGGTTGTTCAGCCCGGAGAAGGCTCTGGGGAGACCTTATAGCAGCCTTCCAGTACCTAAAGGGGGCCTACAGGAGAGATGGGGAGGCACCCTTTATCAGGGAGTGGAGTGGTAGGACAAGGGGTAACGGTTTTAAACTGAAAAGAGGGACGATTTGGATTAGATATTAGGAAGAAATTCTTTACTGTGAGGGTGGTGAGACACACGAACAGATTGCCCAGGGAAGCTGTGGATACCCCACGCCTGGAAGCGGACGTTCTTCTGGAAATCATGGAAGTGACTGTGAACTGGGAAGACTTGCTGCTCCCGAGGGTACTCTTAGGTGAAAGAAAGCACTGCCTCAGTTGCTGCTTTAGTAAACCCTCTGACCAGTGTACAGTCTGGAATTAGAGCTGGACTGGTGAAACACTGGTCAGTAACGTTGGTCGATAGGGTTGAGCACAGCTTTTGTACAACTCAGAAAAAAAGAGATCTGATCGCTTCCTCATGAGTGTGTTTACACATGTTTGCACCTGCCCCTCTCAGCTCAATTCTCACACAAAAGCAAGAGAGGAAAAACCAAACGAAAAATATTGTAGCTACTGTCCCTTCAGATTTTTAAATGTGGTTTTATGAGTGTCCTTCATAATTGTAAATACATGGAGAGCAATCAGATGTGGATGTGGCTGTTCAGTGTCAGTTGAAGAGATGTAGAAAAACATATTCCATCTCTATGGCCAGCTTTTAATAGTGAATGCTCTGCTGGCCCAGCAGGGATGATGTGCTGTTAAAATGTTTTAACATCCAGCTTAATCTTTTCTATACAATCTGTATAAAAAACATTTTTCTTGTATCATTTAGAATTCATTCTTTTCTCTTAAAGAACAGGTTGGGAGTTATATTGCTATAGGCACACCTTGGGTTAGGCAGAGGCATTCTTGGCTGGGTACTCTGAAATTCTGTTGATGGGGGGGGAAAAAAACCCCAACAAATCCTTAGAATTAGTTGACAGCAATCAGACATCATTGTAAGATGCTCCTCTCTAAGTAGGCCTTTGAAAACTTGTCTGTTATTCCTTGGTACTTGGGCCAGGCCTTGCAGAGCAGGTGAAATCCTGAAGAATTCACTTTCCACTCAGGAAGATTTGTCAGACTTCAAAGTCAAATCTTTTACGTTGCCAAGCATAGTGAGTCAGGTCATGCAGAAATCTGTAGTGGATGACCGAGATGTAACATAAGTTTTAGAGAATTTTGTGTACAAATGGCTTTGGGTTTGTTCCGTGTTTATTCTGTGTTAAGAAGCTTCATTCTCCTGCAGTTTTACAACTGATATGAATAAAATTTTAAACTGATTCATTCTCCCATCCTTACTCATAACGTTCACAAACAAATTTTCCTTGTTTCAGGTTTCACCTCGTATTTCAGCCTACAAACAAGGCATCAGACTTTCAGGACGCATTATATATGCCAGTGAAGAGAATGAGACTCCATATATATATCTGCATAAATGTTGTAAGGATCACAAAATATTCACTAAAAATATAAAATGCAAAGGATAAATTAGTGCTACCTTTGACTTCTTTGAATGTCTTACTACATTTGAAATGTTGACTGTTGTAAACTTTTTTTACTCTTATTCAGAATATTTATTTCTATTAAAATCTTTCTGTGTACGCTATGGAATAAAACCCAGCCCTGTCCTTAGCAACATTTAAACAGGCTTAGCTGGGTGTGCAAGTTCACACCTCAGTGAGGAATAGAGTGAAACATGGAATATTTCCATCTTTGCAGCTGCTACTAGCTGACATGGCAGTAAGGCAGGTTGCTATGAGGACAGTGGTACATCTGCTTCCCTGTTTATGGCAATGAACAAGACTCTATTCATAATTCCAGATTCCTTGTGCTGCTCACATAGTGCAAAGGGATGCTAATAAGTCCAGAAGCACCTCATAAAGAGTTAACATTTTGGAGGAAAAAAACCCCACCACCACTCACCTAAGGACACCAGACTTGAGTTCCCTTCCTGTGGCTCCTTCTCTTATTCATATTAGGTGATGAAGGATAAATTTTGGGAATAGTTATGCACTGCTACAACGACCCACTAATGGCCTATTCCAAAATTACAGTTTAGCCCAACTTGGTAATTACTGTTATCCAGAGGAGGGAGTGAAATGCCTTTAAAATGGCTCCTAAGATTATATTGAAGGGAGTGCTTGTGCAGGAAAGAATTTAACCCCAAAGCTTTGAAAAGGAAAAAGACAAAACCTTTGATCTTGATCATTCACTGGGGCCTGAGCTCACAGCTTAGGGCAGAAACATTGGCCTCTGATATCTTCAGAGCCTGGGATGGCTGCATGCCAAGTGAGACCTCTGCAGTCCAAGCATAAAGATGGCTCTAAATAACACCGGCTACCAGCAGCCCAGAGGGCAGGAGTGCAAGAGCTAAGAATGAAGTCGGGCAAGCAGCACCATTGCCATGCATCCTATTTTGGCAGCAAAGAGAGGTGATGATTTTGAGAACACCATCTCTAAGTTGTCTCTCAAAATAATATAATCCTCTTCTTTCCTGCTGCACCAGTTTTAAGGTCACTTTAGTCTTCTGGGGCAGTACAAAGCTGCTGTAGCTCCATAGGGGAAAATCCTGGCTGTTCCTCTTAGAGCAAAGCTTGCCTGTCTGAGATGTTGTAGAAAGGAACATGAATCTCAGTAACCCTCTGGAAGTGCAGTATACACAAATAATCTTTGAGCCTGCAATTCTCTCCTGGCCTGGATGCTAAGGCAATTTTTAATGAGGATTTGGCTCTGAGTGCGTGTTTCTATGAAACGCTTACAATCTTCTTTTCCAGCCCCCACAATAATACCTATGTGCACACAAATAATAAAGTCCCGTGTACAAATATGCAGAGCCACATGCCAGTTCTTCAGCTTTCCAGCCCTTCGAAGAGCTCCAGCAGAGCAGCATTAGAGAGGGGGTAGGAGGGAAGCTAAGACGCTGACACCCTGAGCAAGGAGCACAGGAGAGCATATTGCAAGGCTTTGTTAGGTCGGCTCTTTACTCTGACACTGAAGAGAGAGCTATAGACTGACAGGAAGTGTTTATTACCCGGACAGCAAGAAGGCAACAGTGAAAGGATCAAGGCCTGTTAAAGCAGGATACAGCTGTCCCCAGAGAACTTGATCCTGGCCAGCAGGCTTTGGCAAGGAACAGTTCACATGCAGTAGCTGTGTTTTGCTGTGGACAACTGCCTAAATCCCAGCTTAAAGTTGTTAAGTGCTCCACTCTCCCTCCCGTGATGATATCTCAGTCAGATAAGTCTAGGAGAGAGGGATGCAAAAATAACTAAAAACTAGGTTTTATCTGTTTTTTAAAACATCTATTCTATTTTCATTATGAAAAGAAATATATAGGGGGATGGATGGACATCACCTCTTTGCTTCCTTAAGATTTGAACAACATTTTGAGAGATGGTGGGAGGAGAAAAAGGCATGCTGGAACGAGAAAGAGAGGAGAAATACAAAATGTAGATCTTTCAATCTAAAATTAGAAGTCTAATGATAATAAGAGGAGTATCAAGAGATCATGCAACATTTCAATAAATAAATGCCGTGCACTGATTTCTCAAAAATTGGCATTATCCTTAAGAAATGAATAATGACAAATAATTAAGGCAACGCTACAAGGTTTTTCTCTATTTACAAGAAAAAGAAAATGCTAGAATGTTTCTATGCAGGAAAATACAACCTTGAAAAATGAGTGTTTGTCTCTTGGGGAGATGCAAAACATGAATGAATAGGATGAGGAAGCGGAAGTGTCCACATCAACAGAACGGACCATCAGAGGGATAAAGCTATCTGGAAGGGTCCAAAGGGCAACTGAATCTGTGCAGCTCAGTCACTTATTGGTGCAAAGTCTCTGTGACCAAAAAGCCCTTTGACACTAAAAATTCTACTGGGCAGTGACAGTGACATCAAGTGGATACATTAGTGAATTAAACAACTGAGTTACTCTGATACAGGAGATACTGTATTTTAATAATGATTCGTCTGAAAATTGCTTATACAATAAGACAGATTGAAAAGTGACCTGCCCTTTGACAGACTTTTTGTGTACATGCATGTGTACAGCATCCCCTCCCTGCCTCTTCATATGGAGAGTAACTCCCACTTTAGTTATTTGAACAGGGGAATGGGGAAATTTTCCAAAGAGGCTGAGAAAAGAGTAAAAAAATTAGAAGCTTCATCCTTCCAGATACAAATAGCAACGGTTCATGAATGCAGAATTAGTTTGGGAAAACTCAGATGCATAAAATAGGGCTGCCTGAGGCTGTTTTAACTTCTTCACAACAATGCTGTAGTAGCTATTTAGTTATCCAGTAATGCTAAGCAACTGCTGATGACTTCATTATCCACAAAGTATGCATGCATGCACCTTAAATGAGTCCACTGCAAATGTACTCGCATCATTAAATTTAGAGTAAGGCACCAAAGCATTTTTAAATCACATTGGAACTCTTTAGTGAAAAGACTTTTTCTTCCTTATGTGGGTAAAAATATTCAAATGCAAAACCTTTGGCATACCTTCAGTGTAAGAAAAAACCACACCATTTTCATCATGAAAGTGGTGGCAGGGTCTCTTTTATCTTCATCTGCCAACACCCCTGATTCCACTGTGTACTCCCATGTGACCAATACTCCCATTTCAGTGTAAGTGCCTGCCACTCACTGGGACTTTTCTTTATTAAGACATTTTATTTAAGGGTTTGTACTGCTTACTCAGCACTGCTGGAGTAGCGCCTTGCAAGTGAAATCAGCAATGATGGTCAAGTGTGTAGTGGACTTTATGGAATACCCACGCTCTCTTTTGGGAGTAAAAAACAGGCTTGCATTTTGTCTTGATTTTTCATCGGTCCGCCCTCTCAATACAAGGAAAAAACTAGCTGTTTTAAACCTAGATTAGCTGGTGATGCAACCTTTGATGACATGGACCAATAAAAGGTAGTCCAGATGTCAGTAAAATTTCTTTTGGAATGTCTCCATCACCTGCAGCTTACCACCACGCAGACCATGTATCAGAATCACTTTGAGCTAAGTGGATGGAAGTCTACAGAAATGCAAAATCTTGCATTAGAGCAAGGTTTCCTCATATTTCCCCCATGGGAGGTGTGGCATCAAGGAGTTGCACTACTGCTGGGCACCAGCATTCTCCAGGTATTAAAGAAACATCTCCAGGGACTCTTGCCTTGCTCGAGTTTTACATGAGACCCAGGGTGATCTCCATCTAATACCTACTAAAGCTGTCACTAGGTTTATGACTTTCCCCTTATGATGAATCTTTTCTCCCCAGTCTTCTCTGATGTACAAAACAAGCTCCTCTTGGAGACTCTCTGGAGAAGAGGTTTTCTCCACATGTTCAGGTTGCCCTGTGCAGCTAGGGTGGTCCCCAACTTTGCTCCCTTTTTGGATGAGAGCACACAAAAAAAGAGATGAGAGGATCAAAGAAGGCAGGCTCTTATCTCTTGTTTTGTTCAGGGGCATGATGCCTCTTTCCCCCAGCTTTCATCCTTAGAAACAGCATTCCCTTAGACTGTACATCTGCTGTAAAATAAAAAATGTCTGTCTTTGTCCATCTCTATAAGAGCACCTCAGTGTACATCCCCTGTCTCCTCAGAGGCCTGGGTTGCTCATCACAGAGGTGCCTAGCCTTTGCTGAAGCAAAGTGACTAAGCTGAAAATCGATAGTAGAGCTAAACATTGTAACACCCTCTCTGTGCTTCAGCTTCTAAGACCAGTCATCTTCTGCTCTCCAATAAATGCCGAGAGGAAGTCAGAAATATATTTTAAAAACCCACCTTTATAACTTATTGCAAATGTAACTTTGCTGTAGATGTGAAAGGGTGGGTTAACTTCATCACTTCAGAAAAAAACTTTAAAGAAGCTTACAGTAGCTCTTACCTTACTGTTGACCAGTACCTTTAAAGGAATTATTTTTGAAAGGGTATGGAGGAAAAATAGGATGCAAATACTGCTGTAAGTAAATGAGAGATTAATTGCTTTCTGAAGACTTAAAGTTTCTGAAAAATAAAAAGAATAAAAAAAAGGAGAAACTCTCTATTTTCTATTGTAGAAATGGAAGCCATTTACTTGAATGCTTTAAAGACCACTGCTAACTTTTCCTTATTAAAATCTAGATGAACAAGCTTTGTTCCCTACAGAACCGTTGTAATGTACTCAGGCAAGGAAAACATTGAAAAGCCAAGACATTTGTATAGCTTTAGTATAACTGACGAATAATTAGCATGTAGGTAAATACTAATTCTAAAGAGTGTGCTAATGTAATGTAAACTTGCATGAGATCTGCATTTTGTAGTACAGATTTCATGTCAATGTCAAAGGAAGAATAATGCCTAACAATTAGAATTTGTGATGCTCTCACTAGGAGGAAAGGATTTCATTGCATGTCTACAGGGATTGTCTTATGAGGCCATTTGGATGCAAGATTGTGATGGCAAAACTATTCCACTCTATGTCTAGCCCCTATGACTATCGCATTACAATGCTGTTAGGGTGTTGGGGCATAAAGATTTTACTACAATCATTCTGAAGCTAATATGTCCAAATAGGATGATCTCAGTGTACTTCTTTGCCCCAATAAATTTTTTTAAAAACAGATACAAAGAAACGAAAATCCAAAAACAATATTGAAGGTTGTTAAGGTTTGGGAAGAGCACTCCACTTTAGTAAGGCACATAAGCTCAGACTCTTCCATGTTATTACAGCACTAGTTGGTTCATGAGACCATGGGATACGATGCAAACAGTTGGAATGGAGAATCCTAATTTG
The DNA here is from genome assembly GCA_002844005.1 of Limosa lapponica baueri. Lineage (NCBI taxonomy): Eukaryota > Metazoa > Chordata > Aves > Charadriiformes > Scolopacidae > Limosa > Limosa lapponica. The sequence goes on from KZ505644.1 coordinate 2,413,929, forward strand.
CAACATATTCTAAATCTGTTTGTAGCTGTACTTCCTACTCCTAGAGCTCCTGGAGGGAATACCATACATAATCTCAAAATCTTTCTCATATGTCAAATGTTTAATCATTTCTATTAGCTGCTTTAATGCTCTATTCTTATAGGGTTAAAGTTGACTGATGGGGTCAGATACCCTTTGAGAATATCCAACATATCTGTATTTATGTTTTTAAGATAAAAAATGTGAAGTTACAGTATGTCTCATCCCTGCCTTAAAGCCTTAACTCTGCCCCCAGACTTAAGAGCAGTGTAGTTAATGGGAATGTGTATGTATGCAGCAGCCACGGCACATGTTTGACATACCATCCCCTTGGCAACCCCTTGTCTCATTTATCTTCTTTAATGCTCAGCTAACCTTCTCTATGTTATAGGCAGCTGCTGTGATTGGCACAGATGTTAATTAAACTAGGTAGTAACAGTACACACACTGAAAAGGCGGCCCTCAGAGCTAAAAGAGATCCCAGTCCCCACCACTACCCCACTGCCATGCTCAGTTCTGTGCATTGTGCAAGGAGTGAAGCAAAATAATCTTATCCATCTTCCTGAGACTTGTAACAGTCTATAACATACCTGATGATGGCAGAAGTAGGGACAGGTCAAGCACAACTGGTGGCAACAGGTAGCAAATGGAGGGTACTGGAGAGCGGAAGATGCAGATGAAGCATTGTTAACTGCTAATCTTGACCTAAATTCAATTTCTTTTTTCTCTGCCCCCAGTTAGCAATTTTCTTTTTCCTCATTTGAGCATTGCATCCTGAGATGTTCCATGTTGTCATGTTGGCTGAGTACTTTTCAGGGTGAAATATGTCTTGAGGATAAAGACAGAACTAAAACTACAATAAATAGGCTAATACATGGAATCATAGAATGGCTTAGGTTGGAAGGGAACTTACAGATCATCTAGTTCCAACCCACACCCCAAAAGATCAGAAGTTGGCCTATTGTTGATTTTTTAACAGATACTCCAAGTCTGAGAGTGTCTGGACCAGACCCATCTGCAATCAAAGCTGTATACTGATTTGTGAGCAATGAACAAAGATTCTCTGTACTCGTAAGTAAGAAATTACCTGCTGGTCAGCCTTCCTTCTCATCAGTCCTCTCATTCAGTTCTGTGGGGCACCGCAGCTCCCAAAAGCAGTCTCTTCCCCATGATGTGCAACCTGAATATTTAAGGCTGTTAAAGGTCTCAGAGGATGTTACCAGGCTCAAGTCATTACTCCTCTCCCCAGCCAACATGCTGCTTAAGAACTTTATGCTCTGTTTGCCTTAATCCTCCTTGCTGGTGCAGTTAGACATGGTGTGCTTCCACTTTCCTTCTACCAGTCACAATTTCAAATACATCAGAGTATGACCCAGCTTTATTGCGATGGTGTGCTCTTAGCTGCACACAGAGGAAGTAGGAGGCTCCTCTAGGCTTCCTGTCTTTGAATCATAGGAATCATATGGTTAGTCTCATGCATCTTGTGCCAAGCTCATACGAACTGAACTTTTATCAAAATAGAGAAACACTGCTGCCATTACAGTATTTAAAGTAAAATCTTTGGCTTTGTGTGCCATTGGAGAGCCTGCTCTTGAAGTGCAAACATATAGATAGAACTGAATAACAGATTCTTCTCTTTCCAAATGTTAATAAAAAAAAAATCCTTTTATCCACCTGAAATACTTGTTTTGCCAAGACATTTCTGATCAGTAACTGTGCTCCTGTACTATTACTCTGTTTAGCGCTATCACCATACACTTTGTGTAGGTGGTGAAACTGTTCAGTTTACTTTCATGGTTCCACATTCTGCAAACACAGCGCAGAGAAGAAAGGAAGACACTATTTAAGAAGCGAAGCAAACACTGAAGCCCAGTCAGTACATATCAGAACTTCATAATTAATAAGTTTCAGTTCCACTTGTAAAGAGCTTAAATCACTTATCCATGTTTAGTTGCCAGAAAAATATCAATGTTCTTGTATTAAATGTTTTATATATATATATATATAAAAATTTATTTTCCTGAGTGGGTTCCAAAAACAGACCATCAGCTCTAAGAAGTACTTGTTAATACCTCCATCATATGACAGCATTTGGTTGAAATATTTGCATGCCATATAGTTCAGAGTACCCTCTTTTTTCCAGGCAACAGCTAAAAATTTTACTACAGTATTAAGACATTTTAATCATTGTTAAAAGGCTCCCTAATGACTATAATAAAGGACAATATTTTATTGATGTCAGCAACTAGCAGTTGACTTATGCAGTACTACTTTTTAATCTTCTGGTTTGCTGTGTTCTTACATACCGTTGCTTCAGTTCTTAGAGCAAAACCTTCTGATGCACCTTGGCTGTGACTTAACAGGTTTACTAATAGTGCTAAAGAAGTCAGTGCTGAAGTTAGTTAATGAAGTAAGTGCTGTCTCCCTAGTGCATGTTCAATTTTTCATGCTCTTTTCATACTCATCTTCATTTACTTTGGGACGGCTGTCTGTGAAGCTGTCCAATGGTGCCCCTAGGCTGGAAATACAAAGTCTCATTGTTTATGCTATTGTTATTTTTCCAAGTCATTAGCAGTAGGTCAAAAAAAACCTGACTCACAGGTAAAGAAGGCATTCGAGGCTTAGATGCCCAGTCCATTTGATTGTCATCTACTTTGGGAACAGAAATTCAAGAATCACTTTGTTACCATCTGACGCTCTTTCCTTACTACCTGTAGAAGTGTCAATGACGATCTGTCAGGACATCCGGGAAGACTACAAGAAGAAAGGTGGAAAGTCTTTGAAAAACTGCAAAAAGACAGAATCGAGCAAGCTATTTTTTTCTGAATACACCTACACCATATAGAAGTGAGGTGTAGCTGGGGTTCTGATATATTTACGTTTCTGATTTACTGTATGACCTTGGGCAAATCACTCATCCTTTCTGTGCCTTTTTTCTGTATCTGCATTACAGAAATAATAATTACATTTTCTGCTTCACATCATTCTTCTGAGGCTTATTTAGTGTTATCAATACACTATGCTTCACAAAATAGTGGAATTATTATTAAAAATATGGCAAACTACAATGACCATTGAGAATAACAAACTCAGAACCAGTTCTGATTTCCGCCCCCATGATCCCAGCCAGCTATCTGATAAAAAAAGCTCTTTAAGAGTTGTATTATCAGTGAAAGGCAGTAGTATCAAAGCCCCAGGGTTGCTCTGGCCTCTAAATGCTATTGCAAGAACATAAAGGTGAAACAGATGCATGACTGGAGCAACCCTCATTAACTGTGCAAGAGGGAATTAACGGTTAGGGAGAAAGTCTAATGCGTTCACTGGCTCCCATGGCTGGGCGGGTTGCTGCACAGGAAAGCACAGCCCGTTTAAAATTACACTGCCCTCTCACATTCCTCCTTGCAGAACGCTGAAATCCCGTTAGTTTTGATTCCTTCATTGTTTCCCCCAGTCGCAACCGTGTTTGGAGCCATGTCTTACACATGGAAAGATGGAAAGGACTTAGGCATGAAGATTTCCTACACAGAAGTCCTGCAGTTTCTTGCAGCCTATTAGCAGACCTCCCAGGTCCTTGCAGAGACTAGAGACCGCAAAGTAACAGGAGCGATCAGTCACACACAAACTGCTGGACTCAACGTGGGGGAACAGAGAGGACAACCATCCACGAGGTCAGAATCGAGCCTTAATGAACCTTTCTGGCCTCAAACCCTGTGACTATTCAATTAGGCAGGAGACCTCGGCGTCTGCCAAAAGGCCTTTCGCCACAGCCTCTGGTGCTGTAGCTCAGTGCTTCTCCGTCCAGCGCTTCGTGCCAAGCCACAGACCTTGCCCTGGAAGTCTGGGCCTTCGTTAAACGCCGGGCAGTTGGGCTGCTCTGCATCTCAGCCCTGAAACGAGGGCAAGCAAGTGACAGCCCAGCACAACTGCAGCCGCTCTTCACTTCAGTCTTGCCTTTAAGGGCATTTTGGTTTGTCGTCTTAAATTACAATAAAATTGCAGTCAGCTGGGTAAACCCAAAGGCCTGTGTTGTTCTTTGCTGGATTCTGCCATTCACAGAGTTTTCTCTCATTGAATCTCATACATACCTATGGTTATTCAGAAACACTTGAAAACTATAACGTTCAACGGAGGGGGAGGAATTTTGTGTTTCAAAAAGAATAGCTAATTTTTTTATATCTGTTTGCTCTTTAACCTGCCGCACAAATCTCCTTCAAAATGATCCCTTTTTAAGTGATTAATTTTACATGAGAAGATGCTAACACCAGGACAGTGCAAAAATAAATATCAGAAAAGAGCAAGCAAAAGGGAATGTGTCACATACTGACTACAGGGAAACAGTGCAAAACATCTAATCACGGCAGTGCCAGGAAACTTGAACCTGTCCAAAAGGATCCAGTGCTCTCAATGTTTAATTGCTGTTGATGGCTGCTGGTCAGTCATGCATGACAATGTGTGTGTCACGCTGCTTCCTGCCTATGTTCATTCCTGTCAGCCTTCACTCCAGGTGATGAGTACTGCTTCTCTGACCAGGGGAGAGAGAGAGAGGAAAAAGAAAAGAGCCCTCACAGACACAAAGCAACATGTACCCAGATAACCCAAGCCAGAGGAACAGAGCACCAAAAATGGACAGCCAAGGCCAGCTTTTATCAACCTCTCTACTCCTCTTCATTTATGCTAAAAAAAAAAAAAGAAAAAAAAAGCATAGCATCTGTGACCAACAGTATTCCAACTGGCAAGACTCAAGTCTCCTGTTTGCTTGGTTATATGTTTGAACACATGCTTGGGGCTGCGTGGAGCAATTTGAATTACAATCAGGTAGCAATGAACATTATCGGTTTTGGTGAACTGGAGCTTTAAAAACCTCCTCCTTGAGCTAATAAGAAAGAGATAGTGGGAAATGTAGGAAATATGACTTAAAAGGTCTAGAAATTGTATAACAGCTTTCCACCGTTTTCTTAAAGTGACTGTTTAATGGTTTATGTATCTGGGCCCCGATTCAGCAAAGCACTTAAGCATGCATTTAACTTTAAGTATGTGAATGATCTCATCCTTATTCAGCAAAACCCTTAAATAAGTGCTTAATTTTAAGCCTGTGCTTAGCTGCTTTGCTGTAGCGGGGCCTCATCACGCACTTCTGCATCCTGTTATGTCTGTAATATAATTAGAAGGAGTGCTCCTCTTTTACCTCCCCCATCACTGTCTTCTTTTCAAAACAAAGATCATTATTCCATTATTGCTTAACAATTCCATCATTGTTTAACTTTTTAAAATTCTGCTTTGGGCAAAAGTGATGCCTGAGAGTCAATACATTTCCTAAACATCCAGGATGTATCTGCTCATCATGTTCCACTTCAGATCCATCTGTAGTCAAAGTCAAGGAGAGTCCTGCCTCTGTCTTTAGTGGGAACCAGGTTGTGCTCTTGGTCAATACCGTGCTGTGAATCTGCTGCCATAATACATGAAGTGAGTTGTGTAAGAACAGGAAAGCCAATGAGTGGGGAGATTTTTCTGCAACAAAAACACAGTAACAAGGTTTTAGCTGTTTCAAAATTGATCTGACTTTAGTTGCAGCTTCCTTGAGGAAGGAACTAAGGCATCATTTCTGGACCACCAAATTTTAAGTAATTGGGACATAGAATATGACCTTAGTTTCGATGATGCAATTGTTTTATGGTCATTTTGTTATTCTGTCTGTGTACTGCCTTCATTCATCTCTCCAATAAGTTGGAAATGAAGGTAGAATACAAAGCAGGGAAAGAGGTTCCACACATTTCTGGCTCATTTGAAGATGTTGCTATTTCAGTTACCACCCCTTCCCCTCTCCATATATAGATACACCCCAGTGAGAGTCAGGAAGGCTGTTCGATTTCATTGATGTTAAGAAGGATGATGAGAATCATGTTTAAGTGTTAGTACACAGATACACATTGAGAAATGATGTCTGGGGGCTCAGTCCACTTTGTCTTTCCTGACTCAGCTTTTGTTAGCTTTAATATTTGGAAGAACACTTACATCACTGAGGAGAATTTATGGGTTTTTAAATTGTTATTATTACTATTACTACTACTAAAGAGATGATATGGACTAAGAGAGTAATAGGTGCACAAGGAAGAATAACTCTACTCAATTTATTGTATTTAGCGTATGTGCTCATTCTTTTTTACCACAGGTTGAAAAGCACTAGCAAAATAACTATATAAAGAAGTCCAGAGGTACATTCAACTGTCACATTATCTACATTCAGAAGTGCTGTGAAAGGAAAATAAAACCATAAATACGTAGTTTTGCAAGAACAGAACTAATGAAGCTCCGTTTCCTATTGCTTTGTGTCTCATAATTAATTGTGAATTGTTGAAGCTTTTCCCATGGGTGGAGCACACATGGCCCATCTCTCACACCCTCTGAGAAATATATAGCTCTGTGGATTCTATATGGTTAAAAACACATGAACTCACTCTGCAGTCTTGTTGTTTGGCAGGGTTCCTCACTGGGTGTCTCTTCACCATTCTCCTCCATGCATCTATCCATCTATCCTTCCACAAAAATTGGAGGATTTTTTTTTTTAATCTTAAAGATTTCTGTTCTGTCAAATTTGTCTGAAGTCATCAAATAGATTAAAACCTAAGTTGAAATATAGACATGCATATACGCAAACGTGCAAACTGTGTGATTGAATAAGTATTACATCTTTACAGATGGTGGCTCCAAACTGTGTACAATACCTGTAGGCATTTCTGTTCACAACATTTAAAAGCAAAGGGAAAATACTGTTATTTAATACCTTGCCCTTTTTAGGCATCAACTGTTATAAAAAAGAAGTAACTAAAACTCAAGAGAACTGCAATATGGATATGCCAAATGTGCTCACAAAGGGCTGTCAGGCTGACTGCCAGTATGGGAACATATCACGGAAGTCTAGTCTATGAACTTCAGGTTTTGAATGTATTGTGGATTCTGAAGAAAAGCTCAGACCACAGTGGTGTTCATGCCGGCACTGAAGAACTTTGTTGTATGTACATCCTTTTCTTTCTCTTCTGCAGGGATATTAATGATTAAAAGCATTATAAGGCATTGTTCCTAGTTATGGTGATTTTTAGAAAAATAAGGACTGTGAAAACAGCATTATCGAAGCATTGGAAACTTAGAACCAGTTCTGAAGTTCAAGCTATGTAATGACTGTGTGTAGAGAACGATGCAGCAAATTGCTTAGAACTTGGCCCCAAAAAGGCTCCTGCAAAATTAATAAGCAGCCTTTCTTTTTGTTTTAAATGCAACCAAAGCCCAAATGCTGGAATAAATACATTCTGTATACAAGCAGAATTTTCATAAATCAGCCATGCTTCTTTGTACTTTGTAACCATTAGCCATACACTCTATTGAACATAATGTTTCCTAAGATCCCTGGTGGCTTCAGTATTAATCTGAATTTTGTGATTCTACTGTCAAGTTTAAATTACAAATCTGACCACAAACTCATTAGAAAATGTACTGCTCTATTCTGTGCTTTGCCTTTCCAGTTATATTTTTACAAAAAATTTGCTGTTTGGTCTAGCAAACGACTGATCTCTATGATGTGGCAACATGCCAAATTTATATTAGGAAGTGTTGAAAAAAAAAAGGAAATATCTTCATATAATCCATAACTCTAATGTAAATTGAATGCTTGATGTTATATATTTCTAACAATTACATCCCACATCTATTTATTTATATATATTTTATGTAAAGGACGAAAACTTAATTCTCTTAAATACCAGGGGGCAAGTATAATCTGTCCAGAGGAAAGCATAGTATGGCCAGACAAAATGATAGCTCTCTCACACTGCTCTGTCATTGCAACTAAGCCCTGACATGAAAGCCTTAAGGGTGTGGTAAAAAGGACTGCCCTCCAGTGTGCTGAAAGGAAACTTCAGCATCCTTGCTCATTCGTTTTTTGTATAAAAACTGACAGATGTGTCAAAGGTGTGATAGTTTTGTGAATAAGTAATAAGTCCTGACAAGTTGGACCTTATCATTCCCTTCAGCCTAAGGTGAGGAAGGAGCCTGGGGTAACAGCAGGGGCAACTGAAAAGCCCTGGATGGGACTTGTGGGATGGCTCGCCTCGGTCGTCTCTGCTCCTGCTGGTACAAAATGGATTTGACGACAAATCTGATCAAATTCATCCCTGGTGTAATTTCAGAGAGGTCAGTGGTGTTACGCCAGGGAAAGCATCGCTCCCTTGCGTTTATTTAGGGAAGATGACAGAGGCTTTGGAATAAAAGCAGTGCACTGAGCCATAAGCTTTCTTACCCTCAGCAGAGTGGTACAGATACGTTACAAGATGGGCAGTGGTTATCAGAATAACATATAAGTACTTCGTCAAAACCAGCACGGCTCAGAGGCAGGAAGGTGCAATTACTGCACTCAGCCACTGTGACCCTTAGATGCCTTGCCCAACACTGCTGGATCCACCTGAAATCTCTTTCCAAACAAAGCCAAACCAAGATCCTTCTCTTTGCAAAGGGATATAAGGGTCATATTACAGGAGATTTACATTCAAGTGAAAGAAAAAAAAAAAGATTGTAATATATTTATGTGTGAAGTGAAAGGCTTGCCTTTCTGCAGGGATAGCAAAGCTTAAATTTAAAATACATACACTTGCAAAGATCACCAGTGAAATGAAAAAACACTCCTGAGATATTTTGAAAAGTAGGAATTCCACGCAGAAGGGAGCATATCCAAATGGGAACACAGAAATATTGTTACATTTGTACCAATAAATACTTATGCCCTCAGTATATGATTTTCATAAAAAGCTTTAATTACAAGGAAATAAAACAATGTGGAAATGACAACAGCTGAGATACTTCAGAACCTGATTATCTCTCAAACTTGGAAAAAAAACGTGTTTGGGAAATTATAATGCTATATTGCTACATAGTAAATTCTCTTATCTATATATTTTTCCACTCATATATGCAATAAATCAGGAAAACCTAGTGTAACATTCCAGATAATGGAAAAAAGAAAAAAACCAAGGTTAACATACTGTTATTATACCTGCGACCTCTGTAAGCCAGACAAAGGGTGAGAGGAAGGGATAAGACGTAAGCCACGTGTTATGCAATGGCAGGCAAATGGTATTGACTTTGCAGGTGATGGACAGAAGGAAGATACATACCCTCAGAGTCAAAGGAAAACTGAGCTATGTGGGAAGCAAAAAATGCAAAAGCATGACGGGGGACTGGAGGAATGGCATGGCAGTGAAGGACATCTGTGACAGAAGTAGGTCAGAAGCAAGAGCCATAGAGAAAAAAACATAGAGCCCATTTTCCTGAATGCAGGGCAGCTGGAAACAGGGCCTGGCGACGGGGTAGAGGTACATAAGAGATGCGGTGGGGCACAGAAATCTTAAATACCCCTCAGTGAGGCTAGACAAATACTGCCACACACGTTTGGGCTGGGGGTAACAGTCTGTTCTACATTTCCCAGACTTGCTCTAACTACTGGACCTCCGTTTATTTATTTTTAAGATTGATTCAGTGCTGTTTCCCCTCATTTTCTTCTCCTAAGGCCTGAAATGCGATGCCTGCTATGAACACTGTCTTCTTTTGACATTTTCACTCCCTGATAATGCTGCAAGCTAGCCTTGAATTTTAAAGAGTGGCATGCATGCACACACTCAAGCACTCCCACTCTGAGGCTGTCATTCTCATCAACATCTGGAAGTCTGTTTGCCAGAGTGCTGCTGCCAAATGCTGCTGCCTCACCCAGGCAGAATTTTGCTTCCCCTACAGGGTAAGCAAGAAGAGCTCAAGAGCAGATTTACAACTGTTGATGTGGCAGCACTGAAGTCTCGCGCTGCAGCTCAGAGCTCCGTATTTATGGTTTTAGCCCTCTGAGGAGTTTGGTTAGAGAACAGATTGGATGTGGACATCCAAAGCCTTCTTGCAGCCTGAAGAATCCTTCCTTTTCTTTTTATTTCTAGCTTCTTTACTACCCAGCCCTTTATAACTCTGGCCAAACACAGATGGCTGTAATTTCCTCAGATCCTGAAGACACCATCAGTCTTGGTACCAAGACCCTGCTATGTGAAATGCCACAAGATTTCAGCTTTTCAGCCCAGGGGAAGACGAGATGGAGGATCAGACTTCAAGGCATCTAAGTACCTAAATCCCATCCACTCTCTAAAGAACTCCCTGACCTGAAGGAAGTCCTGTGTACTTTGGGCAGGACACATGGAACACTCATTATAAATACTGTCTTGTCTTAGTTCAGGTCGTAAGTTCAGGCTCTTCTTCCCCCACCAAAAGATTCAGTAGGGAAATGGGGGGTGGGTGGTGAGGAGGAGGCATTCAGGCTCTGAGTTAAAAGAATGAGGAAAGAAATGTGTGAAGATGAGAGAGAAATGGATTTTATTCAGTCCAAAAAGATGTTTCTATTCAGTTCCGGATAGTGAGTGGGAAAGCAGAGGAAGAACAATGGGAAATGAGCAGAACCAAGGCAAGATAACAACAAGCCACCGGCAAAGGTAGGGAAGAACAGTAAACAAAAAGAAAACATCCTTTCATGAACTCCCCACAACATCAGGATCAACATCCAGAAATCCCAATGCAAAACTCAGTCACAGCTGTTACCCTCCTAGCGTAAAATAACTTAATAGAAAATTTACATCCTGGTTAAGACAACCAGCATGCTGGTGTGCAAATCAGAAATACCTAATTTCTAAAGGATTTTTCCCAAAAGGAGCAAAGCTTGCACACCAGGACACAGGGAGGCATCTGATAGCACAGCATGGAAGAGGAAACTGATTATTCTGTCCCTATTCAGACAGTTGGAAGTTACAGGACGTGGACTATTGAGAACAATGGGTTGGAGGCAATGGAAAGACAACGTGCAAACATTTCAATTTAAAGATCTCTCAGCTATGGAAAACTATTGCGATGGGGCTTTGTTTTAGGTCAGGGGACTAGGGAAATAGCATTTAGAAAGTTCATTTAGCCAGCATGCCTCAGCCATAGGCACAGATTCCTTCAAAAAATGTTTGGTTGTGTGTGCATGTAATCTTCATCCAGCTTGTAGAAAAAACACTACTAAAAGGTGAAGACTTTTTCAGTGAAAAAGCATGGAAAAGCTCCACACAGGCATCTTCTGATAGGAAAAAAAGTTCAGAATAAGAGGGAGCTATTAGTAACTGATGTGCTTTTTTATGGCTGGTAGGCCAGCCTTTCTAACACACTATTGAGAACTATAGTGCCTTCAGTCTTGATGATGGAAAAAATGAAACAGTACATTAACAGTATTATCCTAACTGCTGAACAGCTAGAATAAAATGAAGGCATTGGAGACCTTTTTTCTCCAAACATTTATAATGTACGTGCTTTAGTACTCCAGCTATGTTTTTCTCTTTAAGAAAAAGCATGGACAAAACCAGACAACCAAACAACCCTAAAGAAGTTGAAAAAGCATAGAATACGTCAAAATCTTGTTTGAATTTGGACATAGTCTGACTTAGGAATCAATGTCCAAACAAAAGGAAGTTAAAGGTATAATTTTTGTAAGGCCCAAGAAAAAAATGCAGCCTTGATTACGGTTCGCTGTGGTTCACTTGAATGGAGACATCAATTCAAGGAAGGCTGAATAACTCATTGCAGTAACAGAGCCATTGGCACAGAGAAAAGGTACCTCTGTACTTGTAACATAATTAAGGTATTTGAAAGGATCAAAAGTAAAACTCATAAAAAGAGGTGAAGGGAAATGTTGTTACATTTTGCTTTTTCAACTTTATCTATCACTGTTTATTTGTGCAAAGAGAAGGAAGAATTAAGTAAAAAAAAAAGCGATCGAAGAGTTAATTGGCTGATTTAGCACTCATTAAGTTTACATTTGCTGTCCTGCATCATCCTGCATTTTACGTCTTGCTTTCTACTATCACACACATCCCGTCACATATGTCCTGCCCCAGGTTTCACATGTGTGTCTTTGTGTCTGGAGATTCAGGGTAGTGGCCCAGGTGTCAAAATGCCATCTCCTTTTAAGCTCTAGAATGAATCACTTTGGATGCTTGATTACCCAAGAGCAGAGAGACTTATATGGGAATTAGTTGCCTTCAGCAGATGATCGGCTTATTCTACAAGTCTTATAATTTTATCTTGCTTGGGAAGAATAGGATTTAGGGGGAGTCTGAGTCATTCTAACAGAACACATAATCGTGCCTGTTTTATAATTGTGAGAGTAGGCTTGGTATATTCATCAGCTACCTCACTTGGCAGAAGTACTGTTTATAAAGAAGTCTGAAGACTACCTGAGGCAACTTAGGCTTTTGAATGCAAAAGAACAGCAGTTTTGAGGTACTAAAGAATTAATGGTTTATTTCCCAGTCTTCTTTCCCTGGATCAAATGTATCCTATTGTAGTGTGTGAACGTGGCATGTATGAAGTATAGCTCTCCTGGGAAAGGAAGCAATGAAGACTTACCAGCGCACTGGTTCAGAGGTACAGCAGCCAGGGATGTTGAAGAAAGTTTGGTCAAGCATAATAAATCAAATCTGCAAATATATGAAATTGTCAACAGAAGTTTTAAGAGAAAGTTATCATTTATGTCCCCAAATTAGTCTTTGCAGTGTAAAGAAAATAAGGTGGCGGATGGCTTCGCTCCCAAAATGAAATGGATGTGTATTAACCCACCTTTTAGACATTCCTTATAGACAGTGGGTACAAAGACATTAGTAGATCAGAAAAATCTTTATTTGCATCTTTCAGTGGTTTCATTACAAACTAATCAGCTGTTTTTCTGTTAACTGGAAAACAAAAAAAGTCTCATTCATTCCATAGAAAAAGATTTCAGTGTACAGACAGTGGTGATTTGGGTCTATTTCATCTTGCATAGATGACTATCTGCTACCTTTTGTTTAGGGATCCTCCCATGTATACATAAAACGATTCATGTGCCAAAACTTCATCTGACTCAGAACCAGGGTGCAGATTCACCCTTGCAGGCCAGAACCCTCTGTCCCTCTTCTCTTTTACAATTTTTCTTTTTCCCTAGAAAGGCATTTTAAGAGGACTCTACCATTTGTTATATCTACATTTTTTCAGTCTAGCCAGCCTCATTATTTTTATGTGCTTATGTGCTAAGGTGATGACAGCTGATCTGGTTTTTATTATATTTGCTTTTCTTCTCTTGCAAACCCTTCACCTACTTTGACAGAAGTAAGATGTCAAGGAAAGAAAAAAATTGAAATATTAACAAAAAGGAGGAAAAGATTGAATGCAACAAAATTTTACTTTTAATCAGCTTTGTTCTAATTTCAGCTTGCCCAACAGTTTTTGATATGCAAAGTAAGTGTCCTTCATATTGATTTAATGAAAATGGTCATTTTGCTGAGGGTGTGCATATGTATCATCCACTCAAGATTTGAATATGCCCAGCTGAGTTTTTTTGAGCTCAGTATGCTCTCTGGTTTATTTCCCACTGTTTTTAAAATTACAGCAACTAAATCTGTTACTTTTGGCAATTCAAATGCTACTATTTTTTTCTCGTGGCCAAATCATTTGTTTCAGCTTTAAGTTGCTTCTCTCAAGGCATTTCTCGGAAGGTATTTCTTTTTCTCCCTCTTCTCCCTGTGTCCACACCTATTCATCCAACATATCATACAAACTGGTCTGCTTTGAACCTCCCCTTTTGTCAGCCACAACACTATGGAAGGGAGTGATTTGTAGGCTTGGAGCAGCAGAGACAATACATGTCTGGGTCACTAGTAATTAAGGAATGTCAGTGGTCGAGAAGAAGAAAATTCAGCTCAAGCCAAACTGAAGCATTTAGGTATTTTACTGCTGCACCCTTTTAGGCCTCTCTCAGCTTATAAATATTAATTTAAAGACTACCAACAAGGACAGTAAACGGATTTAGGCATAAAACTTCCTGTCAGCAGTGATTTGTGCCCAATAAACGGAGAGCTGGATAGAGAAAGCCTGCTTCACTAAGTTTATGATAGACAGTGAAAGACTGCCATCAAAATAAAAAGGCTTTCACTATGTAGTCTGCTGTACTGTGATCTTCTATCCTAACGAGCACCATACTGGTACTGTATCGTTTTCTTTCATAAGCACATTTGACTCACTAGAGGAAAGGTCTGGGGCAAGACCAGCACTGGCAGTGGGATCTGCACAGTCAGCATCATGGGAAGGGAACTTTTACATCGATGGTGCCTTGTACTGAACTTTGGGATGGAAAAAGTTGATGAAAGGTTGTCCATTTCCCTCCTAATTCCCAACCTGAAAGTAGAGAAGAAGACAGCAGGCCCTGTATAGTCTATGAGAGCATGCCCTAAAAATGAGAATACAGAATCACAGAATCTTCATGGTTGGAAGGGACCTTTGAGATCATTGAGTTCAACCATAAACACACACACAAAAAAACCAAAACCCAACACCCAACTCAACGATCTTGGGCACTAGAGCATGCCCTGAAGTGCCACTTCTACACGTTTCTTAAATACCTCCAGGGTTGGTGACTTCACAACCTCCCTGGGCAGGCTATTCCAGTGCCTGACCACCCTCTCAGTAAAGTAATTCTTCCTAATATCTAAACTAAACCTTCCCTGCCGCAACTTCATACCATTATTACCTTAATTACCTTCTCCTGGTCTCCTTTCTGTAGCAGTGCAGGATATATTCACTTAAACTGTAACCTTTTTCAATCTTTGATTGAAAATAGCATAAATTTTGTTTCTTCATTTCTCTGAAAAGCTTAGTTTCTTTTTCTTTGACTGGTAGGTTATGCTGTTGCTGACTGGCATTATCATGAAAAGCTGAATACAAGATAAATATCAACTAAACAAAACATTTTAAATTAATTCAACCTAAGACTTTATCCACACTTACGTAATTGAGCTCAGATAGAGCAGCTCACGGTTTCCGCAAGTTTAGCCTTGGTCTCTGCAATACACACTCGGCTCATGCTCCGTTTTTGTAGCTAGATCTGTGAGTGGACACACAGCTCACGTCCGACAGCTGTATATAATGTTTGGCCAATTTATTTATGCCTACACTCCATTTACTGCTAGAACTGCATTGGACATTGTTACGCGGTGGTAGTAGCTGTTTCTTTCTAGTTTGCCTTGTTCATCTCAGGTTTGCACATTTAATGTTTTAGGAAGGCCAATTAAAGGATATCAACTTCTTCATGAATTTGTAAATCTCTAGTGGTCTCAGTAAGTCATGGTGATTCTTCCCTTGCCTTGAGACTGTGGGCAGAAGTTGTGCACAAAATGGCTGGATCCATTTTGGAAGAAAGGTTTTTCTGTGAATGGCCTTCCTCCTCCAGAAGCCGGTACCTACAGCTGTTCGGTGGATTGTCAAGGTCTGACCCACGGAAGATCACTGGGGAGAAAGCACCCCTTGTGAAAATCTTCCAAGTGGAGGGCAGTGAGAGGAGGAGAAGGGAACATATATGTGGGGAAATACTCTTATGGAAAAAACACTGAAAGACAGAGCTACGCTTTGTCGATGGAATTAACATGAAGCAGGGGCCCTTAGAGAAGATCATTCTGAAAAGAAATGAAAAATACATAAAACTTTGTTTAATTTATGGAATTTATAGGCTGCTGACCAGTAAGTATAAAGTTCTGTTCCCCTGGTCCTCACTATCACTCATGTATTACTTGTCAGTAAATGTGGTGCACTCAGAACATAACAGCTACGGTAATATTTCTGTTCCCACTGCAGCTTTACTACACCCATGAAACTCTGTAATCTTTAAATTCCCTCACTGTTAACATCTGCTGAAACATTATTGGTCCCAGCATAGCCAAGCTGCTCTGAAATTACATTTAGCAGAGTAGTTAATGCTAACAGTATAATTCTAGAAGCAACCATGTTTTAAAAAGGCTTTATAACCGGCACGGTGGCTGTGCTTCCCTTTGCTTGCACTCCTTCCCTGCGTCTCTGCTTTTTTTTGTCATTATCTCACCTGCAGGCCAGAATTCTTATTTAAACAGCATTTTGTTTTCTGTTTAGAATAAAACATTGTAATTTTGTTTCTTGGCCCAGACTGCCAAAACAAACTTCTGAAGCACTTTTAGTCGTCCTAGCGAAAAATCTAGTTACATCAAATTTTAAGAATCCAAGGGGTTGGGAATTGGTAAAGCTTTAATAAAATTAATATCTTCTATCACCCATATAGGATGCTTTTCATGACCTAACATGTAAGCAAAAATAAACTGGCTGCCATTATTAATGACGATACCTCGATATATTCATTTGCAGCTCATAAACAGCTCATGTATTCAGAACTTTAGTTTTATAGGGAAATGTTGGCCAGAGGGCATTTAACTTAATTGCTGAATGTTGTAAACATGTAAATTTGACTCCAAAAATTAAAATGCAAGCAAAGCAGAGTATCTGCAATTCTGCTATGGATGTTTTTAATGCTATATAATGTAACATTTTAAAATATATTTGTATGGCTACATAACACTATACATAAAGCTTTATTTGCAGATAATGGGCAAAATAACCATATTTCTTAGAAAAAAATAATTTACATATGTTTTTCTAAAAAACTGAGCTGAAAACTTCCACTTTTATTCCAGTGAATGAAAAAAACCCCACCATTCAGTAGTTACCCTTCAGGTAGCAATCCTGATAGCTCTCTTTCAAAAAGCAGCCTTGAAACAGACACATTCTAGAGCGGAAAAGATTATTATTGTTAAATGTTTATGTGACTATTAGATTCTGTAAGTTGTATATTTAGAATATGACCCTGACCCTAAAAACTATGCTAATTAAAAAAATTATCAAGAATTTCTGTTCACAAAGCAATGAACAGTATAGTTTGCAACTCTGAAGAATAATTATTGTAATACCAAGCATTGCACAAGGATAGATAGACTGCTAAATCTGTTAAATTTAACTGGTTCCTGATTCATGAACAGCAGTAAATGACATCTGTGCCAGATGGTAGTCAGCATTTGTGCATCGATACTCTGATTTTCCCTTCTCACATCCCATCTAGTCTCCACTAGTATTTGCTGCTTAAGTGGCGGCAGATTAAAGCCATGCCAGTGAAGGAATTTCCCAGGAACACCTTGCAGGTTTTTAACGCTATTCCAGTAACAACAGCATTATATTCAAGACAATTTATTAACTACTCTTCAGTCTGGTTTTATACTTCCTCCCACACATGTCTTCTAGACGCACGGTTTTTAAGAGAGGTCATTTTTGTTATTGTCATCTTGTTTAAAATTTGATAGCATGTCTTTTCAGCAAATGAGTAAACTAATGATTTCTTCATGACTATTACAGCAAGTATATCACAGTATGATGCTATTTGAAGTAGTGTGAAATAATTTCTTTAGAAACTTTGCATCAAACTGATGTCCAGGGCAATCTTGTTTGAGGTTTGAAGCCCGCCCTTTTAATCTGTCGTGCCCATGTCTGAAGTAGCTGCTACTACTTCTTGCCAGGAGAGTCTCTGAATTATATCAATGACATAGTTTCCCCAGTAAGAGGGACCTGCAGAGCCTTTGAAAGAAAAAGTTAGGAGCTGTTTTATGCGTCATTATCATTACACATCAATCTCAGAACACATCATGGGGCAGTATTTTAGAAACTTTTTAATGTGGCTTTTTTGAATCAGAATTTAAATGTAATTTTTATCCCTGTCTTCCCCTATCAGTACAGAAGCTGACAGAAAACAAGGTAGAAAAAGCCATTTTAATACAACCATTTGGAAATTGGTTTTATTGTACCTCCTTCATCTGGAAACCTGTAAAAGCCACGGAATTTTTGAAAAGGACCAATGCTGGCTAATTAAAGTCTAACATTCTTGCTTTAATTAAAACAAAACCTTGAAGGTCCCTTCCAACGTAAACCATTCTATGATAATTGTGATGGTCTAGACTGCATTATGCCCAAGCTAAATCTAACTCGCGTATATATCAGAAGCAATGTAACAGTGCTAGTTATGGTAAAACCATGTTGTATCTAGTTTTCAGGCTGTAAGGACTGAATTAAGGTTGTATAAGCTATAAATCACAGATGCATCTCGGAGTCCTGACTATAAATAGGAATGTCCCTCTTTTAAATAATGCACAAGACTAAAATAATAATAGAATATAAAAATATAAAATAAATATACAATCTAATATGTAATAAATATATAATATATAAACCATATGAAATAAAAGGTAAAAATCCAGGCCCTTCTGGGCAGAGGAGGGAAGCATGCAGTAATGGAGCAGTACTTCTGCATGTGTGCCCCAAGCTTGATTGTCTCAGCCTCTTCCCTGTCCTACTCTTTGCTTTTGATTCCTTCTGTCTGTCCCATTCTCCTCACATAATCAGGTCCAGCATTACACCCTGGTCCTTCACACCCCTGAAGAGCCCTGAAGCAAACGTATCATAAATTCAGAGATAGCTGTTTGCTTACTGATTAGATCTACTAGATTTCCCACTCTGTGCTCTCACTTTTTGGATAATGCTTTTGGAACATATGGCCTTTTACCGAAATTGCAGAGGAAGATGAGGCATTTAATGCTGAATTAGATTAAATTCTTGCAGCCACAGAACTGAAAGTTAAACACTACAGTGCCTAACTAGCACTGTCTCTAGTTCCTGGTCCAAACCATATATTTTCCTCTAATTGGATTAAATTATTTTAAGTCATTTGGATATTATATGCTTATATGATTTTGACCTCAAAGAAAATAAGTTACATGGTTCGCTTCAGCATGAGTGTAATTTTGAGGGATTTCTTTAAAACTGAATAATCTGACTACAAGGAAGGCTACAAGCTCCTCCTGGAAGGCAATAGCCAACAACACTGCCACACCTACTGAACAACACCACAAGATAGCACTGATGCTATCAGCCTCGATAAGACCTCAATCTTCACCGCTGAGTTTTGAATTTACAGGCTATGTTCATGAGTAGGGATATTAACAAAAAACCCCCAAAACTCAAAACCAAGTGCCAATCCCTTCTTCCTCCTTTCAAAAAAAGCCTCTTAAAAAACTCCCCAGAGTTGAAGTTGGCATGGGGAAGGAAGAACAGGAAAAAAACTCTCAAATCCAACCAGTTTTTATAATGCTCTAGATTATCATACTGTTCCCATCGGTCAGGTCTTCCCGCTCTGAGGCTGACAAGCACCATAGCTCTCACACAAACATGGCAAGAAGAGTCCCAGATCCACACCACATCCCACCAGCGCTTCAGCCACGTATCCTTCCAGACCTTCTGCCTGTGTGCTGGTCCGCACCGAGGATTTATGGCTGAGGAGCTGGTGCTGTGAAGTGGTGATGCTGCCATGAAACCTGGCGTTGCTGTGATGCTCCTCCTGCAGGACCGTGAACAAAATAGTGTGGTTCAAGCAGCACTGGTATTTACAAATTACAGCTCGCTGTACATATACACATCAGAGGAGGAGCAATATGTAATAACAGTGTAATGCTATTATTATGATAATGATTAGTACACAGCCCAAAGCGATGCTAGTCTAAATGCTGAGCTGTACTGCAACTTTTCTGTCAGAAAACCAATTCAGAAAGAGGCAAAGAATTTCCTTGAATAGTTTTTAGAAAGAAACGCAGAAAAGCAATGCTTTGCTACCTAATTACAATCTTTGAACAATGTGTTGCAATGCTCCATTTCAAAATGACTGCTGGCTTCAGCTACATGCAATGGCACGCAGTAATAAATAGAACATGAATAAAATTATGTATTAGTATATTATATATTATTTATTATCATATTATTTAATTTAATTAAAGAAATAAAGGCAAAATCCAAATGCAAATTTTAAAATGACCCGAGATAATATTTTATTTTGGGTCAAGGGATAAATTTTTTTAAAGGGTGGCCTATGGCCTTCTTTTCAAAGCTCTCTCACTAAAGAAATCTTCTCTAGCCTGGCTCAAGTACTTCCAAGCTCTTTATGCTACTCTTGACTTTTAAACAAGAGGGTGACATGGGTCGGTAAGGTTTGTTCCACAGCTTGCAGTATGTGCTCACTCAGGATTTAGTATAAGATCATGGATGACTGTTTGCTGTACTAGCATAATAAAAATAACAATTTCTGTATTATTGGCATACAACAGTAATAAAATAACAGTGCTGAATGATAACATTATTTTACAGAGTTAATTAAATCAAGATTTAGCTGTGAAACTGATGTGGTCAGTGACAATGTTTTACTGAGCATATGAAAATTCTGACCACCTGTGGTAGACCCAGTTTTTCCCTCCCTAGTTTTAGCTTTCTGCTGCAAAACTTATTTGGCAAACTGCTTGGATTTATATTTTTGCTTCTTCCTCAACAAAAGTCCAAAGCTTCTTAAAAGTCTTACTCACCTAGAAACCTAGAAATGTCTATTGAAATTAGCAACCAAGCTAAGCAGTCTAGGGGGGTGATTTACATTTATGGCATTTTAAGACTCCTTTACCCTTCCTGAGCAGGGGAAAGGTAGGTCAGCAAAAATGCAAATCAGGCCTTAGGACTATGCTATTTATAAAACAATAAAAAATCAAAAGTGAATGTATTAAAATGGTAGAACAAAAATGTTATTTATATCCATATCCTGCTGTCTTCTTATACTTATGTCACAAAAGCCCTTTCTTTTCTGGATAGGAGAGGTTTCACAGTATAATAAAAACTGTATTTTTAAAAAGAACTGTTTCATACAAAAGTTGAATTAAAATTTGCAGAGCCATACTGTAATAGCATTAAGACACTCCTGGGCATGTTTTAATGGTCCATTAATACATACCTCCGGTGACTGAATGCATGAGGCTGTACATCTACAGCATGTATTGGTGGACCTCTGAAACATGTCCTGTCATGTGTTAATTTTATATTACAATGGTGCACTACCCAGGAAACCTCAGAAGTAGCTTCCAAAAAGAAAAAAAAAGAAGAATTTTTTAGATCTTTAGAAAATATTGTGGTTAATTGCCTGTCTATCTGTGTCTATTTTATTGTTCAGATATTCAACAAATACCAAAACAGTATTAAGGCAAACAAACTCTGTAACACCCATAGAAAATGATCTGTTTTTAAATATTAAAATGAACTGTGTTAGGCCTCTCATATACATGCAAAATGAGGAACCCTTGCCTTAAAGAGCTTACAGGTAAATATGGTACAGCTTAAAGTTTATAAATGAAGAAGTTCTGTAAGAGATGCCTACGTATTTCTCCTCTACTATTTTCCGTCTCCATTTTAATCTTTCACTCTAACCTGTGTTTATTTTATCTAATGTGACCCTTTTTTTATTCTTTCACAATAAGAATTTTGAAATATGAGATGGGAGCCTTCATTATCTTGAGCAGAACGCTATAGATCCTCATTAGAAGGAACTTCAGGTATTTTTAACTCAGAAGGGCTTTTCAAGAAGTCTTATGTATGGTAAGACTCTTGAGAAAAGTACTTGAACATATGCTAAAATGTACTCCCACTCAGCAAAGCATTAAAGTTTCCCCATGAGCTTAAATTCCATTGAGCTCCAGTAGAAGTTACACATTGCTAAAGATAAACACACGTGGGAGCTTCCTGCTGGAAGGATATGCACTGGTGATGCAGGGCCAGAGCAGTCCGTGAAGCTGCCTTTTACACGATGCCACATAATGCTGCACATTAAAGTGCTGGGAAAAACAATTTGGTCACAAGTAAGGAAGGAAGACGTTTTTAAGATATAGTTTACTTACCTTAATAGAAGCAAAAGATAGGAGTATTTCACATGATTAAAAGTTGTTTTTTCGTTTGGCATCTCCTGTTGTTTTGATAATTAAAAATATAATCAGGGAGAAAAAGAACAATTACTGTACTGTTCCTCCTCTCCTGAACTTTTTTGACTATGGTATTTTATTTCACTGAGAGGCCTCTTAAATAAGACATATTAAATGACTGGATCGAATTAACTGCTTATTAAAAAAATAAATAAAATAGACCTTGTAATAGACACAAGTAACTACTTACCAGGCAGACTTCTCTTTTAGTCCCTTACTAGCAGACTGTACAATTCCAGTGTCACAGCAAATTGTCACTGAGTGGATGTCTTTACATTTCTTCTGGAGTTGTCCTACTCTCATTCTGTGTGTTTGGCTGAAAAATACCTGAAAGGTTTAAATATTAAAGTAAATGAGATATATAAAGAATGGGTAACTTAGTGAAGTTGTGCTTTAGTCAAACTGAGCTCATCACAGAGATGCAGGGGAAATGTACGGTTGTGTGACATGTAGAAGGTCTAATGCTGCCTCCTGGCAATGAATTGACTTCCTGTTTAGTAAGCATTTTTCTTTCTTTCAATTCAGCAAAGAAACGAGCTGTGGTGCTTTGCTACTAACTGTGCTCGATAGATGCCTGCCTGTCGCCCGTTCTGGTATTTGAATTGCCCAACAGATGAGGAGGATCTCACTCCTTCTTCAGATATTCAGCAGGCTGGGCCATGAAACATTTCATGTCAAACCTATACAGTAAACATCTCTCTTCTCAGTGCTATTTGGAAAATCACTATGTCTATTTGGGTTTCAGAGGCTCTGAGAGATGATTTTCCAAGCACAATTAGTAGCCTGCAAAACATGTATTTCGCCTAGACTCCAAATGTTAACGAAAATGAGATAGACAAAATTCCTAGGATCCATGTTCTGGCATTTATCACACAGTTAATTAGACATACTGAAATCCAAACAGAGTTTTAATTTTTGAAGCACTCTAATATGTCACAATATGGACTGCATTTCCCTGTTTGCCATGCCTGGGAGACGCAGGTCTATATTCACAAGGACCATAGCAGAAAGCATCTACCACTCCTGTCAGTGGTTTCATGGAAAGGCTCCAACTCACGGGCAAATTCCTCAGCCCCGTGAAATGGCCCTCAGCTCTTTGTTGTGATCCCAATTTGTAAACGGGTGTACACTTGAACATCCATTAGCTGAGGTGCAGGAGTGCTGGTAGCCTCTCTGATCTCCTCTGTGGGTGGGTGCATGTAGGCGTGATAGAGCTCTTTCAGAGCAGGTCCATGTATTTGTGCTGCTGATTGAGACAAATTTCCATTTCTCCTTCACTAGAAATGCTCTTGATCTCTTCAGGCAAATTGTTCCTTTCTGTATCAGAGGCCTTCACTCATCTGCTTTCTTCTGAAAAAGCTCTCCTCTTTGTTTTTATACTTCTCTTACTTGTTGGACAGTTTTGCTCTCCATTATTTTTCCTCTGTTTGCTTGTAGTTTTTCTCTTTGGAAGCATTTTCCTGTTTCTGAAACCAATGCTGGCCCCTTACCAAAAATAGCAGATGTCAGGGTCTCACGATTAGGTTACCCGTTAAAATAAAAGAACAGTGATATTGAGTCTGGTGATATGATAAGGTCTCTTGCTGTAAATAGGATGAAAACATTAAGGAAATGTTACCTATAAATTAAAATGTAAGCCAAGACTGAAAAAAAATGTGTAGCTGTAATGTTTGCTGCAGAGTTATTAAATGGTGTTACAGAATCACGATACAGATACCTCCAAAACAGCACCACTAAGGAAATTTAAAGTAACAAAAGTAATTATAGGGATATCCCAAGACCAATAGGAAGAAACACAGATAGAGAAAATTAAAGTTGCCAAGGAAAACTTTCTGACATTGAGATGCACTAAGCTTTCAGCCCATCTCTCAGGGGAACAGAAAGGCCCATCACTTGAAATGTTTAGCACTAGACTGGAGGAATCACTAGAAAAATATACTACAGGGAACAACTTGTTATTGGCAGAAAGATGGACTGAATGCTGTAAAAGGGATTTTCTATCTTTAATGTTTACTTTTTATGATAGTCATTTATGTTTTTCCTTCATTACAAGTAGAGAAAAATCTATAAAAGTTATTGGCTCTGGCACAGCATATTTAATTTCTATAGAGCAATGTTTTTGTTGTGCTCTAGCAAGCGTTAACTCTACTTCTTACTTTTCTGCATGAATTTTTCCACATACATTGTGATGCTCTTTTTAGTAAAAAAGCAAAATCTTTACAGAACTAAATGAACGTTCCCTTCTCTTCTCTGGAGCCTCCTTAGCATGTACGCAAAACACCAAGGAAAACCCAATCTAAACACCTCAGGTTTGGATTTAGTTTAGGGGAGGTAGAAAATGATATCAGAGGTTTAAAAGGAGAAGTGAAGCAGCAGAAGCAAAAAGGAAACATTCAGGGCATGAGAAAGGGAAGGAGGAAGACATTTAGATTTAGGAAAGTGGGAATTGCACACATCCACAAGGGGAGATGACTTCCAGCTCTTTGGAAATCACCTAGAGCCAAGTGGGCTGGGAGGCCTTCGGTAACATGAATCTCTGCTTCAGCAATTCCAACCTTTAAAGGACATAACTTCCCATATCCCTAAGTGACGAGCTGTATTTGGGATGTGAACATAAATGTTATGAGTATAGGAGAAAGCAAAAAGAGAAAAAGTAAGAGTAAAACTATACCTAGTGATGGCTCCTCATTGCCCCAGTGTAGTGCGGCTGGTGGGTGTTAAAAGGATGGGTGTTATCAAATGAAGGCAAACAATTAAAAATCTTTCCATTTTTGTATGCAAAAACGAGATCCATTCATTACACCCAAACTCTTTTCCTCAGAGCAGCAAAGTCAAAATACCAAGTGCACATCTAAAATAATATAATGACCCTGAATATGCTAAAGGTTCTCTTTCTGCATGACCCCCTGCCCTCTCACTCTCCTCTTTGCAGACCACCAGGAGCTGGGGCTGGGCGTAGCGCAGCCGTGCTGCCAGAGGGATGCGGGGAGGACAGGGGTGGTGGTGTCTTACCCCTCTGGGGACACTGTGACAACCCAGCCTGAAGGCATCCATTTTACCGTGGAGAGAAGCGGGACGAGGACTGGTTTCCAAAGACACAGGCCTCTCATTTTTGCCAAGCAGCTTGAGTCTCCCTGCCTGGCTGCTGAGCAAAGGGTATGATTAATGAAAAGATGTCAGAATGATAATCCTTATTATCAGGAAATAGTGGACCAGATTTTTTTTTTCCTTGGCAAATTGGGGGGTGGGAGGAAGAGTGGGGAGAGAATAAGAAAGCAAAAAGGAAACAAGGAAAAGGGAGAGGTTTTGAAGAGAGAAAACAGTAATAAAATAAATATATATATATAAAAAAAATACAATTTCTCCTCTGCCCACCCTTTTTAATGTTTCTCTGGTGGAGTAATAAGATACCTTCAGAGTTATAAATAGCAGCACAGATGTTGACAGAAAAATGCTCCCTTAATTACCATACAAACTGCTTTACTTGAGTGAACCGTTTAAAGCGGCCTCCAAAGGAAGTTCACTCAAGCAATTCCACAGATTACAGCTAATGAACAATATTTCCTCGCTCCTATTTAGTGCTCATTAAAATGTAAAAGCCTTTCATTTTCAACAGGCACACAATAAATAATTCCTCTCTCCCTCTCCCCACTGCCTGGGAGCAGCCAGGATGGGAGATGGGAGGGGAAGAGAACGGCAGAGGCTGGGGGGGGGTGGTGTCTGCAGGAGGCAAATAAGTGGGTTGGAGAATAGCGGCCAATTCATTAAAATCCCTGGAAACCGTGGTGGTGGCCAGAGAGAGGCGATGTCTGTGTCTGGAGCGGGGCAGGCAGGTTTGGTGTGGAGCAGACAGCTCGCACCAGCCCCAACCCAGCAGCAGGACACCACACTCCTCAAGGCAGCCCAAGCAGCCCCACCACTGGGGCCAGAGCAGGCACAAATTACACTGGTGCTCGCATGAACACAACACGGGTAACTGGGAGAGGACAAAAGATGAAAATACAGTGATGAAAATCTGCAGTCCGGCTTGGGCTGTGGTCTGTTTGGACTCTGTCTAAAATTTCTCGCCGGCTTCAACCTTGCAACGACCCATTGCACAGCATCCCTGTTTGTAGTCCTACCAAGTTGAACAGCTTATTTGCAGCATCGGAGGTTTGATTCATTCTTTAGCTACTGGAATGAAGCATCGTACTGAGCCAACCACACAAACTGTACCTTGCTGAACAAACAAGGTACCGGGAGGCTGAAGACTAAAGGGATCTGCGTACATTCAAGTGCCATGAGACGAAAGAACCTATGACTATTTATTTCCCCACCTCCAACCTCCTAGGATTCTAGCTTAATTTACAAAACAAAAATTAAACAAGTCTGTCAAATAATGAACCAGAACCTTAGCAAGAAAAAAAGTCCACAAATCTGAAATTATTATTTTAAGTAGATTTCCAGTTAAATGGATGAATGGTAAATGCAGAGGTACCAGTTGGATTCAAATAAGTCACTGCACCTGTCTGCTCACAGATATATGGCACATAGAAACAACCTCCATTGGTTTACATAGGAATTGTTGAAGAAGCAAAAGACTAGAACCAAAACGTTAGCAATCCACTGAGATGGTATGCAGATACCTGTTTGAAAAGAGCAGGAAAGAAAGCCTATTTCACCCTCTCATCAGATGAATGGGTAAACAAACACATCGATGATACACAACGCTGATGTTAAGCTGGGGGACAAGACAGAACAGAGGTGTGCGATACAGAAGCAGACTTTAAAAGGCTGTAATTATAGACGGAAACATGACTCTTGCTTCCCTCATCTGCCAGAAAAAAACACAGTACCCTTCCCACTGCTTTGGTTCACTGCTGCAGTATCTTTTAGTTTACTTTTGAAATATTAGGTGTTTTTCACTCTGTCCCTCCACACTGCAAGTGGCAGCGGGGCTTCACAATACCCTTCCGGCAGCCCCTCTTCTTCCTACCCCCACCACTGGAACCGTGGTCCCCTCTGCCCCCATGAGCAACGCCACCCCCTCCACAGCTCTGCACAGGAAAGTGAACTAGCAGCAGAGGTAGCTGTTCTATCAAAGGCGATGTATTCCTGGGGGTGTTGTGTATCTCAACCTTGGCAGGGACTGCCCAAACAAAATCCCTGATATTAGCCTCCCTGAATAGAGGGAACAATCTGAGTAGGATAAAACCATCAGAGCTTTCCCCTGTCTTTAATTTCAAGGCTTAAAAAATTGACAAGTGTATTTCCTGCAGTGATGCTGGTATATCCTATACCTGAGCCACAAATAAGACTGTAGCGGTATTCAATCATCAGAAAGGAAAAAAGAAAGTGGAGAACTAAGATCTTATATTGACCTAAGCCTCAGACTGAGATAAACTTGTCAGGAATATCACTTTGTGGTGACTTTATCTTTGTTAAACTTGTACAAGGTATTCTCACAGCTTGCGGAGGCCACTGTGACCGGGGGAAACCCACTTGCTGCATTGCCACAGTGCCACCCCCTTTCAGTAAAATAAAACCTCAGCTCACAGATGCAATGCAATTTCTATGTCAGGATAATAACTATAATAATGTGTTTTTTTGAGAAAAATATTTGCAATTAATAATCAGAAAAGAAGCGCAGAGGAACTATAAACCAGATCCCAGTCCTGCCCATGCCCCACGTGCTTTCAGAAGAGGTGGTGCCCCACTCTTACTGTGGTCCCGTCGACCAAAACATGTTAGGGTTTGCGCAGTCATGAACGCTGCGTCTTAGTATCTCACCCTCCCATGCTTCCTGTAAGCAGGGAGCTCTAGTAGAGAAGTAAGTTTACTAGTAGTGTGGTATTACTGATGCTTTCAACACTGTACTTGGCTTTTAACTAAGGTCATTTGAAAATGGTCTTCAACACCCATCTCATTTGCTTTTTTATGCTTGCCAATTTAGTGTTGTATTCACAGTGATTAGTTTGTGGTGAAGGTTTATTAGGTAATCTTTCTGTCAATCAAAAATCACTGAGGTTTCAGAGCAAAGAACACCCAGAGACTTTATAAAGATAAGGAACTGATATTGTTACCTTTGTGTACAAAAAGTAGGAGCTTAGCCTCCACATGTGATCATGTTTAAAAGACTTTAAAGCATGTTTTTTGTTCACGTTCAACCACAAAATCAAACCAGAGTTTGATTTCCTCGGATTTTATTTATATTTTTAACAAGAGTCTAGAAATCCCTTTACTTTCTATGTCTACAGCCCATGTTTACTGCCTGATGAACTTTTAGGGCTATTTTTAAAGGCCAAGCACTAGACTTCAACAAAGGAAAAACTGCTGTAGCTCATCATTTGGGAAATTTGCTATGTAGTTCACTCATCTCAATGTGACCAAAGTGAGATAATAATATTTCATGAATTTAAAAGCATCTTTGCCTGGAAATTCTTTCAAGTATTGATATTTGAGAACACAATTTTTATCAAAAAACCAACCCCATAAAAAATTAAATAAATAAAAAAGAGATTTGTGTTTTTACCCCCTTCTTATGTGTGGAAAGATAACTAAGATTAAGATAATGAACATTCCTTTTAGGGTGAGATAAAATATTACATCAACTTAACTGTTTCTAAAAATGAAGAATCAGCAGCATATTGCATAAGAAACACAGACAGACTATCATCGGTCTGCGTCCTTTATGTGTGTCTTTACTGACCCCTTATATTGTTCCCAGCATTGTGTGGAAATCTGCTGCAAGCTGTACTGCACTATTCTATTTATGAGCTTTCTTATTGATGAATATACCTCCAAAAAAACCTCCAAAAAATAAAACAAAAAAGGCAGAAAATTCCAAGATTCTTCTTTTCCTTTCTGATAGGTAACTTAACTAATCTACATGAACTCAGTGTTCTCCAGAAAATCTTGAACCTTACTGTGAAAAATATAGTGAAGGTAAATGGCTTTCTTGACTAGAAAAGGTATTATACTTAAGAGTTTGTGAAAAGACCTTGAAGGTATTAGCTGATTAAATTACAAACTACATAAAAGTATGTCACATTGTGATTTTTACAGTATTAAGGTAACATATAGAAAGATATAGATTAATACTAAGAATGTGACTATCTTAATTTTCAGAGCCACTACTGTTTTAAATTATACCAGTGTCAGTCAAAAAATGTAAAATTGTATATACCACTGTGAGAATAAGTAGTAAGTTAACTGGACTCCTTCCTCCGTCACCTCCTTGAGAAAGCTGTAGGTTATTTCTATCACTCAGAGGTGATGAACAGGCAGCAGCAAAATCAGATGACAAATTCAGATGAGATTATACAGATGTACCATTTTTTTTCTCCTCCTAGGTAAATTCAGGAGTTCTTTCTGTGGGCTTTGGGATTATAGATCTGGAGCTGGAACAGGAGAAGATAAAGGGCTCACGGGGCCGCAAATTGGATAACTTTGACATAAGGACAGATAATATAAAACTATAATCTGTTGAATATATAATCAGAGTATTTAAAAGCAGCTTTTCCAAATTAAAAAAAGAAATAGGCAAGTATATGTCTGTGATAAAATAATTACAGCACATGTTCTAACCCCTCCCCACACCCACTCGTATATACAAACCCGATATAGATTGACTCCAACTGATTACCTGAATATAGACAGGCAGGTTTTAGCTGAGAGTTCACCCACAGACTGAGCTTGACTATGCAAATGAAATAGTTCTGAAGTGTATTATTTTAGTATTACAAATCTAGCAGCTGTATGAAAATATGTTCAAAATTATTCTGGAAGCCAGAATAATGTTATTTCAGTATATCTTTATCAATCATAATTTTTTTTTATTTTATTATTTCTATTTTAGTTAGACTGCATTTTATTGAATTGGCTTTTGAAAAAGCTTTCATGGCTTTATCAAAAGTGGTAAGGCTCCATTCAGAGGTTTCCTTTCATGCCTGAGACATGAAATTGGAGTAACCAACAATTTGCACGCATAATTCCAGCATACCAAATGAGGAAGCAAAGAGAGAAAGAGAGAGGCAAAAATTGAATTTGCTGCCTTCCTGGTCTTATTGCAGGAGACCACTAGGGAAAAAAGGGAAAAAAAAAAAAGCAGCAGCAAATTAGCTGTTTTCTTGAGATTCCCCAGGAAAGCTGTATCACCAGCATTTCATCTATGGGTATGCAGGAGATGCCGGTACGCCTCGCATGCCTGTGGTAGATGGATGATACTGATGGCAATCTAACTGGAACATCCTGCCTGAATATGAACAACAGATTTGTCAGTGTGTGACAGGCTGACAGCCCAGCTCCCAGCTGCTTGTCCACTGTTGTTAAATCAGTACCTTGTCTAAGTGTTCAGCAAAGAGGCAATCTGCTTCCTCCATTCGTACAGGCAGGTTGCCAGTTAAAAAACAAGTATTGGCTTTAGGCTGCAGTGCCATAATGCATTGAAAAGATGCAATCTAAACCTTTGTATACTCCTTAGGCAACAAAGAGCAGGACTTGGAAGTACAGGCTCAGACTCGAGACTATCCTTTTCAAAACAACAAGGATAACTCCACAGGGGAATCATGAAAGAAATGCACGAGGATTTGAAAGCTGTGGATAACTTAATAGAACTCATTTAAGGAGGAAAATACGGTTTATTTTGGTATCAGGGAAGCAAGCTTGTGGTACTGTACTCAAGAATGTGCCAGCATTGCCTTTATAACCCTATCTTTCAGCAATTTATAATTCACCAACAGTAATAATTAGCTCTAGGCTGAAATTTCATATGCAAAGATGCAATCCAGAAGCGCTTTAGGGGAAAAAAAAAAAAAAAAAAAAAAAAAAAAAAAAAAAAACCCAAAACACTAATGTACACAGAAAGACTAAGTTACAGAACACAAAGAAACAGCTGGCTTGAGAAGCTTTTTTTTTTCTGTGACAAAAAGGCTCCAGCTGGTTTCAGTTCTTTTATTTGGTTGCTACTGGTTGACCATATGAAAGAGAGGTTTAAAAAATATGACCATAATGAAACAAACTAAGGAAATCACAAAACCTAGCATTAATACTAACATTTTCAGCTGTTGGGTGTGGTGTGCACAGGAGGCAGCCTCTGAGGTGATGCTCAGTTACCTGAGAACTGAGAAGGATTTACACCACCAACTGCAACGTCTCTTCTGAAGCATTTTAGGTCTGTGAAGGCATTCACAAGGTATATTTAAGAGCCCCTAACTACAGATCTATACAACAAACATCTACAGGCTGAGAAAGATCCATTATAGTCTATTGGAACAATAATCATCATGGTCTCATTCATGTCCCCCGTGTAAGTGAGGCTTCCCTGCAGTGCCACTGGGCACCCTTGTCCTAGCTCAACGTGCACTCAAGGAGGTCTTACTGTTCTTGGCTGGGAGCCTTGCCCAGCCCTTCCAACCACTGCTCCTCCCTCAGGCAGAAATTTCATTGGTTGCTTCCTGCTCCATGGGGAGCCACTTGCACCTTCCCAGCACCGTTCAGATGCTGCTTACCTTGTGCCCATAAATCGTGTCGAGTCCTACGTATGCAGCTGCATAAACGTATAAGGTTCTTTATGTGCCTGTAGCATCTTAAGCATCTTTTCCACTCGGTCCTAGGTCAGGTAAGTATTCCTGTTCAGAACAATATTTACAAGCATGCGTTTCGTCTGAAGTCAGTGAGATTTAAATATGCACTTGTTACCTCCTTTCCCAATGACAGCGTATCTCCATTTAAAAATTTCTCTGAAAACAAGAAGAATTATATGCATGTACACATTTACATATATTCTTGAAAATTACCCATTCCAAAGTAATCATAGAGACTTCTAAAATACATTCATTACCAATTTATCTCCTTTGAAACACACAATATGGCCTTTAGAAAATAAGACAAACTGGGGGATGAAGAGACACATAAAAAAAAGCCACTGCAACAGAATAATTTGCTTACAGAATAATATTTTGCAACCTGTGTGGCCTATGTGGAATACATAATGGTTCAGAAAAAAAAAAGACATAGTTGGCAGGTTTAAGTCTGAATTCTCCTCTAAGTAAGAAAACCATGTCTAATGAATGCTGAAAGCAACTTTAGGTCACATCACACCATCAAGCATGCCAATAGGTAATAAAACAACTACATCTTATGAATAAAAGGAGAAAGAATTAAGCTAATATTCTATTATCATGCCCTTCTCCAATTCCCTTATAATAACCAAGTATCCAGTCAGTTTATATTATGATGTTTCTCCTTTCTCTAGCAGATGTATAAGATTAAGCTTAGAGGTAAGGTACTCAAACTACAGGATTTAAAGTCAGAGCACAATCAATTCCTTGGTTTCCAAGTGTCCTCTAGCTGGAGTAATTTTTCCCATTTGCCACAATCTAGACTAGAAAGGGGGCAAAATATTTATGTAAGAAACACCTGCTCTACATCTCATGTCACTGTTGTTAGGATGTGTCACAAAATTCAAACATAATTCTGTGACAATTAGTTTCATAATAATATATTCAGATATACAATGCTGCATCCTATGCCAGAAACTATTTTATGCTTCAGTGTTTTACTGTGGCTGTAACTTTTTAAAGGAGCCAACCATTTTAAACCGAAGCTGCTTTATTTTTTTTTTCCCATAGAAAAGCAGGACGTCAATATACTCACTTGCTACCCAGTAATATTTTCCCATTTGAGGAAAATAAGTTGTATTACAAAAAAGAATCATCAAAGCACTGCTAAAGAGTTCAGTCTCTTCATACACTTCATGTTAGGACATTTATAAAATAATATACTTGTTTGTTTTACCAGCCTTCTTGATGATTATCTTTAATTAAATCTGTGATTTAATTCTCTTTTGTCTCATTTTGTCCATTTTGGTAACCTGGCTAGTGGCAGTGAACACTGCATCTTTATTTACAGCTAATTTCATGTTTGTTTCTCAAGGATAATGAAATGAAGTGCCTCCAGCAGCTCCACTTGCACAAGAATTTTTAAAGCAGCTGTGTAAAAATGATAATATCACAATTAATACGGAGGTATTATATTACTTTTTATCATGACACGGATGCTAATGAAAAAGTTACTGAGATGTTACTTGCTTGGCCAGAAATTAATAATGGCAAAAAAATTTGTGAGTGAACATGAATCTGATACAACATTTACACAAATCAGTGGAAAATTTCTCTTGAATCCCATGGACTTTGGCCGTATTTTTAGGTAGCATATAGTTAAGAATACATAAAATAACTGCATTATTTTATGTAAATTTTTTTCAATTGCTAATCATACACTAAAGTATTCATTTCAACAGCCTGAGACCTGGGGACAGGGAGAGGAAGTCAATGGGTCAGATCTGTGTCTCCAGTAAACCTGTAGCCCTGAACCTGGAGTTTCTTCTCTCTTCATTACATATATAATCAAGAATAGCAATATACACCCAGAGACAACATTCTCCCCTTCCCTCTTTTTTTAAATTCAGGGGGAAGAGCGCTTTGTATGTGGATTACTATTTTTGCCTTCATATTTCCCATTTCAAGATGATTTTCAGTCAGCATAATATTATGAATCCTATTTATGCTTAAGATCTCTCATTTAGAGTTAAGTGGAAGAAGAAAAGGCAAAATTGTCTTT
Organism: Limosa lapponica baueri; assembly: GCA_002844005.1. Taxonomy (NCBI): domain Eukaryota; kingdom Metazoa; phylum Chordata; class Aves; order Charadriiformes; family Scolopacidae; genus Limosa; species Limosa lapponica. The sequence goes on from KZ505644.1 coordinate 2,447,312, forward strand.
GCAGATATTAAGAAGAAATTCATTGCAAGCAATCATCATTTAATATCCAGTGCTGACTTTTTGAACAAGTGCTTTCTCGAAATAGTAAATCAAATGAGTTGGCACTAACAATAATACCTTCGAATATGAATGAGGAAAACAAGAATATTAAAACAATAGAAACATTAACATACAAACCCCTGATATTTATGGGAGGGAATGGCAGAGGACAGTGTGAAAAATAGCTGCTGCTTTTATTCAGTTTTGTTATGATCTGTCACCGGCAGTGGTGACTGCTGTTAGGGAGAGAGAACCTGGTCCTTCAAGCCACCAGGTACTCAGTCCCTTAAACCTCAGCCTGCAGCATTTATTCTTTAAAGAGCCAGTGATGCTGCTGAGCAACACACCAGACCGGGCAACACACCAGACCGGGCGCTTTGCCCCATCCTATCCCCACCAGTGAGTGCTCATTCACGTGGCTGGGTGGGCTGGTAGGACACCCCCGCCAGAACCACCTTCCTTTCCCATTGCCCTGGGAGTCTCACCCTGAGCCCTGCCGGTGCTTCCCAGGAGGACGTCCTGTCCCTCCGGCTGCACAGCTGTGGAGAAAAAAATCTGCAACTTGCACCAGACCCGTGAGTGCATACGGACCCCAGGAGTGTTGTATGTTATTTTGTCACTAACGCACACCAATGAGATCACCTGGCAAGTATTGGGACATCTGAAGGTTCATTTTATCTTTGCCTTCTGTTGCTGAAGTGGATTAAATCTCATATTAAACAGTATGTTACCCTCTTAACCAGAAGGTACCACGTAAGCAACAAGAGTCGGATGCAGGTTTAGCAAACTAGTTCACATTTTGGATGTGAAGTCCACACCTGGGGAGAAAAAATAGCTGTCTCCTCTCTATTCAAAGCTGATGATGGTACTTTTCAGGTGTCTGCGTGTTGGTACAAGGTAAGTAGGACTTGGGAACTAGCCAGAACTTTGATCTTGATGTATTTTAACCACAATGCTATTTCTTTCGTCCATTTTGAATTTAACATATACATTTTATATACTATATTGTGGATTAACAACATAATTCATGAAAATGCTTTAATATCTCTACCATATTGACTAGCTGCACAAATAACATATCAGAGGAAATAAAGAGTGCGTTGGCAGGTGTTTAAGTTGCAAGTTAAAAATAAAATAAGCAGCAACTTCCAGATAGCCATCAACTATTTAACTGGTTGAACTGTCTGTTATGATCCTGTGTATCTGGATGCCAGCAAATGTAAAGAAAAATATTATGGGCACAATGATAATCAGAACTGACCTAAACTCATTGACTCCTCCTGTGTTTGGGCGGGATTAATGTTACACCTTGAAGCTGTCACAGAAAAGGAGACACAAAGGGATGTGCAGACACATACCACGTAGGAGTAATTTAGTTTTTCTCTGGGAGAATGGTGTCACAGAGAGACTAGATGTCTTCACTGAGGTCCCAGTGAAAGTCTGGTGTCACCTCTAATTAAATGTTCAAAACAGTCCCTTAAACACCATGCTACCCATGCAAAAATGTGGTGGCTTTGAGAATAGAAAAAAAAAAGAAGCCCTTACATGCTGTGAACTTGGGTACTACTTGGGCTTTATGAAGTGAGAAACTATTCTGCAGGTAAATGCCATTTACCTGCACATACTGACATTCCCTGATGTGCTCCAAGCGTGCTGCCGCAGGAAAAGGGCTGGAGGGCACAAGGGCAGCCCTGTCCTGCTGCAGAAGATAAGGAGCAGCAGCGTCAGTGCTTCCCAGCCTTGGGGACTGTGTCTGCCTTGTATTTCTTTCTGACTGTTCAGACCTCTCTCTGCTGGAGCTGGCACAGGTGGGGAAGCTGACTACTACCTACTCAGTTACTAACATGAAGATGGTATAGTTTTAATTCCTTTTGTTGAGGTGTTGAGGTCTGGTTTAGTGACCTTATACCAATTCTCAGTACAAGGGCGTTTGTTTTGTTTTGGGTTTTTTTTTTTTTTTTTAAATTGAACAGTGATTTTAAGGACCCTTGAGATAACTGCACTTCATCTTAATGATATATGAAGTACATCCACATCCTTGCTATGCTTTCAGCTTTATTGGAATTTGCTGTGGCTTTGTCCTTGCCTTCTTGGGGTATTGCCTACACGATCCCACCTATTATGGATATGTCTAAAACAGGAAAAATTAGGGCTTTTGAGTGTAACTGCATCACCCTGCATTTGTTCAGCATCAGACAGTAAGGGAAGATGCTTTAGCAGCACATTCCTACAGGCTGATGTTCCAGACCCTACAATCAAATGTGAGGCTGTATTTGGAAGCAATTGTACCAGATGGCTGCATATTATGGAAGGTTCAGTGCCACTAAGAAATTCAGGATGATAATAATAATTAAAGGAGGACTTCTTCATAATTTTACTCATGGCAAAACTATGGTCTTTTTAAAGGTGATGACCAAGTATTATTCAGATTTCAAGAGGCACTTTGGATGCTTGTTTAAAGTCAGGCTACAGCAGCATGTAGCTACATCTAACACTCTGCTTAATGTGTGTAAAGCAGCAGGAAATCTTCAGTCTGAGTGCGAGGTGGGGAAAAACAAGGCAGTGATTCACCAAAGCTGAAATATTTGCTTTGTTGTATACTATTCTTCTTTTGAGCATGCATATATCATCTTCCTGAGTTAACTCTGAAGGCTGAAATGAAAAACTCTTCTAGATGGCATTCAAGTCAAATGCTGCATTTTCAGTATGTGCACACGCACACACAGAGAGAAAATATAGCAAGTCCATTTTTGTAACATCCCCCACGTTACTTCAAGACAACTGGTTTTGTTGATGAGTCACATTAGAAAGTCTGCTAAGGAGGGACACAGCAGCCCTGCCACAACGACAGTGAGAGGAGGGGTCACTTCTCGTAGGGCAGATGTGGACATGGGCGAGTGTGGGGAGAAAGGAGGTTAGTGGATGAATAATATGTCATTACGTGGGCTGTGGACATGCTCTTCACTCTGGGAAACGGCAGGCACCAGCACTGGGATTTCCAAATCCTACTATATAACTAGGAGGGCAAATACATTTTGTCATTGAATACTTGCACAGGGGATGGACTTCGGGCTGCGGGTAGTTCCTTTAGTAGCAGTGGGATGAGCATTACTAGTCTCTGCTGTTCACAAGCACTCTGTCACAATCTTCAGAAGGGATTTCAAAGGTAAATTAACAAAAAAATAGCACATACTTAATGCTCTGAGATTGAACTGAGCATGCCAAACTGTAGCAAATGCACTTACTGTTTCTGAAGACTTTCAGCAAACTGCAGCAATTTATCTTACAGATATATCTCCCAGGATAGGCTTCTGGTAGACATTTTGCTTATTTGCCACTACTTTACCCTGAAGCACATGAAAAAGCCTTTTAGGAGAAAAGTCAGTCAATGCTGAAGTGATAACAAAACTCAGTCATGGGCAGAGAACTATGAAAGTGACGTCATGACAATAACATAGGCTATTTTAGGGTCTTTTCCAATACACTGCTGTAAAACCCCAGAATAATGTAGCTCAGATCATGTCATCCAGTTCCCTCCGAAGTCATGAACTTCATCAAGTTCTTCCACCCACAACCCCACTTGAAGTCATCACACAACCCACTGGCCACCTCCATACAGGGATCCCTAGCAAACTGGAAGTTCTTAAAACGTCGGAAGTATGTAACAGAGCACCTATCACTGCCTCCCAGAGATCAGCCTTTTCATATATTCCCTCTCCTACTACCAGAAAGTTTGAACCAGAATAAAATTGCCTTTTGAAATCTTTTATTGGTACTAGTCTTATCAATAGCTATATATAGATTCAGGACTCGCCAAGAAGAAGGAAGAGAAAAGTTAAACTATTACAAATACAGTGTAAGGTTGAGGAAGAGAACATTATGAGTCATTTAAGTAATATTTACCTGTGATAACACCAGGCTTATTGTAGCCATAAACTGAACTGTAACAACTGATCCCAAACTGTAAGCCTTTAAATGATCACATGGTGGGAAAGTGCATGCAGATACAATTTAATCACTTGAGACCAGATCCAGCTGAGCTCTGGTTGCTCAGATTGCTGATACCTACTTACACTTATGACGTATTTGAATAAAAACAGCTGAAAAAACATCAGGCTAGACTTCAGCATAACGAAATGTTCAGCAGGGACCCAATTATGTTCCTTTGTGAGAGAATTTCGATTAACCATCTTAACTAACTCTCTGCTCCGGAACACAATGTCTAACATGAAGGCTGGCCTAGCACTATGCGGCACCATACTCAGACATACGCAAAGCTGAAGCTTTCGAATGTTTCTTCCCTTGGAAGCACGTGCGATCTGTAGGTGGCCATTTCTGCAGCCAAGCTTGTGTAACGTGGTTTGGGCAGCCTGTGCCATGTCTGGCAGGGCTCCGTGAGTTTGGCTCCCTTCAAGGGCAGAGGCATCTGCTTATGGGGAGAGGGGCAAGAAGGGACTTGATGAAAACTTCCTGGGTGCTCCCTTCTCTGCCACCCCTACTCTTCTTGAAGCAATGGCAAACCCTCCTTAAAGATGAGAACACAACATCTTGTGAAGATAATTCAGACACTAAGGGTTTGTGAAGCAGACAGCTTTACAAAGCAGTTTCTTTTTCACCTCTGTAACAATCAGGAGTCAACTGCACAGCTTTCTGTTAATATATGCATGTATTTCCACACCACTCCTTTCCATTGAGGAAAATGGGGCTTCCCGAATTTTAGACAATGATTCAGCCATGAAAGCTATTGTCAAAATTGCAGCTACCTGGGGTTTTGTCAGAACTTGCTTAAAATAATCATTTGCCCTAAAACTTTCTTTACAACTGTTAAGAAGGTGTAACAGTTGCAATTCACAGTACATGTGCAATACTGACCATATTTTGCTTTGTTGCACTAGAGAGCAAATAAGCAAAGCTTTGTCTATTTGTCATAAACGTATAGCTTGCAATAGGGTATAGCTATGAGATATCTTTCTCAGCAATACTGATGGGTTGATGTCTTTTTAGAAACGAGTACTTCAGAAAAGACTTAGCTGAATAGTGCTAAATGATTATATTTAAAATATATGAAGGTATTAAACTGTATTTACTTCATATATTTTTATGGAAAACCTGCTTATTTAAATACCCTGCGCACACTGAATTTCCTGGTTATGAAAAAAGTGAAGAAAAATACTATTTGCTTTTAGGTAATCGGATTCTGTGGGATCTAATCCTATATCCTATTTATGGCTGTGCTAGCTATTCAAAATTAAAATGAACCTTTCATCCGTGTGTATCATAAATGGGCATTTATCAGGATTATATGATTTTGCAATCCATCTGAATATGTAACCAGAATTTGTTTTCTTTCCGTTTCACTATGTAATTACCATGCAACAATAACAAAAGTGACATGTTTGAAGAACAGATAAAATGCTGTAAATTGGCCAGTAATGGTGATATTTCCTCATCTTCTGAAAAACCCATTTATTCTCTCTCTCAACAAATCAAGGCATTGTCAGCCCATACTCATCTTGTGGCCAGAGGGGCCCTACCAATTTCTAGATGTAAGTGAATACTGGAATGCAGATGAGGGCTACTAACTAAGGCTTTCAACCCAGGCAGCTGGTCTTAGCTTGCCTCAATTTCTAAATCATCCATAATGGGGCCAAGACCTCCGAAGCACTAAAAAGAGCAAGCTGACATGCTGGACAAACTGTTAATTTTTTCCTGAAGAAGCTGCTATATTGCACATCTGTCACTGCTGTGCAGACAATTACTCACTGAGTGGAAAAAAATCTGCTGCTTGTTTCTAGTGTAGTTGTTAACGGGTGTAATGGAGAAACACAAGAGCATGAGAACTGCGACAGGAAGGCTTCTCAGCCTTCTCCCTAGTTTTGTAAAGTTGCATTTAGAAATTAAAACATTTGAAAGCCTCCATGCTCTGCAGCCTGAAAATCAGAATAAGAACTGCTACCGTTAAACACACACCTTAAGTCATTTGACATTCTGTAGCTGTATTATAGGTCCAAGTTGCAAACATTTTTGTACTTCAACTACTAATTGCCCTGAAAATCTGGCTCTTTAAATTCTTGCATTGCTCTGTAACACATACAGGTAAGATTTTCAGCCACCATCATTGCAAAAAGAAAAACACAACATGCGAGACATGAGAATAAATCTGCTGAAAGTGTTATTTTTCATGTTACATTTCTTAAATATCTATTTAAATTAACATGGAAAAAATGCCTAATTATGGAAAATATCCACAAATTTTAGTCTGAGAGGTACTCAAACTATCATTAATAATTGTTCTGAGCTGACTGGGGAAAATGATTGCCAGGGTCCAAAGCTGGGGCAGCCAGAAGCCTGCGCTCGGTCCTGGAGAGCACGGGGAGCAGAGCATGGGACCACTCAGTGCATATGAAAACTGCTCAGGTGGGGCTCATAGTAATAGTCATCAAAATTGGTAAAGGAATCCACAAAAATCACAACCTTCAATCACAATAGCCACACTGGTCATTACATGTTTAGTGCAAATTTGCATAAAATACCGACCAAGGACAGGCTGACCTATGGAATGGGTTTAATATTTTAATTATTAAATCAACATACAGAACAATGAAAACATCAGCAAGTCCTGTACCAAACCTTCCTATCTGCAGGAAAAACTTGGGATAGTAACCTACTGCTGGTCTACAAGTTTCTTCCCCCTGGTTTAAGACGTTACGTGACTCACAGGCTGACCAAAGCACACACCTGGTTCCAGGTCCAGTTCTACCAGACCCAAACTTTCAGAAGTCTTGACTCAGAACTCCTCTTCCATCTATTAATAATTTAAATTTAAAATAATTAAATGAATTAAGAAAAGAAAATATTACCTTCGTGGTTCTTTTTCCTTTTCTCTGGCGCAGGAGCTTCGGACAGAAATGGGTGATGTTTTCCAGGTAAAACTTCGCGAGATAATACACAAACAGTAGTGGTGGCTTTCATCAAAACCTCCGTTATTAGGGGAGACTCCCAGAAGATTATACAGGACATGATCATAAGGCGTCATTTGAAGTCAAAACCAACAAAAAAATTCAAATCCATTTTAAGGAAGATGGGTTGATACCAGTTTGCAGACCACCACTTCAACAGTGAAAAAAGCAGCAGTGGACAGTCCTGGAGGAAAGGTCCATAGCGAGTGGGAAAGGGCAGCCGAGGGTGGGACAACAACAAATACCCCACCTTCTGCAGGAAAATTAAAGAACCATCAAGTAATACTCCTCTGCAGCAGAGCGGGTGGTGTCTGTGGACCAGAGTCTGACAACTCCAAAGCAGAAGACAACCCTAATGTACAGATAAAACCAAAAGCGGCAGGAGTAGATCATACCCTTGGCAGCTGGTGGCACTGTCATACTGGACAGAAACTGGGATCTACTTAAAACATCAGGTGTATAACATAATGCATGTGTGCTTAATAGGAGCCTCTGTCATTCACTTACTATTTGATTATATATTATCATAAAATTGCTAAATAAAATAGTATTTCTTACCAGTTGATTCAAAAAAAAAAAAAAAAGAAAAAGATAATATCCAACACTTTCAGAAAAGCTTTTAATAAAAAGAAAATGTTTGTGACATTAAACTGACTTTTCTTTAAATAGAATCTTAAAATAGAATAATTACAGAGTTGGATTAAAAATCAAAACAGAGTAAGATCATATTTCATTTAACAAAGTTAACAGCAATGAGAAAGTGGCAGCTTGTGCCACTGCGCAACAGTTTGCAATATTTACTTGGGTTGGTTGTGAAAAATGGATGAAAAATGTTTCACAGAACAGACCAAAACTACCACCTGCACCTGCAGGGACTCCTACCCAATCAGCAGGTGATGCCCATCGCATCAGGCTGGTCACTTAACACCCAATTAATGATTCCTCTGAAAACTGCTTCGAGTAATGTCCAGTCATGAAATTTGGAAAAAAACTCCAACGTCTTGATTTTTGGGGGACTGTGACCTCACATGCTTCACACTGTCACGCAAGGTCAGACTTTGAGTTTTCCTTTTGGTTTCTGGGTGGTTCAATCGCATTGATTTACCATGTATATGACCTATAAATACATTTTGCTGCTGAAGTGACAGTGTTCACTTGCTGCTAGCATCTTTACCCGAAAAGGATCCAAACGATCGAAGCCCACTGGGGCCGCATTTGTAATACCTGTACTAACTGAAGAGAAAAACGGCTGACTTGGAGCACCCAGGAAATTTTGGGCCAGATTGGACATAATTTCCCCTTCCACCTGCTTTTCTGACCCTTACTTCTTACTTCTCTTCATCAGTATTTACCGTGAGAAGTCGCTGCTGAATGCAGCCGCGCACAAACAAAAGGAGAGCTCTCATTCATTGTGCATTTCAGAAACTGCCTTTTATCCAGGGAAATTTCTTCAGACTATTTCGCTCTAAAGATATTTTTCAGAAACAATTAGGATCACGAAGGTAGTATATAAAATGTCACAGAATTTTTCTATGGCTTGAAAAATAATTATCAGCTTATTTGCATTGTTAAACGTTAATTAGCTGTGAATGGTAATTTTTTCTAACAATGCAATACTTCAATTTCTCATTACAAAATAATTTCAGCGCTATTAATTAGTTCTAACAGTAACTCATAGTAATGGATGACACCTTAAGTGAGCTATTAAATGTGCTTTACCACTGATTAGGAAGAAGACAACTTAAAAACCCTGGCTAGGTTTACATAAAGACAGAATATGAAACAATACATTGCAGATTTATTGACTTTCATAGAAGCAACTCACCCCTTTTAAATAATGTGGACTTAGCAGAACCAGAGGCTTTGTCACACTTCTGTGAGCTATGTGGCGTGACAATTTAACAAATGGCCTAACATTCAACTATTGTTTTCATAATTTTATGTATTACACCATTCTCTATAGAGATCTACATCTACATGCATGTTCATGTTTGCTTGTATAGATACACACAGGCAAGTAACTTCATTTTCTCAACTACACAGTAAAACATTTTTTTTTTTTTTTTTAGTTTTGCCTTTTTGATTTGCCAGGTCTAACGGCAGCGCAGGAATGTGGTTCTGGCCAAAATTCTTCCAACAGCCACTATCCTTTACGATGACAAAAAATCAACACAGGGTATTTCCCTTCCCATGACATTTTAACCTTTTCATCCTGATCCAGTATAATTAGTCTTGTAGTGGCTCATTTGGAACGATCCCCATCTCAAACCACTGCTTAAATATTTGTAACCTATCGTGCATGCCAATGCACGAACCGCACAGATGAACTAGATGCTCTACTCCACAGTAAAATGGCAGCCTGTGCCAGGAACAGAAACCTTTGCTAGGGGCTATCAAACTCCATGATCAGCATATTTGACCCTTCCAGGAATTTCGAGCCTGCACTTACCAGGATGGTATTGGCAACGTCTCAGAAACTGGTGCCGGCCCTTCCTCACGCTCACCTGAAGGGATTAACCCATCGGAGTCAACGTGCCACTGGTTTGTGGGGTGAGTGGTCACAGACCACGCTGCAAAACAGTGGCTGCTGGGGATGCGGTGATCAAGAACCACAATCCAAATTTCTCATGGCAAAAATGGCTGATTTTTTTAGCTTACTTAAACAGGTAACATGGTTACTACTGGGGACAGTGGCAGTTGCCTTAGATGCTGTCCTCCACAGGACATCTCAACAATTCCAAAAGAAGTGCTGGAGCAAGCATCTGTTTTTCAAAATGTATTTTGTTGAGCTGGTGCTCCAAGACCTTGCTACATACCTGGAGTCTCTAGACCTGCTGGTGTTGCAGCTCCCTGGCAGGAAGCTTGAGCAGTCCTGCCTCCCCGGCCTCCTGAATGGGCATGGAAATTACTGCCAGGGCAGACTCGAATGATTGAGCTGTACCAAAACTACAAAAGGCAAAAGGTGACTTCAGGTTTTGCAGTTCTTTGTTCTGAGATGGAGAGCATGCAAGTTTGGAGAGCTTTTGTGAGACCTCCTCGCTGCGGGGTCCAACACCAGGAGGTTTCAAGGGTTGCAAATTGTCAAGGCATCCAGTCCTATCATACAGAGTATCTCTGGTATTCATATTCAAGAAATTTTAAATCTTGTATTTAGTTATACTTACGTATGCACGGTTTATGTTGTAGATCATATCTACTACTACTAGAAATGAGAGAGCCAGCATCACATATACTGAGAGTTTGGCATTTAGAAAACTTTATATAAATACTCTGCTTGCTTCATAAATGGCAGAACATTTACATGCTTAAGGTAACTTGGAATATTTGGAAAAAAATAAGGCAATGCAATGCATGTGGAATTTGAATTTAACTTCTGAGACTTGAAAACAAAAGTACAGAATTGAAGATTTTCATACTTCTAAATGCAACTGGAGAAATTCTTGTGCTTTCCAACACAGTATTCTGTAAGAAAACAGCAAAGTTTGTGCAAAAGAGAAACCAATGGGAGTATGGTGAACAGCACTGACGGTCTTCAAAGAAATCTAGGATCTAAATGTAGAAATATTTTATGTGAGGAAAAACTGAAAACCGTTAGTCCCGATTCTACAAATAATCTCCTTGTACCACTTAAATATATCTTATAGGATAGTATGTTGAAAACACATTATGGGCAATTTCCAAGGAATTTAAATGTAAAAGTTCACAGCTCATTAAAACAGGAAACAAAACTCATGGAAATGGACAACCAGAAGCAATCTGAGGTCCACCACAAACAGAAAGAGATGCTTGAGAAGAAGATGGAGGAAGTTTGAAAGTGGACAAGTGTAGAATAAGCCGACTAAGATGACTCACTGAGAAAGTTTGAAGCATTTGAAGTGATAGATGCATGTGAAGTTTAACCTACCTTGGGAAATAAAACTGTCGGTATCCTTCATAGGTGGGTTCAAAAAGTTGAATTTGTTTTGCCAAGCACTTTCACTCAGTATCTTGCGACACTAAGTTTCCCATTTTATGTGTTTCTTAATTACTCATAATAGTAGTTTAAGAGAAAATGAAAATTATTTATTTCTTGTTCTTGCCTTATATGAAACTTTTTTTTTTGTTTTAAAATAGGAGAAAATATGACTTGGGACATTTATGTTTTCCCTTCTGACGCCTGTTATCCCTTGCTCATCTGCCCCTAAACTTAAGAGTATTTCAGTTTTCTCATTATATCATAGCCTCAGAAGTGATTTTGTTCCCTTCCATTACCCACAATTCTTACTTTTCTGCTACATTCTCTTTGAACTGAAAACATTTTATATTTCTTCCTCTTTTTCTTGCTACTTTGCTGGAACAAAAGACTACATAACACATACAAAATCAGCTACCCTGTACTAGACCGACTGTCTGATGGTGTCGACTGTGGCCCAGACAACCTGGCATGAGCAGTTTGTTGTTTTATTTCAAGCTGTGCAAAATGGAGAGATTCCAGGTTGAACCGGCACCCTGAGTCCCTGCACTGCTGGGATGTACCGCGTTTGGTACTGAAAGGATAGACTGACATTAACCACAAGCCAACCTGTACGTTACAGCAGCCAAACAGGTGCTCTAAAGAAACTCCATGCTGGAGATGGGCCAGCACGACCCAGCAAAGGGGCAGCTGACTCCAGGGGCCTGCGGGAACTCTGATGCCATGGAAAATTTAGGACCTGTATCTTTTACAAGGAAGGAAGTTAAGGCCCCAATCTGCAAACACTTCCATGCATGCTTATTTTTAGAGCTAGTACTTCAAATGTTGGAAGTCAATGGAGATACTTATGTGCACAAAGCATTACATATCTTGCAGTCTTCATTAGCGTGGGGCCACAGGAAAGAAAGGGGACAACACAACAGCCTGCCCAGGCTAAAGAAATTTCAAGCTCTCAGCGTGACAATCTCTTAAAACAACTGCCAAAGGCAAGAGTAAACCATTCAGAAAACCAGTCTAAGGAGGTACTGAAAAACAACCTCACTAGACTAGTAGAAATGATAGAAAATCTTGAGTGGCATCACTTAGCACATACATGAGATTACACTTTAAGAGAGAAAATATCGGGTATAGTCACTTAAAACATATATATGGTTACACTTTTTCAGAAAAAATGGACAAATATTAAGGATGAAAGACAACGCTAAGGACAAGGCACAATCAAACAATCAAATCATAGATATGAGCATATCTATGATCAAATATTCTGAAAGATAATATGATTTTAATAAGCTCACATATTTAATCAGTGTAAATATATTACAATAAAATAGAAATTCATCAGAGACTAATTCGCAGTTTCATAAGTCAGACTCCCCAATACTTAAATTCATCATAGCAACATGCCATGAGCAGTCAGGCCAAAAAACCAATTTTCTATAGATGGAATACCTCATATTAATTCAAACTACTTTTCACAGCTGTTAATAACGACAGTTCTCATAGATGCAGGAGATCAAGATTACAGAATCTTAGTGATTTTCAGCCTTTTACTTTAAGACTGAATATTCAAATACAAGCAACATATCATCACGGTCAAAATACCTCCAGTATCTGCTTTATTGTAGGACAGGAGAAGAGAATCGTAGGAAGACCAAACATTTCCACTAGAGAGTCAATCATGAAACTTCTGTTGCTTTTGTAAAGTTTTCCACAATACCTTAAAGCACACTTACCTTAAAAAGGTTATCATCAGTTTTACTGGACAAACTTTCTTATAGCTTAGTAGCTGCAGCTTATATTGATCTATGCAGGCAAAGTTTTAACATAGTTTTCTTAGCAAAAAAAACCCACTTGAGAAAAGCAGAACATCCATGCTGAAATTGCTGCACCTCCACGATGATATTTTCCGGTATAGGGAGGTCAATAAAAAAAAATAAAATCCCAATCTTAAATACTGTACCTGTAAAAAAACTTGACCACAATAAAAGCTTTTCCAGGGAGAATTGAAAGTAAAACCATATAACATTATCTAAAAATGCCTTTTTCTCTTTTAACATTTTATGGTAGTTTTATGGACTACTGGTCGATAAAGAAATAACTCTGACTTTGTTTTTTCAGACTGAACACACATACTGCCCTTAGGTATGGATCTCTGTTGTGGGTAACTTAGTCATGCAATTGCTGTGTGCCAGCTATGCCACTGCTCATGAAAACTCTGCTAGGGATGAAAGTCTAATTAAAAAGTCTCTTGACTTTAGAGTAGGAAGGAAGGAATCACCGTTTCTGATACGCCTTTACTGAAACTGCTGTGGGAGTGAGGAGATCGGGAAGGTAAAACACAAGCTGTGTGAGTTCTCCTTGGAGGAACAGTTTTGGAGAACTGGTTGAAGAGAAAGCACAAGGTCCTGTCACAGTTATCAAAGAATACACATACTTTAAAGAGTGAAGAGAACTTGTATTTAAACAGAAGAATGAAACAACAGAAGTACTGCAAACATCTTAAGGCATTTCCTGATGCTGTGGCGTAATCTTTTCAGTGGGTAATAATAACCTAGAAAAGAAGTACTAGTAAAAAGGTACATATAATACTATATGTAGTATAATAGTTTTAGCATAATATGCATCTGCTTGCTACAAGATATTAGCAACCTCAATTATGTTTTCAGAAACACCATGTTTTTGTATTCACCTGGTAATAACAATGCTACTGAAAAGGGCAGTTTAAAGAAAAGAACATACAAAACCCATGAAGAATGGAGTCTTTTTATTTTACTTCATCTTGCGTTTGTGTTATTGAAGCAAAGCATTCTATACATATTATTTAGCTATTTACTGCCATTCTACACCCATTATTGACCTAATTGCAGAAAGACAAATGCAGGGACAAACCTGTTTAAATGAGCATATTGATAATGCTTCTCTGACTTCGACAAATATTTATTCAAAAATAAGATACTGCTCATGGGCTTCTTTTATTAACAGTTAATGGCTCAATTCACAGAACTTGAGATACCATGGAACATGTAGCAAAATGTAATGCTGATAATACGTAATGTCTCATCTTTTCACTAAACTTTCTTCATAGGCAGAGTATTATGGTAACAGCTGAGCTACTGACTAATTAAACACCTAAATGGAAAGAATCTGGTGAGTGATGGAAGGTAACTTTTAGATACAAGATAATCCCATATTTATTTATGTAGTCAAAAAACCTTCAGTGTCACAGCCAGTAGGAATTATCTGAAAATACTTATATATCTACTTTAAAATAATGTAAGCCAGCTTTGTAGCAGGTATGATAGTATGATAGCAAGTTAGGTATGGGAAAGACCTGAAGAAAAAAACCACCCAAGTACTCTGACTTGGTTCAAAGCCAACTAACTTTGCAATGTCTTAAAAAAGAAAAAAGTACAATGCATTTTTGTTTTGTTTCTTAACGCTAGTTTTAACTGTACAAAATCATACTACTGGAATATCTTTAAAACCACTCCTGTGAGATGGGGAAAACCAGAAATGAAATGATAGTGTAAGTCAGAATGGGAATTTTACTGCAACATAAAAATATCTCAAAACACTACATTAAAGTATTTTAATAAATCACTTTGTTCTACAGCTTCTAACATATAAAGTTGACTGTCAGCTGTGGCATCTATGAGAACACCTGCTGGAAAACAGACAAGATGTATCTCTCTCTATTTAAAAATCAATTTGACTAGTCTTAACATCTAATAGTTTCTCACTAATAGACTGATTTAAAACAAAAAGTTGTAAGATTTCCAATCAGACTAAATAGTTCTTCCATTATGGTTGTTTACTAGGTTGGCTCCTTTATTATATCTGTATGAAAGGATGAAGACAGTTGAATGGACTAAAGAGAGATTTTCTCTCAACATGTATCCATTATTTCCCACTTATCTTTTTAAAACAGGAAACATTTTCAAGTACTTTTGGAGCTGCAGACTGATTTCTTGAGGAACTATTGCTATGGTAAATTCCACAGAAATAATTAAAATACTTAGAATTTCCAGCCCGAGATATGTAGGTGTTGTTAACAAAGCACAACAATGGAATTTTAACAGAGAATCAATATTCCCTTACAATTTTGCAAATAGAGCTAGAACAACCAGAAGTTAAAGACTCACAATTCACATGTTGAAAATTATTTCAAGGAATTTCTCATTGTGGTGTACAATACAAAGAGGTCTTTAGAATTCACTTGCTCTTAGTAGCACATTGCATTGAAAGAATGGGAGCATGCAACATAAATTCATTATTGTAAATAACACTTATAAAAGCGGGCACCTCTGCTACCTGCAGAATTCCAGGCTCTCAGCCCTTTGCAATTATGTGGCCCTGAAATTCCTAGGATATGGAATGTATTTAGTTAAGTTTAGTTGTGCAAGACATATTGAAGTGGCGAACTCACATTATGCTATGCTCCAAAACCTTCCAATAAAAAGCATATGTGTTGATTATAAATCCCAAGTCTGTTTAAAATTTCTTATCATTTCAAAAAGCAAAACAACACAATCATATCAAGTATTTAAACAGCAATAAATAGTTCTCCTGAAACTCAGAGAACTCAGCTATCATGTATGGTGAAACAACGTTCCTAAAATGACAGTACTCACAGTGGAAAGCATGAATATTTCTCTTAAGCAAATTCAATGCTATAATGCTGTTGCTACTTCTTTTCCTAGTATTATTTTTCTGGAAAAATGGCTGAAGTTGAGAGAAAAAGAAAAGCAATAAAAACACTTTTTAAAATTCATCACGTCACACGAAGGAAGCTGTGCTCTTTTTAGTCTAAGGAAATATCTTTGCAAGCATCTGGAAGTAAGTATTTTTCTCTGCAGTTCAGGTGCAGAAGAAGGGAGAGATCCTCCTCCTGAAGAAAAAAAGACTGGAGAATCATATCCTGTTCCCTCTGCAGTCAAGAGTAAATATTGCCAGCTACCACAGGGGTGGGCGAGGGGGGGCAGAATTTTCTCCTTAGTCCATCTGAACAACAGTTTCCTTCAGCCCTATCATTTAATTTTAAAGTGGAATTTGTTTTATACTGCAGACCAATAAGTACCCTAGGAGCTTGATTGGTTGCTGCTTAATGAAATTGCTTCTGCTGACATTAGATACATTAGGATACTGATTAAAACACTTAATGATCCCTCTTGATTTTAAATTGCTAGCTTAGATTTGTGAGATGCCATCAAAGTAGCTTTTCCTTCCTTTCCTCCACCCTAATCCTGCTTCTCCTTGCCCTTTTTCTGTTCATGATCCTTAAAGGTTGTGGCTCATTGGCACCAGCACGATCACAAACCCAATGATAACAGAATATTGAAGACTGCATTGTTTAAAATATGCCAAAACCTGGAATAAAAACACTGAAAGACAGTCATATTTAAAATACAATTTCCTGGTTCAAAGCTTAAACTATTCTTAAATATGGAAACACTGAGGATTATTAATATATACGGAAATCCAAAGTCAAAATAAACTTTAACTTTTTAAAATGTTTGCTGAAAAAAGATAATCCTGTAAATGTAAAAACAAGTATAAAAGCTTTGCTTTTGAGCTTGAATGTGGAAGACAGTGATACATTGCCAGGTAATGGTGTTGGAATGGCATTCCTATGACAACAAAGCCATTTTTCATGCTCTTATACAAAATTGGATATCGTATCACTTTCCAGTGGGAAACAGGTATATCTTATGGGCAAAATGACAACTTATTTTCAAATATTGTTAAACACTAGAAATACCAGGTTTGGAAACTTTGCCTGAAAAGGGGGAAAACACAACAGCTGTAAAAAGTTCCATTTTCCTCAACAAATCTTATCAAGACTCTCGAGATGAAATTATATTTACAAAAAAAAAATCTGCTTATATACTAAAACCTCCTGTGTCAGAAGCTTTTATGAAAAAAAGTGAATATACTGAATTTTATGCTTAATACAAACTTTAAGATCACAAAAAATAAAAAAGTCAAAGTTTTTGTACATTTTAGCACCATTATGAAGTTAGACTCGAATGCCGGTTCTGTCACTGTGGCTGTACCTTGCAGCTGGTGTAGTTAATGTGAAGCACTTTGACTTCAGTGATCTTTGAGAGAAAAATAACTGGATTTGCTGATCACAACAAATAATATAAGTTTGCCTTTTCTTTTTTTTTTTTGGTCTTTTTAATTTAAGCTTTATTTTTATCGGGCAGCCAAAGTACATTTCTGTCAGCTAAATCCAAGTCCGAGTCCCTTTGGTCTCTGGATGGCTCGTATTGGCTCTGGCATCCCTTTGCCGTCCGGTCCAAGGCCCGTGCCGGGGGTCCAGCCCATGTTCTGAAGCATTCTATTTCCAATGTTGTTTTCTGGGATTGGTTGGCTGTTTTCACCTACAAACCCTGAGATTAAAGAAACACACAGCATTAATCAGCACTGCCTGCCATGTGGAGAAGAGCAGGATAATCTCCCTTAAAGCTTTAAACCTTCTTATTCTCCTAATTCATCTAATAGGTTGCTAGAACGGGCTGTCTTTGCACATGTTGACCTGACTACACAGGATTCTGAATAATACAGTCTTACACTTTGCTTTATTTTTAATGTTTTTAAAGACTCACTCAGTTTTTAAGTATGACAAATATTGTCACTGATCTTTTATATTCCGGTACAGTGCATTTTACATCAGTCTCAAACAACACGCATCACCTGCACAAGTCCACCAATACATGGGCAAGATCACCTGAATTTCTTGTCCTATACTGTTACTAGCTGAGGCACATCATAGTAACATGACCATCTTTCCATTCTTAGCAATATTTATTCATGGTCAAGACCTCTTTCAATGAAACATAATAAATAATTTCTGATTAAACAGTTACAGCTGTTACAAAGACAATATAGACAAGTGGTCTACTATTCTGAAATTCAGCTATATATTTGTTCAGTTTCTTTTTTACTTAATGTTGTAAGAAAGACTTGGTATATCCAAGTTTACTTTTGGTATTTTCAATGCCATTAAATGTTGTTTACACTTTTCTCTCTGTACCATCAAGATCTCTGAGAAAAGCTGCACACATACTGCAGAAAAGATCTTCAGGATTGCAAGTGTTAATATAACAGATTCACTTTTTAATAACAGATTTTTTTTTCCATGAATGCATCATAAAAGAAAAGTGAATGTCAAATACAAAGCTGTTTTTTCCCCTCATCAACCAAACTCCTCAAGCTAGAGTTTGGAGATGATGCACGGATAAGCTTTTCCATATATAACTGTCTTGCATGAGGGATACAAATGATACTTATTTAAAGAATCTGCAGTAAAACCTATCAAGTTACACCATACAAACAATTTTTAAAAGGGCTGAAGGTTCTGAACTAACACAAGCAGTTGCATATAGGCAGCTGGATTTTGTTTTCAGCTTTGCTCAACATCTTCCTCCCCCCTAACAACAGAACAATAAAAACCCCATGTGCCCAGCTTTCAATATTATCTGTTTAACTTTCTACTTAATTGTTCTGGCCTGCTACTTTTTGAAAAATACTGTAGAAGGCTATGGTTTTGGGGTTTTGGAGACTATAATGTCTTCAATCAAATATTTACCACTGACAAGCAGCTGGCTCATTATATTAACTTACTAAACAAGAACACAAGAAAAGTTGAATGTACACCTCTGAAAAGCCTCATTTAACACACACACAGAAGCAAAAAAAGCAAAGAAACAGCATACACAGACAGAAGTTCAAAATGAGAGGTGCACATTAAAAACCTCATGGTGACTGTGATGATGAATTTCCAGTTCTCCAGCATTATCCACTATAGATCTGTTCATATTCAATAAAACACTGGCTACATAAAAGTTAGACAGCTTTCTAGCATTTCAGTTCCTGAGTCAAAGAAAAAGGGAAATGCATTGGTTTGAAGCTATACTTAATGCCAGGCTTAAAATAAAGGCTTTTAAGTCAGCAGCCTCCAGTCCCCGAGAGGGTTCCTCTTGAACTGACCAGCACAAAATTCAATGTCCAAGACTTCCTTTCTTTTCAGGCCCCCACAGGCAGGGTAATTTTCATGCAGACGAGTCCCTGACACTGCCTGGCATACACAACACAGACTTTGCAACCTTAGTTATACTTTCTAGCTCAAAAAAGGGGAAAGAAAAAACGCTACTGTTCAACAAAAGTTCTGGTAAACCTTGCAGATAAAATCCTGGAAGTGTGTTTTGGTCCACTTTTTACAACAAGCGATGGTAAGAAACAGAGCGTTGTTCCAATGCACATCTATGGAACAATTAAGGGAGAAACGTAAAAGGGAAGAAAGATCCAACAGATCTGCCAAGCAGGAAAGAGCAAGGGTAAGAGTATACTCATGACATCTAAGAACTGGAACTATTAAAGAATTCATAATGCTGCTTTGACAAGGACAGCAATGCTGCTGGAATGGTATGCAAAGCATAGCCTGAGACAACGTAAACAGCTTTTTTGTTAGTCCATTTGGGGGAAAAACCCACGGACCTTTTCCTGTAACAGATGTACCTTTCTATATGAATTTCAATTTTCAAAACAGCCAAGAGCAACCTCACAAAAGATATATGAAAGAACAATCTGTCCCCTGATGTGTTATTTAATAAATTGATGTTTCTGGTTTTCATATTGTTTTGAAATAGCTCATTGTTGTTTGGTTTTTGTTTTTTTTTTTTTCCAGCTACTGACAGGATAATTAGAATACTTTTTGTTTTTAAAGACATACAAGTACTTCTAGAAAGTGTATTATACCTTATACCTGTTTTTCCCACCGCTGTTCATATTTTTCTAACTCGTTAGAAGGCTGAAACTTCCCCTGAAGAGTTGTGTTTTATTAAAAGAGCAGAAACCACCATAAACTTGGCTTCACAACTCACTTTTGGGCAAACAATCAGACAACATATGCTGTCCAAAGGATAATGTGTTTGGATAATGTGCTGCTGTATTGCAGAAAGAGTAAGGGAAAAACAAAAATCCACCCAACTTGCCTATATTACCAATTGACTAATTATTCCTCCTTGCAAATGAGGTGCATATGGATAGTTTTTATTTTTATTGTGAAAATTATTTAATATATGCAGGCCATTCTTTTGCAGTATAGTCAGTTTTTATATAAATGCTATCTATATCTGTGTTTAATATTCCTGCAATTTTCACCCATCATTTCGAAAATTTATCTGTAATGCCACATATTTCAATTGAGTCAGGAGAATACGGATAGTGGTGTTGCCCGCTTCCACCATTCCATGACCAACCAGCAACTGGAAAAAAGACATTCGCATTCCTGATTGACTGCATGACATGAGAGAGCTCTTAAAAATCGTGCTACACTGTGTGCCATTCCCCTGACCCCCATTCCTGTGCTTTGGGCTTTTATTTCCTAATTAAAAGCAGTAATCGTCCTTGCAATATTCATCTTCAAGTTCAGTTTTTAGTTCATGCCTATGGCACTTCCTGGACTAGCCAGTAGGGCCTGGTAGAGAGAACAGTCCAAGCACACTGGCCTTGAAAAGGGCTGTGCTACCTCTGGGACATGTTCAGTCTTGACCCACCCAGGAGCAAGAGCAAAACTCAATCCATTGTGCCGTCACACAAAAAATAACTATGCAAAATCAGATAAAAAAAAAAAGCGGGAATACATTTTTCTAAGTTTATTGCTGTATGAGGCTTTGTCAGGTTCCAGGAGTTACGAGGAAGCCTCTGTACTAATAAGTTGCAGGAATCTCCTGCGCGGAGCCTTTTCTATCTACAGACTGAAAATGTTTTTAGCAACTATAACAACTGGGTTCCTGATCTACCAGATAATTATTCTGTGTGTAGAAGTGGCTGCCATTACACAAAGTGAGGAGCAAACACTGAGGAACAGTAGCTTGCTTAAAAAGATAGCACTGTAATATACCCTCACTTATATTCCTTCTCTATGCAACACTGCCAATTGAAATTAAAAAAAAAAAAAAAAAGGCCAATCCTCAAACCTTTGTGTATATGAATAGACACACTTCAAGGTCTACACATGGATATGGAACCTATGAGTAGGTAAAACTGGGAAGGGGAAAACAAAAAACTCATCACATTTGTTTAATTTTGGTATGATATTTATGATGGCATTAAAGGCAGGTTTCAATGAAAAATAAAGGTATGTAATTTTTTCTTAACAGCTGTTGAGACAGGTATGTCCTGGTTAAACAGTACACTAGCATTCAGTGCCATACCCTTGATTTTACAGTGATTGCCATGAATTAATTTAATTCCATCTGTAAGCTAAAATCAGATCAGAGGTCTAATGCTGCTGCAGGCTCCACATCTGTTTAATCATTTTTGGATACAACAGCTTGCAAAAATTTGCTTCGTACTTAAGAAACAATGTTACACCAGTGTAGAACATCTTCAGCAGGAAACAAATGAGCCTATGGCACAGTCTTGATCTGACAAATCCATATTATTTGCAAAATGCTTCTAAAAAAATTAAAAGCTCACCAATCAAGTTATCATTTATTACAGACTAATAAAGGAACTGTGACCCCATAAACCACTATTGTGACCATATTTATTTGTATGGTCCAATTGCTCCATAAGACTAACATCAACCATGTTTGGTTTATATTGGGGTGAATAAAATCAGAATACAGCGAGGTTCAAGCTCTTAAATAACCCTTATTTAGAAAATGTTGGGGTTTTTTTTTCTTCCCCCTCCCCCCAGTTGTAAGAAACAAATGAAGGCATACTGAAGCAATTTCATCTCTGGCCACCAAACTATTTTTGATGTTAAGAAAACAGGTTTTTAAACAGTTCTGAGGAAATGACACTGTACATAAATATAGTCTTGGCCTTTCATCTTTCTTTTATATGATTAAGACTTGTGAGCAGAACAGCAATGCCTTTGCAGAGCATACCACAACTATTATTTCCTCTTCTATCACTCCCAGCAGCCTTAAATCCTTTAAATCCTTTCCTAGAAGGATCGCTTTTTGCTTGGGTAATTTTTGCACCACATGGCCTGCTAACCCTTACCCCCTACCCTGGATCTCACTTACGTCTATCACAGCAGAGTCAGTCTTTCTACCTCAAATCTTCCAAGGAGCATTGTGGATGGTAATTCACTTCCGTAATTGGCTCAAGAGATGAAAATCTTGTATCTGCCTCTCTTAGCCACTAATCTATCCAGCTGACTGCAAGCCTAATTGGCAGTTTGTTTAGTAATTTGGCTCCTAAAGTGTTGTATTGATGTTGGATAAACAGCCAATGGAAGGAGAAACGATACATGCTGCTTCACTTTAAAAGCTAGTGTGCTTTCCCCCTCATTTTCTGAAAGCCTTTAATATTCCATCTATTCTTTTTCTTTTCTGACTCCTCACTAGACAGATGAGCTCAGAACAGCAGGGACTGATCCTGATACACAGGACAATTTTACAAGGAATAAAATCAGAATAATATATTGCTGGAGTGTATCTTTTTATGCCAGCTCTCTCTAACTAGCAAAATAGGAATCGGACTGCCTAGATGTTTATATTCTTAAAACTGTTTTGGATAATTGCACAGTCAGCATCACGAGCATAGCTGACAGCCATACTGTGATTTTTAAAATCACTACCTGCAGTGGCAGTGATTCAAAATTCAGAATACCATGGCTGTACATCTAAAAAAAAAAACAAACCCCACTCAAACAAACCAGTTATGAAAATGCCATATTATTTAGCTAAATATTTGAGATTGCATTTTTATACCAGACTTTTATATATCCCTCACACTGACCTATCGAAGTCTGTGTCTAAAGAATAACTTTAAAATGATTATAGCTCAGGTGAGTCTGCTTGCATTGTATTTTATTCTAGCTAGCAGCGAGATAAAAATAGCAGAGAGGACAGAGCTGTAACTCTAGTAGGTGTTGGAAACATCCATATTTACCCAGCATCCACAGCAGAGTTTAGTTAATGTCTGCACTGCCATATTTTCATTCCTACTGCCCCACTGCAAGCAGTATTCAAGTAATTGTTGCATAATTGCAGCATGGGTAGATACATTCTTTTTTGCAGCATAGACACTAGATTTAAATCCATTTTCAACATAAACATAAATCCATACACTGATTAAAACTGAGATACTGACCTGTAGGTTCAACTGGTCATCCAGTATCACAGATCACTTGGAAATGGATTTGCAAGTGGCTCTTCTCCTTCTATGCTTTATTGAACTATGCTGGGTGTAAAATGTAACTTTGCACCCATTCAGTCTTTACTACTACTAAAACTGGTTGGGAAGAGTTGGAATTGCTAAATTCCCGTTTTTCTCTCTGTAAGGGGAATCTCTTGAATACCCAACACTGTCCTTTCACTTGGATCCAAAGGAGGTCAGTTTTATGCCTTGTCTATGCTGACAGAAGGCTGTCACCGGACAGCATTTTGGATGAAGGGTTCTTGGGACCATTCCAAAGTTCCGCTCAAACCCCTCGGAACTCAGCAAAATTGCCCCCTTCTGATAAGCATTCTCTGACTTTTACAAAAACACTTGTAACTTTACATTGAAACCCACAGGGAAAGGATTTAAATCACAGTAATGCTCTCAAAACAGACAGTGTGGTTAGTGTTAATTTCAGCAGGAAGATTGAAGATTAAACTGATATTAGGACCACGCACATTCTGGTGTCTCTACCTGACCCTAACCCAAGTTGGGATGGATTGCCAGGCTACTGGAGGTGAAGTTCCACTTCTCTTGCCTATTCTGTGCCTATGTGGCTGGAGTATTATCTTCTGTCAAACCATCTTAATTTAAAAATGAAGATTAATTCATTAAAACTAGGCAAGCACATCTGCATATTTTTTACTACGGGCTAAATAACTATTTGCCTATTTATTTATGCAAACAATGCTCACTGTGATCCCTCTATCAGTTATGAAGGCATCAGAACATAAATCTTAGTTATTACATTAGCATCAATAATGTCAATTTACAGGCTGAAAGGTAAACTTCTATTACAATCAGTAAATCAAAGTTTCCTCTTATTTTAGTGGAAATAAAGCAAAAATTTTCTTGATGAAATCCAGAGCATAACAGGTACCTACGACACCTTTTATCAGAAACTTTTCCACCAACTGCAAAGATTTTATAGAAAGACATGAAAAACAGAAATCCAAAGTTGCCTGCAGTGGAAACCTGATAAATGAATTTTATATTCTCACCTTATGAAAATATTTTCTCCTATCTTAAACAGTTATTTTTATTCCTCTGAAGTGGCAAAAACCTTCTGCATAAAGCTATCTGGTTTATGCATAGGCCTCCACCCTTATTCAAAAAGTTAATTACATGCTAACAAACCTTTAAGACAAGTGATTTTTGCATAATCTATAGCAGGGGCTATTTTCAACAGTGGTCCTGATTTCCTTGGGAGAAATTAAAACTAGTCACCATCTAGTCAACCACTGAGAGGTTGTTGTGAAGAGCTAGGATAAGAAGTTACATTGACTGGGGTAAAACTACCCATATTTCCTCCTTGCACATTTTAACTCCCAAACCTTCTTTGGTTAACAGAAGTCCTTTGGTATTACCAACCTAAAGCAGACCGACAGAAATAGGTTGAGGAAAGGCTGAGAGAATTGGGTACGTTCAGCCTTGAGAAAAGAAGCCTTAGGGGGGACCTTATCACCACATTCCAGTATTTAAAGGGTGGCTACAAAGAAGATGGAGACTCCCTTTTTACAAGGGGTCATATGGAAAAGATAAGGGCTAAAGGGTACAAGTTAATCCTGGGGAGATTCCAATTGGACACAAGAGGAAAATTTTTCACCATGAGAACAATCAGCCACTGGAATTTTCTCCCCAGGGAAGTGGTGGATTTCCCAAATTGGACACTTTTAGTATTCATCTGAACAGGGTGTGCTGGGCCATCTTGTCTAGACTGTGCTTTTGCCAAGAAAGGTTGGACTAGACGATCACTGAGGTCCCTTCCAACCTGGTATTCTATGATTCCATGACAAATACCAGGTACTGTTTTTATGGGTTGAGGTCTAGGAAAATTGCATGACGTACATCAGCCCATCTGAAAAAGGTGATGGTTCTAACAAACTGCATCTAAAATGGAGGTGGCTCCTCTCTGTGGGGAGCCATTTTATTACAGTTCCTGGTGGAGAACAAGCAGAACTTGCAGAGCACATAACTGACCTGGAAGATGTCCCTACTGCCACCTCTCAGTTTCATGGAAAGCTATTTCTCCAGCATACAACTGTCTAATAAGACATACCTTTGGAACTTGAAAAAAAAGCCTGCCTTAGCCTTTTTTGGAGCAGAAATTTCTTGATATATCATCTTTAAGGATGCTCTCATTGGTGATATACTCTGCTAAGGTGGTTTATGATTCTTGAAAGTGAAGTTCAAAAAGTCCATATAATCATAGGACATCTCAGGTTGGAAGGGACCCATAAGGATCATCAAGTCCAGCTCCCAGTGGAGGCAATTTGAATGCTTCCCAGAACCAGAAAGAAACAGCTACCTTAGGAAAGACTCCCAGAGTAAATTTGGGAATTGCTTTTGAACCTTCCATATTTCAGAAGATGAGAGCATTTAGAAAAGACAGGTATGGCCGTCTTCTATCAACCTGAAGGTTTCTTCGTGACTTCATACTGGATGTGTGTACAGCCTAAAGAATACTGTCTTCTGTCTAGATCACAAGAAATCCATCAGCAAATTCCAGTATAAGGTTGGTTCTTGTTGCATTGCGGATCTGCTGAAGTTTGCTACTGAACTCTCCTTGTTACATAAGGGGCTCTTCTTGAACCAATGACTTCAGATCAACATGAAAAGTCTTTTGCTCTGCAGGGGACAGCAGTTTCCTATGCTGGATGGCACTCTGTGGATCTTTTAATTTTTGAACTCATTTAGTGAGACCATATGGTAGCCCAAAAAAAGATAAATAGAAAGGAGGCCCTAAAATTTCATCTGCTGCAGAAACCAACCAAACAAGAAAGAGTATCCATAGACTGGATGATCAAGCAGATATGCTGTGTACCCCAGAAAGGACTTTGGTAGACTAAGGATAAGAAATGGCACAACGCAATAAGGGAAAGTGTTCACAACATGTGTCCATGTTGTATTGCCTTGTGAAAAGGGATTTCTGTGGAGCTGTACATTTAACAGATGAAAAACAGTGAATCAAGCTAAAAAGAAAGTCGGCGTATAATAGTTTGTCTAGAGTTTTGGAAATTTACTGCCAGCTCATCCAAGTACACAAAAATCTCTCCTTTCTCTGCGACCATCTCACTAAGCTGACCTTCACCACAAACTTAGCCTCAGCCACCTCTGTTATCACAGTGTAATCACAATCTTTTCCAAATCATCATTTTGGTACTGCAGATATTCAGGTCTGATTTTTAATCACTGACATATTAAGCATCAGCAAAATACTTCGCTTAGCTGTTCCATTGGCAATTTTTAAAAAGGAATGAAAACATGTACCCTTTTGATTACCTTGTTAAAGTGAGTCATGATGGCATTATAGCAGTGCTCAGTATTTCTGCTATAATTAAGAATCTGTCATATTTTTCATTAAAACACATTCTTTAAAATGAGACTTTTAACTTGGTCATTTCAATCAGTAACAGCCTGAACTGTAGCACGCAACATGCCAACTAGATAAAGAAAATGACATCTGAAATTTGCTTTTACAAAGTGTAACTATTAAAGTGCCCATAACATGCACAATAATTTATATATTTTATAAGTATATTCTCTGTATTTTAACTACAAAATAGCTTTCTCTTTTTAAAATTAGTTTTTGCCCATTTTAACCACTGCTCCAAAATGTAAACCATGCTATGTAAACATCAGAGCAAAAAGATTATTTCCAAATAGAAATAAATGGCTATTTACAAGGTACACAAGTAAAACAACTTTTTTTGTTGTTCTGAATCAAACTTCCTACATTCTGTAAATTAAGTTATTAACATCCTGCAGAGGTGAGGCAGCATTTGGTGATTTTTTTCAACATTTAAGATTTAGAGGTTTCTTATTAAAAAATAAAAAAGAAAAAGAATCTAAAACGTCTTAGAGATTTAACAGGAACTGAGTGAGAAAGAAAGCTTATACAGAAGAAGATAGAATCAATAGGAGAGGAATTGGGGTAAATGCATATTCAGTGTATGAACATGATATCTAAAATTCTGTAGCATCTACTGACTTGATACGAAACTTAAAATAGGTAGACTAAGACTGAAATTTCTGTAAACATTCCCAATGCATGTGTTTCAAGTAGTAACAATACTATGCAGAGAATGTCCTTTTGCTTGCATACAAGTTCTTTTTTCTTTTTTTGTGTGGTTTCATTAATTCTGGGCCCAGTTTTGGTAGGGCTCTTTCCATGATAATGTATTAGTTTGTCTATGAGGTTTTATGCATCCTTGAGGGCACTGTATTGCTGCAATGAAATATGTCAGGGTGCCATATGAAATAGCTCTACCACTTGGGTAGTCAGAGAGGGCATAAAGTCATTGAGAATGACCTGGTCCCAAATATGACTAGAATCTCTGTAATAATATTAGTTTCATGGAAGAAGCTGTGCAAAAAAAAATTGATATTTATAATGTACAACACCTTATTCTTAAAAGAAATCATAGGAAGTCAACAATTTTTACTAGCATCTTTTTTTAGTTGATAAACTAAATAACTATCTATAACTATCTAGGTTCAGTAACACACAGATGGGGATGTATCATGCACCCACAAACCCAGAAAATTTATCTTAGTAAAAAAGACAGAATAGGACATTCCTGTCTTAGTACTGTCAGCTCCTAACAATCTGTACCTACACTATCTCCCATTTTCTTCATTGCTTTACAACACAGCTTTTCTTCACCTTTACAAATGACATTTTTGAAACTATAAAAATGCTCCGTGCTGCTCAAACTTCCTTGCTTCAATAGGTTCTCATTGCTGTACAAGTAAATCTACATCCATTGTTACTAATATACACAAACCTATTGGTATGTGACTTTGACTCCAGGCTGAGAACAGGCTATAAATTTAGAAATCAATATCTAACTCTATCAATATTCATTTTACTTTTTCAATACAAAATACAAAGGTGAAAGAGCAGTAAATAAGCTGGAGTACTGAAATAAATTGGGTGTTCTTGTCACAATTAATAAATGTTTAACCAATAACACTGCTTGCTACAGAATTCTATGGCTTTGTAAGATCTCTGAAAGTAGCAGGTGCTACCCTTGTGAGACTCAAAACCAGAGACGATGTTTCGATACTTCATTAGGATCACCAGCCATTCTCTTCAGTAGTATAGAATCTAAACATATAAATGACCAGTCAATTTATCAATGCAATTTATTCAAAAAACACAGGTGAGAATTTTGAAAATACTGTTTTCAATGGATTGGCTCATATTAGGTGAAACTTTGCTAATTTGCAGCGTATACAGCTCAAGAAAATGTTTGCAATTGATGACCCACTTACAGAGAGCCTTTCAGGTTTCACTATGTTGTTAGATATGGACAATTATTAACAGAATGTTTCTTTTCATTTCCAACTTTTGTTCATGTAAATATACAACTTTTGTCCTTTCTTTCTTCCAAGAAAACAGTTTCAAAATTCTACAACATAAGGTCAAATCCTTCTGTTCCTATATCTTAGCTAACTAAAACTACTGAAAGGAGAATGATCAAACAGCAATCTTTCATTTTAATTCAAATTTCAAAATGTATTTCCATTCTAAAAGGAAACCCTGTTTCTTTCTTCAAATGGTACGAAACATTGATGAAGACAAACAAACAAGGCCTGTGATGGATAAATAATAATTTAGCTGTGGGAAGGTTAGCCTTTGAGAAAACTGTAATAATATATAAAATGTTATACATTATCTACACATATGTACAAGTTTACTCAAAGTCTACCAAAGTATCTATTTGTTTAAAAATTTACAATGATGAAATGCAGAAAAAAAATCTTTATAAGACAACAGAAAAATTTTCCAGTCCTCCTGCCCAAAATAAAATTGAAAACATTACCTTGAGCTTGAAGAGAAAAAACCCACACATTAGTTAAAAGGCACCTCATATGAAACTTTTATCCACCGTTATTCTCTGTTGCTCTCCATGTAAAGGCAAATTTGTGGGGCAAAACAATCTCTAAAATTTTGAATATATAGATATATAACATTGAATGATCACATAATATATTTGCCTTAGTATCAAAATATTGGCTTTGCAAAGTTACGCAGAGGAGCCAGCTTGTAATATAAAATACTGAAACACTGAAAGCCCAAGGTAAAATGAATAATAAAATGAACTCCATGATACTTCACACTCTCTCAGTACAAAATGACATCCTCTAGTACTTGAAAGTCGTGAAGTGAAAATCACCTTGTAGAAATAATTATATTATTCTCTCTTCAGCCATTAAGTATTTTTCTTTCTCACTTCACATATGTTCAGAGTCTTAGAAGTTGACCCATACATTCTCTTTTTCCATACTGCTGCCACTAAGGTGCTTTAATAACATTTTTAACATTATTCTTGGTATGTTTCTGCCACTGGGGTTTGAAACAAAGAAGTTTCAGGAAGGGGAATTCAGTTGGAATAGAAATATTAGGCTTCTCTAAAGACATATATTTAGAATATATTTGAAGAACTGTATATATTGCATATGTTGCTATAGTAATTGATATATGACTAGGACATGCAATTGAGATTTTCATATTAGCAATATATAAAAAGCCTCACACAGGCACGCACACACAATCTAATCCTTCCAGTATGCACATATATAATTAATACAACAAACTGATGAGAGTCATATAAATCACCACTAAGTATTGAAAAAGTCATTTCACAGCTGTGACATCAGCAAAACGCATCCAATGGTTGTGACCTCGCATCTGTAAAAATCTTTCAGAAATGTGCTTGAAAGTGCTTCCTATTTAATCTACAGCACTAATTTTTAAGCTGTGCTTCACAGCCATATCTCCATATTTTCAATTGTTTGCCCAAGAATTCACATCTTATCTTTATTTTGCGAGACATTTATAGTATTCATATGCAATCCTCACAGAAAAAAAGATACCTCATGTCTTCTACCTTGTAATGCTTGAACAGACATAAGCAGTAATCTTTACTGTCTATGATTCTCAGTATATGAAAAGAGATTTATTCTCTTTAAAGAAGTGCCATGCTACAAAGGACTAGAAATTGGAAATGTTTGAGGGAGAATTAAGAGAGTCTATTTATTTATAAATCTCTATTAATAAGTAAGGATAGGACATATCTGAAGTTATATGGGAAGTTACTGAATTTCTCAAGCATTTCCCCAAGTCACTGACCTACTCCTTTGTATTTAGAGATTTAACATCTTGTGTTTTGTGTTCTGTCCCAGGGAAATTGGTTACCTGTGGGTCCTGGCAGGGGAGCAGCTTTCCTTCTCCGTTTGATGTCTCCCATGCACAATGATCCTAAATGTACACTGGTTTGCCTGCAAGTAATTATAGGAGAAAACTATTAACAAAAGAAGAAAATCGCCACATAAACACACAGCTTGTATAATCTGAACCTGTATCAAAACATTCTCAACCAAGATGAAGCTGCACAGTCAAGCCACCAATCTTGTTTATATTGAAGCATAATTATGTTTGTTGACAAGCGCTCAGTATCTAAATGCAGCATCATAAATTGTTACTGGAATGAATAATATAAAGGGAATGCTTTTTAATTTTCAAAACTGGCAATCTTTCTAGCTCAACATAAAACAAAAACACTGTTGCTCCTGACAGGAAAATGGCCAAGATTAATTATCTAAAGAGATCACAATACTGTTGGTAGGTTATCAATTGGCTGGTAACGCCTGACTGTCAGAACAACATTTATTACATGGAAAGTATTATCAATTTTTTTTTTTTAAGGTAAGATGAAGAATGGATGAGAAAATATGAAACAGTAAACTCTTCAAAGGTGTATGAAATAAACTTGTAGCACAGCAATTTGTCCTTTTCTAATTCACTGGCAAGTTGCGAGAATGATAACATGGAAGCACAGTATCTGGTATACTCATTAAACAATTACGAGCTTACATTTGGAGACTGGAAAATTGGTGGAGCTGCAGAAGATGGCAAACAAAAATTCTTATTGCTACAAAGCCAGCTATTAGAAGTTCAGGTACCACAAAAAAGGGTGTATTTGGAATTTCCAAAGACTGAATTTTAGAATATAATCTTAAAGGACAATTATTATTTTTCTTAAAGTAATGTACAGTGCCTGTAGAATGGAATATATGTAGCTGGCATTTTTTTGGAAAGAACTAGAACAGAAGGCCGGAAAATGCAGTAATTCCTAAACTCCACAATTTTAGTATGTCTCGATAAGTATTACTGAAAACTGTGATTCTTACCACAGAAGTGTAGTAAATTTTGATAAAATTAAAAGCTGAGAATTGCATCTGACACTCTACCGTAGCACAGTAACACTCGGTCACTCACAGGATCTGGTTTCTGTGTGGATATATGACTTATCTTTTACTGCATTTATAAACATTTTAAAGCTGTGCTGCTTCTAAATGAATAACAAATGGTCACATAATGTTGAGAGATCTCAGGTCTGCTGAATAATGTAAAATAGTGACAACAATGCCTTGACGAACAAGATGACAACATACAATCCTCTACATAATCATTCTAAAAAGCTACAGCAAATTAACAAGTACCATAGTGCTTTTAAATAAATAATAAAATATTCAAAAAAATTTAAGTTTCACACAGAAGTGCACTCTAGCCTCACTGAGCAAACCCCTACTTCAACACTTACTTAATTCTCTTTATTTTAAGACAGATATTTTCCTTGCAGTTCTTCTAAGTTGAAATCGCATCCTACGCTAACATCCAGAAACTGAACACAGTTCAACTAGTACATTGAAACAGTGACAAATTTCAGTTCAAAATTTAGGGAAAATTAATAAATCAAGACGTGTAATCCTTTCATAATTGATTGTACAATAAAGAAAATTTATATTTAGATACAATATGGTGAAACAATTATTAGAGAAAAAATATTTAAGAGAAGTATATAACATTGATATTAAATATGCAGAATAAGTTGTGTGCTAAATTAGATGTTAAACAGCATGTAAGTCTCTGTTTTCTCTTCCGAATGAAAAAGAAAGTCTCCAGGACTACAAGTAGGATGAAAGATAAAAATTAATAAAGTCAGGCAATTGAACCTGAAGACCTGAGCTACAGCAGCAGCAGCTAGCAGTGTTTGAGTTATTTTACCCAGAATTGATTATCTGTTACACTACATTGAGATATCTAGATTATTGATCTGTAAGATTATGGTACTGGGGTCTCCCCACTTTTCCTCCAGGCACATCGAATGGAGTTGCAACAAATAACACTAAGTAAGGACTACTTTGTTATTGTTGTCACCCTTCATGTAGAACATAGCAGTTACTTTTTAATTTAAAATCAATGAACGTCTGAAAGGCAGCCTTGTTCCTTCAGCATAAATGAATCATTCGCCTTTGCCGAGCACAACAACCCGATCACCAGCCAAGGTGAGGGTGGGTATTTCTTTGTTGTCGTCGAAAATTCTGCACGCCACAAATAAATAACAATATGCTAGAGCACCAATTAAGCTTTGTCAAACCCACGTTTATGGCCACTAAGATCAAGCATGAAGCTAACTTGTGATTCTGAAGTAGCGTTTACTTTCAACCAGATCTTAACATTTGATATACACTGTCAATGCAGATCACAGCAAAATAAAAAAAAACAAACCTTTTTTTTTTTTTTTTAAGAGGAATAGACAAGAAGTATCACTGCTCTGGAACTGGCAGGTTATATGAAATGAAGTATTATTCTGAAGCTGCACAGTACATTTTGAAATGCCTGTAATGGGGGTATTATAAAGT
This sequence comes from Limosa lapponica baueri, assembly GCA_002844005.1. NCBI lineage: Eukaryota > Metazoa > Chordata > Aves > Charadriiformes > Scolopacidae > Limosa > Limosa lapponica. Next base: position 2,480,159 of record KZ505644.1, read on the forward strand.
AGGGAGAACTCTGACCCTCAATCAGGCTAAGTTCAGCATTATGTTTCTTAGCATTAAATCAGAAGAGCGTGGATTACAGAAGGGAAGAAAGCTATTTGCCTGACTTCTCTCTACTTACCCCTAGCTTGCTTCCAGCTATCATTTATAAATAGTGCTCTGGAGGGAAGCTAGGCATTTTATTAGGGAAAAAATAAAACTTGTTAAGACCACCTTGCCTGAAAACTTGGCTTTTGACGTGCTGGTGACAGGGACTGGAGCAGGCAGTGTCAAATGGAATAATTTTTAAGGAAAGACAACAGGAACTTGTCGCCTCATTGTATGCATTTACAAATAGAAGCTTTTCAGAGCATTAGGCCTAGTTAAAGCTGCCCTCTGGATAAAAAGTGCTCCCAAGCAGCCTCAGACAAGCTTGGGAGACAAACAGATGTGACTATGGTCCCTGGCGTTTGGCAAGAACACTCACTGTCAATAAGAAAAATATGAGCATGGACAGGGCATCAGCTGCACCGCGGCCGAGCGGGCCTGCAAGTGTCACAGCAGCGGCAAAGTTGCGGCAGAGGGAAATAAAAGGGCTGCAAAAGCCAGGCTGGTGTGAACTTACACTAGCATGCCAAGAATTTTTTGGTTGTTGTTGTGTCATGCCTCAACATATTAAACAAAAACACTGGAAAAGCCACTGTCAATTTGAATTCATTTTTCATCTTGCATACAGTGTTTAGGTTCTCCTTTCTACGTGGTAAATAAGAGCCTCAGAAATGACGACGGACTGGGAAAGGCATTAACAACAAAAAAGCTATTGAAATAATATAATAATAAACATAAAAAAAAGTAGTTTTGATGAGCAAATACTTTTATAGATGCAATGACATTTAAAGCAATTCACAAGCATCTATGCATTCCTGTGGCAAACATTCACTCAGACAGAAATTTTGTTATCCCCTTCTTAAATAGCTGCAGTCTCCCTGCCATTTTTTTTTTCAAGATAATTGGCCTGTACTACAGTAACATGCCTAGAGTTGTCTCTTTAAAGTCCCAAAACATTTCTATGCGTGCCTATGCAACTCAACCTCTTTTTCTGTAATTTTCATAGTTCAATATGCAAATATTTCTGATGAGTTCCATTTCTGCAGTTACAGTTCACCTCTCCAAGACATTTGTAACAGGCTATGTCAGATTTTTATTTACTCTCACCTTTGCGGTTAATGGACCATTTGGTTATGTTCCCCAAATAAAGGTCTCTTCTGTGGGGGAACCTACAGCTGTACTGCTTTAATTGCAGCCCACCTTCTGAGCAAGCTCTTCTTAACTCTTTCACTAGTAGTTATCACCTTTGCTGCTTGGAGTTCTAACTTCACCAGTCCCATCACTGAGAAGGATAATACAATAAAAAGGGTGTGGGACAGCAGATGCTCTTGAATGTGAGTTCTAGCTCTTTGGTTTATTACATGCTTCTGCAATAACTATCATCCCATGTGTAAAAACCCCCAAACAAAACCAAACCCAAAACCCCCCACCAAAATGCAAAAAAACCCCTTCTCTCCCAAATTAAAAAATCCTATTCAAACTCAGTAATTGTTCCACAGTCTCTTCAGAAAGATGCAATGAAGACAGAGTGTTACACAGCAGGTAGCTTCACATGCAGTGGTACAATGGCCTCAACTAGCAAGACTGTCATCTCCCTTGGGGAACTCTGGGTACTGGTGGATTAAATACAAAATGTTTGCATGCTTATTTGATACCTCTCATTGTACCAACATGTCTGTTGATCACTTCACTCTGTCTGTCTGCTGTTAGCAGCTGTCACTTTCCTTGCAAGCTGCAATGCTTTATTTGGCACCAGCGCAGTTGCTTTTGTTAGTGCATTGTAATTGTGCCGACGGTTACAACAACGTTAAAGGCAAAATTTTGTCCCTTAGTATATTTAGCATCAAACCATATAGCAGACAATACTACGACATTGCTAAGACCACTTGTAAGTAACAAAGGTGATGGTTTTATGTTCTGCTTCTGTCAAAATGCATGAAAGTACTGATTACTAAACAAAGGCAGAGGTGGAAGAGTGTGCATTTTTTGTTTAGCAGTATTTATTAAATATCTGTACTCTAACTCGGAAAAAATCCTATGCTATATACTATTATGATGCAATAATGTTTTCAAAAAGCCTGATTTCTATAGCACAATTAGATGAATCGGTAATGATCAATACTTGCCTACCAATTATATTCCAATTAACATCTCTCTCACCTGAGGAACACATGCACGGTAAGCAGTGACATACCGTTCTGCCACAGTATCGAAGCATTCCTGCAGATGGCTGTAGAACTCTGCAAGTTTATCACCACTGAATGCTTCAGCTAATGGAGAGGCTTGATAAAAGTTTGTAAGTGAACTTCTTTCACAAGAGACTACAGTAAGGCAAGAGTGGACTGGTTTGCATTTTAGAAGGGACTTGAGAGAATTATTTTGAAGGAGAAATCTAATTGACACTGTCAGTCTTCAGTCTTAAAACAGGTACAAAATAGATATGAATATGGATATGATTGAAGACAGAATGCAGTGAGGACTGTGACACTTTAAGCTTGAAATGACTGGACTATTTTTTATAAACTGAAATTGAGTAGGGATGAAGCAATGATCACAGCAGCAGTTAAAAATGAAAAAAACCAGAACTCACAAGTGAGTAACAGAAGAGAGTCAATAAAATCGTTAAAAAAAAAAGAATGTGTGGGACAGCTTAACTTTATAAAATCAAAGAATAACCTGAGCAAACCTCACATTATTCAGGTACCTTTTACACAAAAACATCACAGAAATGGTTCTCATATCCTTACACAGAATGGACCTAGAGTACAGATTATCTCACTTCTTACATGGCTTAAAATGCAGACACTGCTGTATCTGGTGGCCAACGGAAGGGCATCCATTAGCACAGCTTAAATAAAAGAGCTTGGATGAACATTAACTCTTACTGTACCTTCTTAAAACTGCACAAGTTGCAGACAATGGCTTCAAGAGCATCTTGAGCCCATGGAACAGTTTATGATTAGTTTAGGGGTAAACACCATTAAACACCTGATATATATATATATGTACTTCTAAATGTCCAATCCTTGGACTATTGGCTAATTAGATAAGATGAACACAAAGTTCTACACTTTCATTTGACTGAGTCTCCAGAAGTATGGCCTTAATCAAAGGTATCACGTCAAATACACGTAGTAGGCAATTAGTGCTGTAAATCTGGGGAGACTATTCTATATTATCTAGGTGTAACAAATATTTCTAATCTTTGCCTCTGGCATGTATATCAATACAGTCACAGAAAAGATGCATGATGATTTCATAATATTACACTGAAAAATGGAAGGCATGTTTGTTTTTCAGGAAAAATATACGAAAAACAATAGCTAAGGAATTTTATAGGGAGAGATTTCCTCTTTCCCTTGTAGCACACAGCTTGGCCAGAACAGACACAGCCTCTGGTCTCCATTTGAACACCCAGCTTAGAGTAACCTATGCAGTAACGTATGTGCCCAGTGGACAATTAGAGAGGGATGGCACTCTGAAGTGCCATCTGAAGAAGGTACCTACATTCTTTCACACTCTGAAATATGTACAGGGCATGTGCACTTCAAGTAGATACACAGGACACAACTTTGAGGTCAATATTCCTCGGGTGTAGATGAAGACAGATAAGAGTGAACAAAGAGTTGCTTTAACAATAGAGATCTGGACTCCACATTGTAGTATTATGGTATTATTAGGGCAATCTTGAAAAACAATCCAGTAACGTTTTGTAAAGAACACTTGAGATAAATCTCACTCAGCACAAATTTACCTGACTCTAGGTCAAATCAATGTCTGAAATTTATTTTTTCACTTGTCAGAGAAACATGCCACATGCATGTGTGCCTGGTGGCAATCTAGGCAGTCAGTGTATTATATGCCCTAACATGCACCACAGTCTACACCAAAACTGGGACAGCTGCATTCCTGGTGGACAGTTCCTCACCTGAGCCCTTTTTCCATAAAAAATACCTTCGATAATGGGAGACTGAGATTTTATATTCAGGTTGTACATAAGGTCTACCTCTATTTCCATCAAACCCTCTCAGTGAATTAGAAGGATTTAATGACTTTTAAGGAACACACAAAAGCAGCATCGATAATATGTAGTAACAGGAGATATCCAGATTCCTGGAAATCAGAAACTTAAAAATCTTATTTTACAGTTTGCTTGACTTTGCTTTTAATATGTGAAATAATTTACAAATTCATACGTATTGCCTCATGCTAGCTTTCTGGAGGCTGTAGAGCCTCTCCCAACACCAGTATGTTGACAGTGTTGAAAGGATTTCTCTCTTGGCTAGGAGTGGTAGACCAACACTGCTGCAAATTACTCCTACCTACAAAATTCATTAAAAGTCCCTACAGAAACTTTTCATTCAGTGCAAAAGAACTGGCAATATAATAATGAAATACAATGCATACGCAGCATACATATTAATTTTTAATGAATACTTATGAATATAAGTATATATTTCTTCTTGGTATCACTTTTCTCAGACACCATTCAGGTGAAATCAGTTCCACACTTGATTTCTCCACATCTTTTACAAACAATAAAGCTTTTCTTTAAGCTTGTCTAAAGAATGACATCATCTATACAACAGACTGCTTCATCTGCCTCCACAAGTACAAAAACCATTACATTAATCACAAGTGCTACACACTTTATTTTCCTTTTATTAAATCTTAAACAGATGTGATAAAACCATGCAACTCTAACAAACTCCTTTCATACTATGCCAATCTGTTCACAACATAGCTTTAAACATAAGGGTGACGTAAGGGTGTATTATTGAAAGTCTTAGTGCAATCCTATTATGAGAAGAATACAATCTTCCTCTGGCCCCATCAGATTATCTCATCACCTAATACTACATCCTAATATGTTCCTTTCTGTTATCTTTTTCAGCACTTCTAAGTGTCATTCAGCCATAGAAGTAGTCCAAAATTTTCCTGAACTCTACAAATCTACACAGTCAACTCCACACAGACATAATTTTAGCAAACACAATGGAAAATAAAAACTTGCATCACTACATACATTTTGACACCCAGTCTCAAGTCACTTATGTACTGTATTTGTGAATTGAGTCTCCAGAAGAAAATTCTGTAGTAGAGGCCTACTGCCCTCAGAAAGGATAATGCATTGTTTTTTCTTGTTTCTAATTAGTAATTTAAACATATGTTCAGCATTTAACTCTAAATGTTTGCCTTTTCCCCAAGCTCTAAGACAGCTGTCCAAGATGTGAATGCCAGAAAACATTTAAATATCAACATCTGTTGAATTATGTTAATTTAGTGTAATATAATTGGGCATGAGTTGGAATTGATCAAAAGTATATGAATTACACAAAGGCAAATCCAAACCAATATCTTGGTATACAAACAAGTCACCAAGGAACACTGAGGGAATAAAACCAAAAAAAGCACCTCTGTTAAAAATTAAATAGCTAAAACTTACAGTTTTCTTCAACAAATGACATGATTTCACATTTTCAAGAAAGGAAATGAATATTTATACTGATTCAGAATATAAATTTCATATTCATTCAGAATATTTCTAAAATTTTTGACAGCATATTCCAATATTGTTTTATGTCAAGCAACGCCTGATAAAAATGAATAATGCTTATGTGTGTAATGGTGAACTGTAGTTAGGAAATAGGTTGCATTAATAGAATACTATCCTGTTACAGGACAATATTGTTTCCAAAATTCTAAAGCACACATTCTGTTGTTTCTTCTTCATCTTGTGACAACACTGGTGATATCCAAAAGACATGGGCCCTGATCCAGCTCTGAAGGGATTTAGGAAATATCTTTGTGACTTGAGCAATAACCATGGTCTTGAACAGATACCTCCACAGAAGGACTCGGTAACTTACTCAACTACTGTATCCTTCCAGCTATTTCTGGATAAATATTTGTTTACTAAGTAAATAAAGTCAGTGCAGGACCAATCTATTTAGTTGAAAACACATACTACCTATATAGTTCTAGATTACACTCATATAGAGTTATGTTAAATTACTTCAAACATTAACACCATATTCAAAATCCTTTACTTTTAGAACAGGTACAGAGCAAGGATTAAGACTACAAAAATCCACAACTATCTAATATAGGAGCTTAGAAATGGAACAGGGAAAATGTCTTATTAGGTTGGTAACACTCAACTTGTATACCAGTTTCTTTCTTTACCTCTGTGCTGGGAAGGTGAGCAAGCATGGCCAACTGGAATGAATTTGGCCCACTGTAAAAGACCAATAATTCAATTAATGTAGGTAAAAAGCCAGCACAATGTAATGATATTTAATCAGTCATTCAGACCTAGATCTGGACTAGTGATCCAGAAGCTTTTGTTACACTACAAACACAACAGTCAGTCCTTAACCTACTGCCTTCCAATTGGTTCCAAGGAAGTAACAGCTCTGCAGCTGGACCCTAGCATCATTCTTCTCCTTAGTCCCTTCTGCTTCCCTATTTTCAATACTATATTTGAGAAATAACTCTAAACAATCTAATTGTCTGGCCAAGATAGTACAGTTACAATGCAGTCAATCTGATAAGCAAAAACATAATTGTGTGCAAGGTGGGATGAGGGGAGAAAAAATAATGACTAAAGCTAAGACTGAACATTAAGCAAATTATGTTTCCTAACACTGCACCCATTTTCCCCTTGGTAACTGTCATTCAACTCCATTGAGCATAAGTGGTCTGCATGTGTAGGAGTGAATGCAAAATGTGACTTTCTAATAACAAAGGAGTAGGTAAGAGAAAGTTAAATAAACACTGGCTTTTTTTGGTCCTTTTTCATTTCAAAATTCTTTAACACAAAAAACTTCACTTATGTTCTCCTGCTCTATATTATTAATTAGTGATACTAAAACTTCTAAAAAAAATTGAATATATAAAGTAACAGAAGCCTTGGCAAAACAAATTCCCAAATCAAAAAATGAGGAGGCTGAACAGTGTCCTTTTCTCCCTTTTTGGCTACGACAGTTACTGAACAGTAGTTTCCAGATAGGCTGAAACGTATTATTATAATAAAAGATCACAATTTTGAAATATCAATGAAGAAAATAAACATAAGAATTCTACATAATTTGACACTAAGTACCCAAATTTTCTTCTAAACTCTTTCTCTCCTTACACAAAATCACAGTCTGGATAGAAGTCAGTGCCTGTGCCTCAGAATTTTATTGAATGTGCATCAGTGGATGCTTCTTTGTGCATATGAGATTCAAGGATCCCTCCAAGCTTAGTAGGAAATCAATGTAAAAACCGCACAAACAGTGTAATTTACAGTAAGAACAGAAAAACAAAATGCAAAATGACATCTTTTGATTGTAATGTTGCTTAACAGTAGGTTAAATATTTTTTCGAACTACAATGCAAGTTACTGCACATAGCTCCTGCTCAGACCTTAAAAAGGTCTGAATGGTCGTCACACCTCTGAAGCCCAAAGTAACTTTATCCTTATACCATTAAATTTTTAACAAGTAAGCTGAGACAAGCAAAGCTTTAGCTTTGGAGCACAAATTCAAGCAAAAAAAAATAAATAAAAGACAGAGTCTAATGCAGTTGAGTCTAATGAGTATGAGAAACAAGCATACC
>KZ505644.1:2492533-2502773 GCA_002844005.1 Limosa lapponica baueri
TTTTTTTTGTTTGAGGGGGAGGAAAGAAGCCAGAGGATACAACTAAATTTGCTTTTAATAAGTCTTCACAATGAAACTTTTATTATCAAAATGCGATATAAGAAGAATTTAAGTGTTACAGTACTTGAGTTATCATCTTGATTTCAAAAGCTGTATGCATAATGGTAACTTGATACATTTTCAGCAATTAACTTACATGCCAGAAGCACAAACCTTACTTTTGCATCCATTTAATTCTGATGTTTAGTAAATAGATTAAATTCAGCAAGTATAGTTGGATATAGTCATCAATAAAGTCTAATACCTATATTTTAGGCAAAGAATATGCCATATATAAGAAATTCTTGAAAGTAAATCACAAAAAACCGGAAGACCTCTGAAAATACCCCAAAAGAATGGTGTCATTTCTTATATAAAAATTCATGAGTTAAGAAATCAACAATTTCATAAACAAGATTAATGACAGCTGGAGCATTAACTTACCTGCTAGCTGTTTTTACAGAGCTATTCTTCTTGTGTCCTCTCTCTGATCGGTTGTCTCGCAAGAGTTGAAGCTATTAAAAATAATGTTCAGAACAGTCTCAGAACAGTCTCACAAGTAATGCCTTTATTTGCTTTTTAGAAATGTTATCCTGACAATGCCATTCTTTCCTGTCTTGAGTAATCTTTCAATAGTTTTCAACCAAGACTCTAAAAGAGATGGATATCTAATAGAATTTTATAATAATAGCTAATATTTCAAGATACATCTACCAATTTAAAATTCCCAAATAATTGAAAATGTAAAATTAAATCATTCTCAAAGCATATTAGAAAGCCATGCAATTCACAATGTCACAATTAATGTATCCATAAAATTTTACAATTGCCACAATTTCAATTTAAATTTTCAAAATTGTACAACAAAAAACTATTCAGGTTGGCACTTGTATCTAAGCAGTTATGAAACAGTTACAAACTCTTCTAAGCCCCAGGAGCTTTTGTAATTTGAAAGTTGCAGAATCAACAAAAACACGGTATTAAAGCTTCCCGTAATAGTGGGGAAGTAGGAATAATGAAGGATTCATTTAACTGAAACAGTGACTCAGCTTCTGGAACATGCTCTGATCTACTCTATTTTTAGACAAATAAAGGAAGACTTTTCATTCAGTCTATCTCGAATATTCAGAACTCTATTTCCAGCATAATGATATTTGTCAGGATGAGTAAAGTGAAAATAACAGTAAAAAATTACTGTCAAAAAGTTACACTAAAGACATTAAAACTAGACAGCATAAAATATACAAATATTTCTTGAAACTAAACTTCAAATATATTGAAGAAAGTATAGAATGAAAGACTGTTTAGAAACAGACTCCGGGTAAATGGGCCTAATATTCACAGCAAATGCATTTAGAAGTCCACTGGAAATTAGGAAATGAGGAATGACTTGGCCAACCACAACTTAATGTTGTACACGAGCATGGACTCCAAAAAATAACACTTACGGGAAAAATTAAACCTGATTAATATTTCCCCAACTCTCTATAGTCTGCTTCTTGTCTAAGGAATACTCCTTGTCATTTCAACTATCTAGTTCTTAGATGCAGTAAAAATAGTGCAGTTCGGTTTTAAAAGGCAATCTGAAGGATACGCAAACGTAAGGCACCTTATTCTGATAAAATAATTTTTTGTTTTCTTATTGTTAACAAATAAAAGCACTTATAATTAATATTTAAATGTAGCCACAACTTAAACCAGCATGACATTCATACAATGTATATCTATTTCGTGATCAAGCTAAGGAGAACAGTCTTACTGTTATCAATATTCTCTAGCTGATAAGTAAATTGTAGTTATAGCATGTACAAATAGAGATCACCTGCCAGACTTTAAATTTGGCTTGTTAATTACTTGTGTTCTAACATAACAACTTCAAGTCCAGAAATTAATTAAAAGAGAAAGTAGCAAACCCATGCAACCAATAGTTACACACTATGGATCTTCACAAATTTAGTGAGAATTTTATAGGCTGTCAAAATTGTCATAATTACATTGCACCATCATTCCCATGTCTTTTACATGTCTAAAAAAATAACCCATTATATGCCAGTAGCACCTATATTGTTTGATGACATTAGCTTTATTTCACAATTCTTAGTAATCTGTAAATTATGAATACAGTGAACTTCAGATAAGCTCTGAAAACACAGATCTTATGAAATACAAAATAAACGTGTAAAACTTAAAATTAATTCAAATCTACTATTATCTGAGAAAAGATGAATTAATTTGTCATTACATACCAGCTAAGCAGATGTTTTTCACACTCTATGCTGAATGGATATTGCCAGTATGTATGATGTAGGTTTATGCATATCTCAGCATGGAAATTTCCATACTGTTTTAAGCTTAGAATCTTTTAAAGAAGTGAACAGTACATCTTCAGCTAACTACTCTGCTATATGAGATAATCAATATCAAAAAATCCAATTAAAAAAAAAAATCACTCAAACTCATTTTAATCTAGCAAATTTGACTACTAATAGCATCAAAATTTCAGGAAGAGGATAAAGATTAACCCAAGAGAACTTTTTATCATGATTAATTAAGACGAAGCATGCTCATATTTAAAACGCTCTTTTTAATGTCTGTCTTCTACTAGGAAATGTGTTATAAAATAATGAGAGTTAAATGTGAATCATATAAAGCTGTCTGTTTAGATGTTAAGTGTCAGTCAGCTTAATGTAACATGTTAGAAGTTCACAATTTACAGCTAAAACTTTTTTTTTTTAGTGTTTTATCCACTCTGGCAGTTTTGGGCAAGTAATTTAACTTTTACAGATTCAGCTTGCTCTGGAGTTCAAAAGAAGGGGAAGGGAAAAGGAAGGAGTATACACTGACTTAAACTATGACTCACTGGAGCTACAAGCGTTCATGATGGATCATCCTGAGATGAACCCTCCAAAGATTCTATAGATCTTATTTCCTTTTGAAGTTTCAAATCTATTTAAATTTGTAAATGTACTAGCAAATCGGCACAGACCTAATGAAATCAATGGTGTTATATCAATTTTTACCAACTTAAAAAATTTACTGTGGAACTTCAATCTTAAATTTCAATGCATTGCTGATATATTCAGCTACTTTTACTGAACGGTTGAAGTTAACTATACATTTACGAAATGAAACTAGATATTTTTCACATTATAAAGTACTTGGACAGTATGTTCTGTTTAGACCTTACTACCATCCATAAAGAAAGGTATTCCTCCATGTCTGAAGACAAGCTAAAGAAATAACTGCTATGTTGCTAACCAAGTATTAAACACGTCTTCACATTCCCTCAACCACATCTCTAGGCTCAGACCTCCTGGGGACTACATTGTTGGAGCTCAGTAGACAAACTAGCGAGATATTTTCAATATCTGCACTATGATGGAGATTTCACAGTTACATTGTTATTGCTGTGCTCATTTTAACCAATGCAATGCAGAAAAATGGAATTGAAAATCTTCCTGTAGAAGCCTGCCCACTCTTGTCACTTCTCTGTATTTCTTGATTTTGTGAGTCAAATGTTTTGCTTTCCAGCATTTTGAGAAATGCAACATTTGGAGATACTACGATTAAGAAAATAATTAAAAAAGTAATCAGACTTTTCATTTAACCTGTTAAAACTCAAAGATACTTAACTGAAATTAAGTAACTAATTAAAGGTTTTTAATTAAGGGACTTTTTGAAATGCATTACTGTTACTATGTTTCCTTACAAGAAAATATGAAATCATACTTGCTTTGTTTATAATTTCCTAAAATATTAGCCCACTACCTCTGGAGTAGAGGTAGTTAAATTCCTTTACACATCTCCAGTAAACTGTTCTTGATCAAAGCAGTTCTTACCTGGCTATGTTCCTTCCTAGCCCCAGGGCTAAACCAGTGGCTGTGGGAGAAAAAGAAAAGACAGGTTTAACAATATAACTAACAAAGCACATGCTGTCATATGACCAGCCTGTGCGTGCTTTTGGGTATTTTATTGTCTGCCAAGAAAATACAGCCTTTGGCTATGCTTTATTTTAATGGGATATTTTTATTGAGCTCTCTATGTCTGTAACAGTTTTGAAAGAATGCACCACAAATTTCACTTCTGAGTAGTTACTGGCTTTATAGGTAATTATATTTTGCCAAACAAGCAAAAATAATATATAAATGATAGTATTTTAATATACTATAATCCATATGCTATAAATAAAAGTAATTCCATATTTAGTACTAAAGTGTTACTTATTAATAATTATAGCTAAAAAGATTTTTAAGTACTGTGGACTACCTGGTAGTTGCTAATGTATTATTTCACAAACTGAGGTCTGAGTTTGAATCTAAAGTGAAGTTCAAAACCTGTAAATTCAGTGGCTTCATAGCTCTATAGAACTGTACACTTTTGACTATTGGCAGCCTTATTTCATAGGGACGAAAATTTGGAATAAGATGTTGACATGCAGGGACAAGAACTCACAATGTGACTTTTCCCTCAGTATCAGTAAAAGCGTATTAATACTGGTTCACATACACAGTGATCACATAGAACTGGATTAACATCTGAATGTAGCTGTAGTAAGCATTATACAAACCTTGACACTTGCAAAATGAGAAGAAGGAAAAAACAATTAAACCAAGGAGTATCTGAAATTACATATAGTACCTAGATATTACTCATGTAAGCAAGCAATAAGTTTTGGGCAAAGGATAAAATAATTCCATCCATTATAATATTGCACAAAAAGACCATTGCATTATCTGCTACAATGCTTGTAAATTCCTCTAGAAGTGTAACCATAGATTAGAACATCAACCTAGTCACACCTTTTCTGAAGTAGTTACATTCACTATAGTTTACTCTCATTTTTCCTCACACTAGCCACACAATGACACTAAATTTTTTACTTTAAGTATGTGAGAAGCAGATTCCATAGGATTATCTGGTCTTTATTACTTTTCTTTTTTTTTTTTTAAATGACAAATCTGAAAGTTTTGTGGCTTTTTGTCACTCATTTTTTGTGAGCTTGCTGATGAGCAGTCAACCCTCTCATTCTTGTATACAAGAGTAGCTGTCACTGAAACCTGCCTACTGCTAACTCCTTTTTCTACTTTTAAGATGATTAAGGAAAAAAAGTAGGAAATGAGAAAAGAACGAGAGCAATAAAGTTGGAAGTACACTTTGAGATAAAAATTAATAGGTATTTATGTATTTTGGACATGAAATGTTCATCAATTGCACTAAACAGTTCAAAATCTGAGAAAAACAGGGAGTTTTCATGCACACACAACTTTGATGTTGGCAGTGGATGAAAAGAAAAACCATCACATTTGATAGTGACCCAACAAATAAGGTCACAAACATCCAGAACCTGATGAAGATAAGAAATATAATGGGTTAGGTCTAAATGCCACATAGATGAGTGTCTTGTCCCTAACCAGTGTCAACAGCAAATGCTCAAGGAGGAGCAGCAAACTAAGGTATCCTCCTCCACGTAAATTCTGCTGGTTTGTGGCAAATGAGTGGATTACAGATGAAATTATTTGTAAAATGTATTTCTATTGAGAAAATGTATCAAAGTAATTTGAATGTGCCTGATATTTAGATATTAAAAAACTCTTTCTAAAGAATAACACCTCTTTTAATGACAATGTGATACTCATGTCACACTGGTTTTTAATAATTTTGTCCATTCGCTTAATTACAGTATTATTTTTTTGTTTATTTGTTTTGGTAAAATGAACAAAAGTAAAAACCGTGAAGTATCAGTTCAATTACTTCAGGGTAGAAATAACTTACGAAACCACAACCTCTCTAGTTAACACATACACTAGCAAGTCATGAGGTAGAACAGAAGTCGATTAGTAGCATAAAGCAGTTGGTACTGAGGATCTTTGTAGTATATATGATCTGGCACGTTCTGTTTTAAACTGTGGATGCTACATGTAGTAGCAGTTAGAACATAAAAATGTATCCCCAAATATGTTATTTCGTAGTTGCGTGTGTTTGTGTTTTAGATTTCTGATTTGGAAAAGTATAGGAAAATGTAATCATCTTATTGTAACTATTCAAAAGAGATAACCAAGAAATAATGCTGCTAATGTTGTCAGCTGAACAGATTAAGAGTTTACAGTAATGACACACTGAAGTAACTAAATTAACCAGATGACATTCTGTATTTACGTGTGTCCAAACACTAAATTTAAGATGTTTTTGCATGATTTATGATAACATTCTTCCTCACGTGATACATCATGTTTAAGACTCAAAGATGTGATGCTTATTTATTCTTATATATTCAAGATTTGCATTTCTGAATTTCTCTTTGGAGAAAAATAAAGCAGCTCTTTTTAAACAACCTGTATTTGTTGTGTTTTAGGAATGCATATACTTAGCAAGTTAATAAAAATATGTTTACAAAGCACTGAACTTCATGTTTCTTAAACATAAAATGAATTACACAGTATGAGAATTATTATTGAATTAAAAATCATTATGTAACTGAGCTCAGGTTCTCTTATCACATGTTTTTATAGCTGTAAAATGTGGCTTTGGGACAGAAGCACTACTGTAAAGCAAACAATAATAAAAAGTTATAACTCCCATCACTGATACTCACTCATGGTGAAGAGAATCCTGGGACAAGTGAACCGTTTTCCTGTTACCACCTGGTCCTGGAGTTATCTAATGGAAAAAGTAGGAAAAAAAGTTTTTGAATAATGGGGCAGCATACACACAGAGTGACTGTTTATTAAGAAAATAGATCACAAATACTAAATAAAAAATAGAGACAATATAATAAAAAATTATAAAAAAAAATAAAAATAAAAAATAAATAAAAAATATAGAGGCAATACACTAAATACAGTAAATGCAATTAGCAATCTGCAATTTTAAAGTTAAGTCTGAATGCAGAAAGCGCTGTACAAGATTTACCAAAATCCTTTATGTGTAATTCTGATTGGATGTCAGACATCAGACATTTGCAGATGTCAGAAGCCTAAGTTACTTTTGAAAAGTCCATGAAGCGCTTTGTCTTCAAAAAATGAAGGTTAGGTGTTTTGAAAATAGTATTCAATATATTATCCTTATTTATGGATAATACAGAAATAAATTTAATAAGAAACACTCCCAATCTTTGTATCCCAACATAAAGCTTTTGAAATTCAAGCTGGAGTGGAATAGAAAGCAAAGATAAAACAATTTTGACCACACTGTACTGTAGTGTTTTATATATAGTGAAACCAAAAATACGTAACATGCTCAATTTAAGAATGATCCTAAAAATGCTTGATAGCACATGTAGACTTTTGTAGATGATGTGATAATCCAGTATTCCTCAAGAATGCATACAAACAGCTTTATTTTTAGGATCTGTCTGCATATGTCTGCTTAATCTGTCTGCATATGTAGATAGGTAAAAGCAGAAGAATAAGAGACTACCTGACTAAACTCATGCTTGAAGAAAAAGAGCAGAAATAAACTATCCCTGTTGGAAAGAATGCAGGAACACATTTTCAGTTCCTTGGAGAAAGTTTTATAGTCAGTAGATGACCAGAGATGGGAATGAAGTCAGACAATCTGCCAATTTTGAAAGGAGACCACAAAGACTCAGTGATAATACATTTATAAGGCTCAGGCTTGCCAAAAGTACATAAGCAGAAGATTCAGAGATAAAAGTAGCCTACTCTTTATTGAAGAGTAAATGTCAGATAAGAAGAGCAATGTTATGCTTCACAAAGTAATAAATTGCTCTTTGTTGCACCATAAAAAAAAAAACCAAACAAAAATCCCACCAAAAAACTCAGGGGTCAGTACTGGGACCAGTGCTGTTTTAACATCTTTGTTGGAGACATGGACAATGGGATTGAGTGCACCCTCAGCAAGTTTGCCAATGAGACCAAGCTGTGTGGCACGGTCAACATGCTGGAGGGAAGGGATGCCATCCAGAGGGACCTAGACAGCCTTGAGAGGTGGGTCTGTGCAAATCTCATGAAATTCAACAAGGCCAAGTGCAAGGTCCTGCACCTGGGTCATGGCAATCCCAGGCACAAATACAGGTTGGGTGGAGAATGGCTGGAGAGCAGCCCTGAGGAGAAGGACTTGGGAGTGTTTGTGAATGAGAAGCTCAACATGAGCCAGCGAAGTGTGCTGGCAGCCCAGAAAGCCAACTGCATCTGGGACTGCATCAAAAGAAGCACGGCCAGCAGGTCAAGGGAGGTGATTCTGCCCCTCTACTCTGCTTGGAGAAGAGAGGGCTCCGGGGAAGATCTTATGGCAGCCTTCCAGTACCTAAAGGGGGTCGGGGTCTACAGGAGAGACGGGGAGGGACTCTTTATCAGGGAGTGGAGCGGTAGAACGAGGGGTAACAGTTTTAAACTGGAAGAGGGGAGATTTAGATTAGATTTTAGGAAGAAATTCTTTCCTGTGAGGGTGGTGAGACACTGGAACAGGTTGCCCAGAGAAGCTGTGGATGCCCCATCCCTGAAAGTGTTCGAGGACAGGTTGGATGGGGCTTTGAGCAGCCTGGTCTAGTGGGAGGTGTCCCTGCCCATGGCAGGGGGATTGGAACTAGATGATCCTTAAGGTCGCTTCCAACACAAACCATTCCATGATTCTAAAAGAACAATGCACTCAACTTTTAAAGGAAAATATCCCTATTCATCTGATCTCATGCTGGAAAAAAGCCAGGGCATTCGGAGCTCCTAGTTTGGAAAACTTTCAAAGAACACTCACTGAATAATTTGAAAGCTCCATGCAGTTAAAGTATTTGACCAAATATGTTTCTCTGACCTGGAGAATGACGTCACTTGTGGCCTATTTGAGAAACCCTAAAGTGGTGTCACTTTTCTGGCTGGTAACAATTGAAAAGAATTGGTAATACCTTAGGGCAGAAATATCTATGCAAACATACATATCCCTAGTATAGGAAATCATGGCAGCTACATGGGAGAACAGCACCTACTGCTTTACCTGCATTTGGAATTTACTGTTTTATTAAACTTATTGAGACCTTACACAGCTAGAGGATAATAATAAAACAGTGACCAAACATTACATTTGCAATGTCATAGATCACCTAATAATAGAGCAAGAAATGTCAGTTCACAAAGACATACCCAGAAATATGAACAAGTATTTTAATATATAATTTCCAAATTTTAAGATTAATAACTAAACTGTTACTTTAACACTACAGGTAAACATGTAGCTCAGCTCTCAAGAGTTACATCCTGCATTAATCTCAAAATGAGGTTTTCATGCTATTCCAGTGGGTATCCCTGGAATACAGTAATCCATTTTCTACACTGTGGCTATAAGAAAAGCCGACTGTGCCTATGTCATGCTTTGTTAGAGGTTCATGATCACATTATCTCATGGTGGACCTGACACTTTTATTCAGTTTACAGTATGTTCTGTGTACAGGCAACTTATTTCCTTTGCCAGGGCTGCTGACAACCTTTTCCACACTATATTAATCTTGTTTACAGACTTTATCTTGGTACAAATATCAGAAAACTGAACTTTTTATCTCAGGGAGAAAATAAACAACATGTTGACAGAAGCAAAAGCTATTTTCTGGACTAAAATTGGTTGTTTACCTGCAGCCATACTTATGGAAACAAGTTTAATTTTCCATCTTACTCAAAATACATAATCTGAAATTTAATAAGCACGGAAATTTCAAGAAAAATCACTTGATAAATTGCAAGTTTTAAAATAATATATAAACCACAGAAGTATGTTTGTCCACTAATTTATATGAGAATATGAACTTGCTCGGAATACAGTTACAACTGATCACAATGCTGAGGTCTCTCTTGCACACCCTAGATAGCTTCAGTTACAAAGAACGTGCAGAATATTTATAAAACTAAACTCATAATGCATACTGTCATGGATTTTTACATACAACTGAATGCTGATTATCATAAGATTCACAATATGTTAATACAAATTAATTCATATTTGAAAAAAACTGTTATTGAGGGTGTAAAAAACCAAAGCAAAACCTATTGCTCATCGTCATCTGCTCACTATTAGAAAAATCTACTGCAAAGTTCTGCTGAAACTCCACAGAAGAGAGAGCAAATTGCTCCAGAAAGTGGCAGCAGATTGCAAGACATTAAAATCAAAACAAATACCCTCTCTCAACTGTTCAGATTCCTTCTTAATGGAAAAAAAAAAAAAAAAGAAAAAAGCATAGTTATCTAGAATTGGTTTAGGT
>KZ505644.1:2503030-2541875 GCA_002844005.1 Limosa lapponica baueri
TTATATACAGAGGAGTGTTAGCTTTTAAAACTTTAAAACTTTTTAAATCTCATATGCTAAAGCAGCTGTGTACAGTACACAATTTCATAGAGCTGATGCTGTATAGTTAGCACTGAGGGCTATGGTCCTTGATGGTTCTTAGCCACAGGGATCAAGCCACCTGAGAAAAGACACTGAAACTGAAGTGGCCTTGGCTTCCTTCTCATCAAATTGTCTTTGCTTATGTCTGATGTCTTTATGTTACTGTTCCCTCCAAAAACATTACGGAGGGGGTACCTTCTCTTTTTTTGTAACAAACTCCTGAGCCATAAGCAAGTTAAGTGCAATCTGAAAAAGTGTATTTTGATAATGTTCAAGAGTGCTGTAGATTTCTTTTGCCATATGCTTTACTGGAAAAAAATGAAGCAATTTTTTTTCTAATTATATAAATATAGTAATTTTTTTTTTCAAATCTTTTAATGGATAAACTTTTGGACAAAAATGTCATGGCCTGCTTTAATGTCCACACACAATATGAACAGAATTCTGGCTTCAGAAGTTCCTTCCTATGAGACATTAAAATGCCCAGGAAATGCCCAACAACCTCTTTCAAGCTATTTAGCAGTATATTTAATAGTCTGTATTACCCCATAACCGAACATAGTCACACTCATACTGGAACTTAGGCTAACTTTAACTAATAGAAAAACCAGAAATATTTCCAATTATTTCCTCTAATTAAGAATAGCAGCTTTGACTAGGAATGATGTCCTAGAGGATGAGAAACAATACCAACCTTCAAAAAGTACATTCATAGTACGCAAAACCAGTAAAATTTCAGCAAAATTTTGCTGAACGCTAATTACACAAATGAGCTAACCACTTTTCTAAATGAAAGAATAGGTCCCTTTTTCCACTCTCAATTAACTGCTATAATCAACTACAGATTAATACATGTGAAAATTAGTTATAGTAATCAAATTTTTTAAATTCCAGAAGAAGAAAAGATACTTTTTTCTGGGTTCACATATTTATAATATCTTCCCTAAAAACACTATATTGATGAATACAATTTTCCTAGGCACGACTTTCTGCAAAACAAGTTGTTGTCCAAAACAAAATACAACTAAAATAAAATCCTGGACAACAGGATTTTGCAGTGGGAATTACAGCATCACAATAGCACTTCCATAATTCACAGACCTGTAATTGACAATTTATAGGAAATTAAATCAAACTATATCAAGGAAAGAAATAGAGAAAATCTATTCTCTAAATTTCATTGCTGATTAAAAGCAATTCCTTATTATTTTCGGCATCAATTTATTATCACTCATTTTATACCACTTCTTCACTAGAATAATGGGAAAGCACCTACAATAAACAGAGATTTAGATTTAAAATACATCTTTAAAAAAATATAGATACATATTCTTTGACTTGGAGCAATATAGAAAACTAAGAAAATAAAACCAGCACTACAGTATACATTACTGAATCATGGCCATAACCCTAGCTTGACATTACCATTACATTTTATTCCCTTTACAAGCATTCTTTTGTTGAAGGGCCCAAACTTGCCATTCCAGAGAAGCATCTCTTTAATGTACAGACTACCTTTAAGTGATGCTCAGTCAAACCACAAAAAACTCAGACATCGTTCACTGGCGGAATAATTCTATGCCAGTTTCTTGATAGTCTAGTTATATTTTTTTAAATTTGACCTCTTACTAACACAGTGTTGCAAAAATCAATGGACCATTGCCATTCAGCTTGCAAAATATATGCAAGTGATAAGGAAGGAGAAAAACCTCAAGAAAAACAGGTCAAAAGACGTGGACTTTTTAGGACTAGTTCTAAAGCAAACACGCATCTCCCTGTACATGTTTTATTGTTTTCTCTTAACACAAAAAAACCCCCAAACAAACCAGAAATGAAAGAGCTACGTACTCTTAATAAAATGAGATTCCATAAGTTTCTTGGAGTTAAAGAATATGTCCCAGCTCCCCAATCTCTCTAGTGATTTCACACACTGTTAAAGATTTTTCTCTATATTTCTTTTCATATAACTGATCAAAATACCTCTATGTCTTCGTATTCGGTTTTCAACTGAATTATTAACACATGGAAAAGAAAAACTATGACATCAGAGATGAAAAGAAAAAAAAGTCCGCTCTTGAACATATCTCCTTCAGAGAAAGAAGAAAAATTTAAATCTCATATAAAAAAGCAAAACAAGGAATTTTTTTGTAAATCCTTGCTATTACAGAGTTTTCTTCTGCTGCTTTTAAGATAAAACTTGAATTTGAAATTAAATAATTATAAATTTTAAATAAAAAAAGGTTTTGAAAAGAGACTGGTCTGGGTTAAGATTTTTTGTTTGTTTGTTTTAAATGGTAACACTAGCAGAATCACAGACCATGTTTTGTCCTAAATCTTTGTCAAAGGGGCAAGCTTTTATATACTATAGAATCAGCAACAGAATAAGTTTAATGATGCACTGTAATGTTATACTTTAGTGTATACATGTTGCCTTTAGGTATGTGATACGGCAACACAGGAGGAGCTATTAAAGCAGAGAACATAAGTACTAGCGCGTAATTAAAAAAAAATAATTTGGTCTATGGAGAAAGCATCAGGTAAGGTGAAAACTGCAAGTGTCCTATCTGCAAGGAAGTCAGCAGGAGAGTTTCTTCTGAGATACATAATATTTAATATGAAATAGTACTATGTGGCAACATTGCTCCAACAGCAGCTCACAGCCCTGCAAAAAATGCACTGAGTTATAAGTCTCAAGAGGAAATTACAAACCAGAATTTATTATTATTTTTTTTTTAAATTAAACCAACTCCTTGTTAAAAGGCAAATGTAAGATACTTAGGACTGCATAAACACACAATACAGCACTACAATTTCAGCTTTTTATATTAGGAAAGGGAAAATCTTCAGGGCAACTGTCTGAATTGTATTAGATATGGCAACAAAACAATGGCCAAAATTTTACTACTTCATTACTCTGTAAATAGCTAATAGTTTATATTACAAATTTTATTGAAATGAAACCAAATTTCCCTTAGTACAAAGAGCTACTAATTAAATGCTGCAGTAAGATGCTGCATATAAAAAAAAGCTTTATCATGATACTTTTTAGCTCTCTGTTTAGACATAAACTTATTCTAGGGTGAAATCTTGGCTTCACTAAGTGAACAGGATTTTGACTTCAGTATTGCTGGAACTGCATCCTTTTTAGTTAAGAACGATCTGAAATGCTGAAATAATGTTTTTAATTGCAAAATTATCATCAATAAATGAAGTTACGCATACAACGATACAGACAGGAGGAAGGAGCAGAGCAGTGATTAGGATACTGGCCTTGACCCGGCAGATGCAGGTTCAATCCCTTGCTCTGCTGCAGACTTGCTGTTTTGACCTTTGGTGTTTTCTGCAGCTCAGTTCCTCATTTGGGAAAAACAACAAAACCATACAAACAAGACCCTCCTTTCCCCCCTACAATGTAATCTGTAATAGTTTTTCCTTACTTCATTAAAGTACTGCAATATAATGACAGTAAAGATTGTACTAGCAACAAAGGATGTCATCAAAGCATTTGCTTTAGACTCCTTGAAGTATACTACTGAAGGTGATTTTTATTCCTGCTGCTATGGGACTGATTATAGGAAACAGAAAAACGCCAATATTAAATGCATTTCCTTACATAAGCAGTATTACTCATAACATAACTCTTTACAGGTACAAGTCATACTATGACAGTTCATGGCAGCGAAAGCTTACTCAGAGTGGATTAAAAAACCTGTGCACAGAACAAAACCCCCATTTTCAAATCACCGCCCAGCTTCAGTAGCAAGCTATGAGTGGCCTCTACTGGCTGACCAAAGGCTACAGAAGTCACTAAGCTTTTACTAGGAGTTACAACTGTGGTTATCAAGTGTGTGAAGAAAAGCTAATAGAAAGAATATGCTCTTCAGTGCTAGATAATTCATTATGGCTAAAAATAAAAGGCAAACACAAGATGAGTGATAAAATAGACAGTGGGAAAAAAAATACCTTTAACACTGGCACTCCTAGGATTTGTCAAAATACACACTGTAAATATATACAGTAAGCCCATAGAAGTAAAATATAAGTAAAAGTCCATTTTCCAAAAGCTGATAATGGAATTCAGTAGGATATACTGTGCCAGCTCTAAAGGTGGAAACAAATCCCAAACTCAAGTAGTTTACAATTTGTTTATATAAGTTATATATTTTGTATGAAGACTGAATTACTTCTATTATGATAACAATGGTTTGATTTAGTGGCACAATTAGAAAGCTTGTTATCTGAGAAGATATGAAATCAGAGACTCCATAACTATTATTTTCATAAATGTTCAACAAATTTGGCCTTTTCCTTATTTATAAAATTAAAACCAGTAAAATACAGAATAATAAAAAAATAAAAAATTGAAGTATGAAAGTGCATCTATTGCCACAAAGATGGTCTACAGTTTTCTCAAAGTACATATACATTATATTTTTATTAAGAAAAAGAGAGAAATAGTTAAAAAAAAATAACTATGCTTTAAACACCACAATAATTTTGGTCAGCACAACTTGAAGAGATTAAAAGCTGTCCAAAACATGGCAAAAAATACTTATTAGATTATCATGCAATATCCATACTAAAAAAAAAGGTTAAATACAAAAATAGCATCACTAGCAAGGATTTTTACTTCACCTTTCTTTTCTATAAGAATATGTACCTGATTTGCCATTCTCCCACATTTTAATTGCACCTTATCAAGAAGGATTATTGTCAAACATAAGTGACTACTGATGCCAAAAGGTGATTGCCTTCATAAGCAGCTGTACGGTGCTCACACATGACACTGTACTCTCTGATATTTTCAGCTCCCGCTCTGAATTCTGCCCCATTTCAGAGTTCTACCTCATTTCAGAATTCAGTCCCATTATCTCCACTGCTCAAAATTGTTCACAGGGTTATCTAGCTGACATATAAGATAACCCTCCATCTCACCAGACACCACTGGGATATGACATGCTGACCCACAGTAAGCCTGATTATTAGCTTGAAACATACACCATATAAATGGTGCTTCGAGCCAAATAATTTGTTTTAAAATCTTTTCATTTTACTTACACATTAAAACTCATTTTAAACATGCTGACATCAGTTCCATTAATATATATTGCCATGAACATATTTAGACATGTTAATGTTAGGTTTTGACTATTATCAGAAAAATACTATGACTAGAATGTAGACTGCAAGTAATGCCTTTTTATTTTCAGGGATTTTAGCTTAAAATATTATAACTAAAAGAAAAACAAATGACCAGCCACTGCAATTAAACAGAATACCCCATTGCCTACATTGCACTGAAGCCCACAGTTTCATCTCACTGAAACAAGGCTTGTAGCAGGCAGGAGAGAGGTCCCATTCTTTCTGTCCCATCTTTTCCATACTACTACACTTCCAGTGACTGAGAAAGCAGTAAGGATTAGCAACCCCAAACAGAGGTGGGCAGAGCCGATCTGCTAGGATAACTGTCCTCTCCCTCTCAGCTGCAGAATGGTTTCCTATCCTAGCACCTACAGTTCTGCACAGTCAAGTTTTCATTTGCATGAAAAACTCATTACCTTTTGTTTTTAAAAGGGGCACCCAATGAGCCATATTTTACAGCCTGGACAACAAAAACTAGACAATACCTAAGCTATTGTCAGGAGAATGAGATGATAGGAAGACTAAGCACAAGAGAATGCTGATAGCAGCATAACTAAGAATTTCCCATGTAAAGAAAATAATTCAAATATCAGAAAATTTTGGTTTAAAAGTTACACTTTGGTAAGATTTGGAATAAAATACCTTCCAAAATTTATACAGTTTGATCAATAACAGACCTAATGAAATTTACACATTTGAACTGCTAAAATAAAAGCATGACCCTTTAGATTAGATAACATTTAAATAATTAGTGCCCACAAAACAATTTTTCTTAAGTTCAAGTGAAATTCCCACCAGAAGGGCTCACACAAGTGGTGCAACAGCAGGAAAAAGGCTTTAGGGGAGTTTCAGGTACAAGCTTGGCCAGTTTCACTACTAACAGTGTTGTACATGGATGACATTTTTCATTATTTTGAACTTGCTTGTACGTAAATGCTTTACACTGTAAGCTTAGATGGACTGGTAGATCTTAGAAATCCTTCTGTATGTGCCATTTTCTCTGCCATCTGAACTTCTAATCTGTAACTAAAACCATTGTTTCAAATTCTAAATGCCAGTAGAGATGAACAGAAGCAGCAAGCTCAGAAATCAACTTTTCATTGGGCACTTTTAAGGTCAAGCTAAATTCAGGCTTAATCTTTTTTGTTTTTCTCCCTAAGTAAAATGACATAAAAATAAAACATGTTTTAAAATATATTGCAATAAATACAATTTTTCTTAGCAAGACATTCTTAAGCTTTTCTACCATCTTGTCTTCAAATATCAAATGTAAATAATTCATGACTTCTATTATAGAAGAAATGGAAACAAGTAGGTTCTAATAGGGAGGAAAAAAAATAATCAAAAGTGGGAATTCCACACATACATTTTAAAAGAGACTGTCAAACTTGTTACGCTTAATAGCAGCCCCACATTGGGATATCAACACTTGGATAAGGTAGCATTGCATTTCAAAATTTCTAACATAATGCGGATGCTGAAAATATATCCTACCAAAAGCTCATGAATGGTTTGGGTAAAGACACCATTAACTTTGATTTGGAGACTAAACTCTATTATCTTACTCTCAAATCCCTCTTTGTATGATAGCAAGCCCCACATAATGCAAAACATCACAGTACGCTCTTAAGAGAGAGTCTATATAGTTCTTTACAGTAATTTAAACTTGTAATGCATTAGCGACAGCTACCACAAAAAACTAATTCATAAAGTAAGATGAAGCCTCTGATCTAGGAACAGAATGCTGCTTCTATCTGCTATCCACTCCTTCAGCGAGATGAAATATCATTGCTTTGTTTTGTCCTATGTTTTTAGTGGCACACACCATATATTTCCTTGGTAGTTTTATGCTATTTTGTTAAAACAGCGGATGTTTCTGGAATTGTGCTGAGAAGTTAAACTTACTTTTACAAACAACACTTCTGTCAGAAAGTTGTGTTCTTCATGTGAAAAACTTTCGCTCTTTTAAAATCGAGAACTCTGTACAGGAAACAGAGTTTAACCATTGGCAAGACAAGTGTGTGTGACTGAAGGCAGGGAAAGGTGTCTGACTCAGTGGTTGCCTCTGTTGCAAGACAGAAATCAGGGCACTGTTCTCATTTACGGGCTCTTCTGTTCCTGGGATTAACATGGGGGAAAGACAATTCACTTTCTCCTAATGTCTCTGGTGGCATCAATTTTACTTTTCTAGCCAGATCCGTAAGAACAGGTTTTGGTCCCTAAGCAACACATTAGCTGCCTTGTACAGACAACTGTTGGCTACCAAAAGCATACCCTCTGCTTTCGAAGAATCACTGTAGAAATAAGGACAACTGGTTTGTTGGGTCCTGACTACGCAGGGGGTCAAGTAAAGAACATTTTTCTCTCTGTTGCAAGTGTTTAATGTGTTGCAGGGCACAGAGAACAACATTATTTTTCAGACACGATGCTGTAAAGCATATTTTGCCAGGTCCCAGGGAAGACTGACTTTCCACCCATCTTAGAGTGGAAAAATAGATACATCATAGTGGACCATACATCATAGAATTATGGCCTGTGGCTATCAGCAACTCCTTGCAAAATACCAAGAGAATTGTAAGTTGCCCTTGGGGAGTGAGAAAGTTATTTTCCCTGTTATTAAGGGAAAAAAAAAATTCAGGAGAAGCCAAAGAGATGGTCTTTGTCACAGAGAATATTTTGAATCAAATATGGACATTTTGCATTTACATGAGTATGTTATTCTGGAAACACCCAGAGCTAACTTAGTCCTTAATAAAGACAAATTGCCTTTATCTTATACAACTTGTATAAGAGCATGACAAGACTCACCAAGACAATGCCCAAGACAAGGAGATGGAAGGAGGAGAACACTGACATAGAAATAGCATCCAGCTATTTATGAGTGACAGCCTTGGTGTTTAAAATTTCTACATGTACAGAAGTTCTCAGAGACTATTTGTGGTACAATCAGATGGCCTCCAAGATGCAAACTTCACTTTCAATCAAGGGAGGTATTTTCACTACCAGTACAAAAAGTAAACATTCTCCTATGGGATGCTGGAATACATATGTGATTTTAGTTTGGGAAGGAAGGAAGCGGAAAATGAGCCAGAATGAAAGCAAAAGGTACTGTGTGTAAAGATTACCATTAAAAAAATGGAGTATTTGGAAAAGCACACCTTCACAGAAATCTACAGTAAGATAAAAACTAAGAGGCTGTTGAAAGATAATAGTGACTATCCCTTTAAAAAATGGTGCTTGGGGAATTCTTTGAATCTCTTTGCTTTGTTCAAGGCTCAAAGACATCAGGTTTGATTTATGTTCTCTCCCATCCCAAGATGGCTGAGAAAATGACACCAACACAAAGCCTTGCTGAACCCATTGCTTGCCATTCAAGTTGGTTGTGGTATGATGCTGGGCACAGTTTATCTAGTGAGTTATTAAGTTTGCATTTCATTTGCTGCCATTGCATATCTGTGATGTTTGCTTACTAAATGCAAGTTTCAGGATCAGTACCTTTTATTTAACTACTGAAGTGATACTATGCTGATGGGCTATTCCATTTTCTACCAAATACCTGAAGACTTTACACAGTACCAGAATGGAGGCTGAATTGAGGGCATTCAGTATGCTATTAGGCCTGGCTTGGTTTGCAGGCAGGTTTAACACTAGAGAGCATGGTAGGCTCCCAACTGTGGATAAGATGCTCAGATTTGGGTTCACAAAAGACAGGTCCTGCTTGACAAACCTGATCTCCTTCTATGACAAAGTGACCCACTTGGTGGATGAGGGAAAGGCTGTGGATGTTGTTTACCTGGACTTCAGTAAGGCCTTTGATGCGGTTTCCCACAGCATTCTCCTGGAGAAACTGGCTGCCCATGGCTTGGATGGGAATACCCCCCGCTGGGTAAAAAACTGGCTGGAGGGCCGGGCCCACAGAGTGGTGGTGAATGGATTTAAATCCAGTTGGAGGCCGGTCACGAGTGGTGTTATTGCTCTCTACAACTACCTGAAAGGAGATTGTAGAGTGGTGGTTGGGGGTCTCTTCTCCCAAGTACCAGGCAATGGGTCACGAGGAAATGTTGCCTCAAGTTGCACCAGGGGAGGTTTAGATTGGATATCAGGAAAAATTTCTTCACTGAAAGGGTTATTAAGCATTAGAACAGGATGCCCAGAGAAGTGGTCGAGTCACCATCCCTGGTGGTATTTAAAAGATGGGTAGACATAGTCCTTAGAGATATGGTTTAGTGATAGTTTTTGTCAATGCTAGGTTGACAGCTGGACTAGATGATCTGAAAGGTCCCTTCCAACCTAGGCAATTCTATGACACTATGATTCTATTCTATGATTTCTCCTATGAAATGAAAATTGCTGGTCAAAAGAAAACTCAACTATTTAGTTATTAACTGGATGCCAACAGGGTAAATATTGCATTCCACAAAGTTAACTGGAAACTGTGAGTTTAAGAAGAGTTATAGCAAATAAACAGCTCAAGTCATGGGAAAACAAAATAAAACCAGGCACACCTGTAACTTTGGCTGAATCTCTTAAGAAATTGCATTTGATGGCAGCATTCAAGAAATTGTATATATTGGCAGAAAGTGCTGTTGCACGTATCAACCCCCTGATAGCGTTAAATTGTGCAGGTGGCCAAGAAGAAAAATATATGGAAATAGCCATTTGAATCTGGCATTACAACCCACAGGTATTTAAGTAGCACAAAACAAAACACATTTTAAGGGTTTTTTTAAAATTACTTCTAAAATCATAAGTATATAGTGATACATTAATTAGGAGGAATGTTGTTGGCAAGAGACAGATGTTCCCTGAAAAAGTGCCATAAGTGCCATGAAATATTTGGGAACATTTTCAAGTTCTTCCTGCATATAATCATGTGCAGAAGAAAATAATCAATAGAACAAAGAAAACTTACAGAACACTCTGGAAAGTCATCAAAGCAGTTCGTATTCAAAAGGAACAATCCAGCTTAATATTAAATCAGAGGTCATCTGTCCAATACTGGATCAAAAGATGATACCTACTGAGGGAATGCCTGTTCCTCGAGGTGTGGCAAAAAATGGTACTAGTGACATGGTTCAAGATACCTTCCTGGAAAAGCAACTGGTACAACAACCTTTAGAAAAAGTCTTTGCTACACTGAAATTGAGTGACAAGCGTACTTGCGCTATTCCAGTTTTGCCTACCTCATCCTTAACCTCAACTAAACCAGGTTCGAAAAATATGAACTGTCCTGAACCTTGAACATTTCCATTTCATATTTGCCTAACTTGATACACAAAGAAATACCTTTTTTTTTTTTAAATACTGTTAAAAAGATTTACCACAACTCCTTCCACAGCTAAATAGTTTAGCTGAATCTCTGGTGCCAGAGTAAAAGCAGCAGGTAAATTCCTATTCCCATGAAACCTTTTCAGAAATATCTTTGACTGTACTCCACGACAGGAATTAATTTATATTTCCTGCTTTTACTTGCAGACCTGTGAGATCAGCTTTGGAAGCTTCTGCTCTAACTGAAGTCCTACTTATTTCTATCATAAGATTTGCAGAAAGAACTATGATGTTCATTCATTCAAAGTGAAAGCCTACCAGCTCCAGAAATTTTCATATAAAACTACTTCAGACAGATTTTGTGGCTAAAATTAATAAGATTATGTTTTCCATTTACCCTAGCTTAAGGTTGCTGAAGTTATTTCCTATAATTTTGTATGATCCAATATAAAAGCACCATTTCACCCTGATGAATGACTCCTCTTTCCTATTGTGGGACTTTTCCATGACCCTTGAATTCCTTGAAAGGACTTCATTCATCCTTAGGTAACATCTTAGTTTCCCATGTGCAAAAACATTTCTAGTGAAAGGCAACATAAGCGAACACCGCAACACAGGACTCTGGATTGATTCAAGAATAAAGTAACATTGTATTTTGTTAAACCTAAATATTTCTGCAATTCCTGCCATTTAAAAATATTTAAGGAGAATACTAACTCCAAGGTTTAGTTTTAGAAGTCAAATGGTAAACAAATGAACAGAGAATAGCAGGGGAAAAATCACTGATATCTCAAAACAGAGATATGACGTGCTTCCAGATCATCCTTAGGCAATTGGAGTATGTTTTATTCATCACACCACCAGCTTAAAGTTTTAAAATTTACAAGACTGAGGTAGGGGAAAAAGGGGTAGGAGGACCAAGGGATTCTGTTTTGACTGTGTAGGTAAATCTGTATTAGCAGTTTTTCAAAATATATTATGCTTGGAAATTACTGCAGTTTAAATAAAGGAGCTACTTTTTAAATTCAAACATTTTAGTGTCTGTTCTCCTCCTACCCGATGTCAAAGTCAACCAATGAATGCATTCACCCCAAAAGAACAGACCCTACATCTTCTCTGGGTGAATAATATTTTCTTCCCAACATGCTTTAGGATTCTGATCTAGACAGAAGTAATTGCCCTATTTTTGCATCATCACAAAAGGCTACTGATGCTTTTGGTTTCTATTAAAAGGTACTTATTTTTCAAACCAGGTATGATACTGAGAGAGATCTATGGTACGATTTCAAAATTATAGCTGGTGAAACCAAGTACAATATTACAAATATGGGGGGGTCGGTAAAGAAAGTTTGCTGACTTCAGAACCCATAAAAGTTTAGACTGATGAGGACAGTATGTACCTACCACTCTGCATGAATTAAAACAGTCCTCATCTACTACTGAGTTACCACTTGCATTCAGCTCACAGAAGTGAAGAGCTAGAGTTCAAAACATGAAGATTTG
Organism: Limosa lapponica baueri; assembly: GCA_002844005.1. Lineage (NCBI taxonomy): Eukaryota > Metazoa > Chordata > Aves > Charadriiformes > Scolopacidae > Limosa > Limosa lapponica. The sequence continues at coordinate 2,515,025 of KZ505644.1, forward strand.
AAGATGCCACCCAGGAGCAGAACAATAGGATGAGTAATCTTTAAGATGTTTGAAAACATCTTCCTAGGGAAAACCCTAGGAACCCTATACACAAAAACTGCATTCCCACTAAGAGTATTTAATGTCTCAGCCATATAACTTGGAGACCTAAATAAAAATGTCTCCGTTGAACAGTAAGCTCCCAAATCAAAATTTGTCAGACGTCTTAAACATATCTGCAGGTACTTCTTTAGGGGTGAAGCAAATACTAACTTTATTTTCTGAAACCCGCCCTTTCTGCTGGATGTCTGGAGTGACTTTAGTCCAAAATGTTGCACCCTATGTGTCAAAACAAGCCACTTTTCATACCAGAAATGGTATTTCATCTCCAGTTTTCTATTCTTTTAATCGAATCATTTGGGGATATAGTTGTGACATCAACACATACACAATATACCAAGGTATTTTCTGATGAAATAATTCAGTATAATAGATATTTTCTTTAACAGGCAACTGAAAATCAAATAAAGCATTAACAAATGTACTGTGTTCATCATCACTGTAGCTTTTCTGCATTTATCACGCTAAGAGTAAGAACGCATGCACATAAACAACAAATGTCTTGTTTTACATACAGCTTTATGTATCATGGTGCACTGTCTGTAGTCCTGCTTATCACTACATGACGAACAGAGAAGGACTTGCATTCTATCTGAATTTAATTACATTAAGTTTACACTAAATACAATATGTTTATTCCAAACCAGAGTGGAGGAAACATCTTTAAGTAGTAAATTATGTGTCTCACATAATGACACCTCAGCCTAAATCCACAAAACTGCCAATTCTGACATTTTAAAGTGCAAGTTGCACTTCTTTGACAAAACTCCCCTTTAGCATTTCACAAGAAAGTGAACGCTACTACAAAGACTCTGTACGAATACATTACTTCCAGACATATTAGTTCTGATTTCTCTTACCCTTATTTAATTTTCTGAAGGGACTAGCTTTTCAGCTGCTATAAAGATGCACATTAAATGAGCTACAATAAATTAATTGATACAGCTACCATCCTTGTGCTAGTGAGGAGCCAGTTCCAAAACGTACACTCAAATATTTATGTTTCCCGGACAGTAAACTTCAAATAGCCTTGAAAAAGGAAATGTTAAGATCCAGAATACCACATGTCTTCTTCCTTATTGCTGGACAGTTTTGTATCTAACAGTTAATACAATTGTATTTAACAGTTAATTATCTCACGGTGAGAAAAAGCTCATTGGCTTCCATTTTCAAAGTAGTTAAATATATTTAAACTATAGATATATTTTGGCTCTTCAGCAAGATCAGACTGCTAGATATTCGAAAAGGGTAGCTGCCACATTGTTCCCTGGGTGCAACACAATGGCAGGTCAAACTTTTGTTCCTCTTGTCCTACAAACAATTTTCAAGCCCACGCTCAATAAATAAATTTGGTCTCAGCACTCCCAATCAGGGCTGCACAATCCCCTCAGTAGCAGACCTATGATAAATGGACTTATTTTCCCAAATCAAACACTTGAATTTAAATTCAGATGAGTTAATGCAAAGGTCAACATTGTAATCAGTTCTTTTGATCTTTATAGAATTTCTAGAGTAATACATAATAAATCTGAAACAAGGCAATTTGCAGCTCTGTATGTGTGGCTGGTAATAAAAATCTTAACGATTAGAGCCTTTATGTACTTAGGGAACGTTTTATAGTAATAGCTATAGTGAGAGCCTCAATGCATGGGGAATGATGGCAATAGATAACACTGAAAGACATGATTGCTTGATTCTTTATATAGTTTATACAGTATGTATAGATTATACATTATAAATTAAAGCACAATGTTTCTGAACAGTCTCCCAACATTTTTCTAATATTCTACTTCGATTTGTACCTTCCACAAAAATAGGGCCTTGATAAAAACTTGTTTATTTAACAGAGATCTCATATATTGAGAATTTTATTGTTTCACATATTAGTATGTTACTTCAGCTAACTGTAAAGAAAAGAAGAAATTAAAATGTTTGTGCACAAAGTGTGTACGTATGTCTTGGTGTCTCTTTTAACAAGGACGATTCCCTTTTCTGAAAGTATTATTTACAGGTACAGTATATCACATCTCTTATGAACAAAAAAATTACTAGACAAAAGGTATTCTAATTGAAAAGCAAATATAGGTTATAGTTTAGGAACTGCAGAAAGAATACTTTTTGAGGAAAACTAAGACTAAGCAACTGTCAATGATGACCGCACAGGAAGGACCAAGAGTTTATCCACAGAAATAGCAACTAAGGATCCCACTATCAGGGCAGTTGAGAGATAAATAAAATTATTTGCTTATTTTCCCTGTTCACAACTTTCCTATTCTCACAGGACACAAACACATCTCCTTGGCAAAAAATTCCAACTCCTCTTTGTTTTACTCCAAATTCACTTCAGCATTAGTTACACAAACTATGTAAACACACCATCACACAGAAGCTTTACTGGTATTGAATGGTGTTCATGAAAAATAAGTAAGGCTTATTGCTTGGTTTTGGTTCAAGACACCATCTCTTCCGTAATAAACAGAGTACTTGACAGTGATCCTCTTGGCATGCTTGAAAGAATGTCTTAAGTTTCATCAACTGAGATAACACAACTGTTTTAAGGTGAATACACTTGCCGCATCACATAGGGGTTATGAAGTACATCTAAGCCTGAAGAATTCTCTAAAGAATCTGACTTGATACTGCATGACAGGTCTATTAAAAGTTATCATTAGTAAAAAATCAATACACCACCTAGTATATATATAATGGATTAAAAACACAGCTGATCTTCTTCAGAAATAATTATATACCGGGAATCTTCTTCCAACAGACATACTCCTAGTCGCACTCCACAGGAGTCTGATGAAGATACTAAACAGCAAAGAGCTAAGAATGCAAAACTGGAAAAAAAATCCCAACAAACAGCAAGTCACAGCAGCTAGCACGCAGGCAATGTAAAAGTGGCTACTGTGGCAAGTATAGGCAAATCATTTTTCACAGCTCTCAATCTGTCCTTTTGAAAAAGGCTGCTGGTTTTTGGTGATTCTGAATTACTTCATTAAACTCTCATTTCGCCTCCTCAGAAAATACCGGTTTACCAAAACTCTGTTCAAGGGGATGGACTGACATTTGTAAAACTGGCACAGGGAGGGCTTTCTCCAGTCTTTCACTGCCGTTTCTTATAAAAAGCAGAGGAAACTGCTTGCTACAAAACAATTGACAATCTCATGAAAAGGACACCTTCTGGAAACACACCGATTGAACAGCGGTGATAGGACTTTGGTTCCTTATACTTTAACTCAGTTAGACACCATACTGCTGGCTCAGTGTGAAGAAGATAGAGGGAAAGCATGACACACAGGGCTTCAAAGACAGCAAGTTACTATAAAAAAAAAAAGCACATAAATTGTCACCTATGATTATTAGAGTAAGAAACTCAAGATTGCAAGAAGGTAGATCTAGATTAAAGAAGAGAAAAACAACTTTCCTAGGGTAAGATCACAGACCACTGTAGCAAAATGCATAAGGAGTCCCCAAGGATGGAGGTTCTTCAGCTTTATAGAAAAATACCCAAGAACTGACTTTGTGGTTTTGAAACAGAAGGTAAGTGACAATACAAGCTAGTAAGTATGACTGAAGACCACATTATGATATCAGAAGAACTGCTTTTGCTTTTGGTGTTAAGGCGACGGTTTGACTGCATTCATATTGGGGGTACTGGAAGAAACAAAAGGCAGCAAGATTAAGTCGTAATCTTAGTGCTTTGTACAGAGAGCTACATGGCACAAGAAAAGAAAAAGCCCACATATGAATTCCCCAAAAGCAAGGTGTGACTCTTAAACCGCATTTTTAACTCAAATACCTTGCTGTACTGGATTGTTGGCTACTAAAACAAATCTGGAAGGATCTTAAGAGAAAGAAAAGCACCTTAAGTTTGAAAAAATTGGGAAAGGGAAGGCAGTGGAAGGATGATACTGCCAAGACCTTCAGCTAAGAAAGCAAGCTTCGTAACACCATTCTAAATGGATAAGAACATGCAAGAACGATTTTGTTGAGGCTAGACAAGAAACTGAAAATACTGAAAGACGGGAGCCTGAGAAAAATTTAAAGCTGTGCAGAAAGACAGAAAAAGAAAGGCTGCTTCTTAGCAAGACAGACAAATAACACAATTTAGAAAGAAAGCTAAGTCAAAGTTGACACACAGTTCTGACTGATATAACAAAGGCTGCGAGCATTCTCTACAGTGATTAAATAAGGGAGTGCCATATTTATTAAATAAATAAAATAATGATAGTCCAGATGGGATACTGGAATTTTAGGGGTAAGAGGTGACTGTGTGAGATGGGAATAAAGACTAGTTATGGATAAATTCTTGTTATAAAAACTTTTTATTTGTGCTTTGCTATAATAATTAAAGACCAATACTGTATACTATATTCTTTCTACTATTCCATCTGCTGGTATGTCCCTATCCTGTCTTCAGCTATATCACCATGAATATTTCTCTCAGACAACCATTTTGTTATTTCTGTTCAAACCGAGACCACCACAATAGTATACCATAGTTTTTATGTCAAAACTATTGGGTTTTTTATGTATAAACTATGGTGGTAGAATGCTAGCTACAAACTAGCTTTCAGCTGGCAGATTAAAGTCACCCCCCACCCACCCAATATGCAACTATAATTTAGTGATTAAACATTTTGGTAGTGTAATTAGTGCAAATACATATAACTTGCTAAGAAAGAATATAATAATTAAGATGTGCAATTATACAATTATCATGTGTAATTACACAGGCTTTCTAAAAACTTTGCTTGACATGATGAAAGACCATTTTAAGAGATTCCAGAGTCTTTCACAATTTATCTTGTGGATTACATCCAAATAACCAGTTCATATCACAAATTTAAGTGATGGAATGTTTTTCCTCCAGAATAAACTGCCTGCAAATGCAAACAGTAGAAATGATAAAGCAGCGATGTAATTAAAACTATCTGTAATGGTACCTGCGTTAAGGGTCTGAGCTTTATAATGAAATTAGTCTAGATTTTTCAAGACAGTTCCACAATACAACTTCATCACAAACGAAGTGCATTCACTAATTCAATTTATAAACAGTACTATAGTTCATATTTCTGATGCCAAATTAATTAAAAAGTATTACTGGGGATTTTTCTGTTTGTGTTGGGATTCTGTTTGGATTTTGTTTTATTTTTTTAAAGAGAAAACCTAGCCATATAACCAAACTGAAGCAGGTGCAGGGTTATCAGAGCACTAGCTATAGGAAAGCTTGAAACTCCTTTAAACGTATTAATCCAGACTACTTTTCTTTGTCGAATTACATATGAAGTGTGCTCAAAGTGTAGCTGGAAGAGAACTTGGGAATTTCCTCCTGTCCAAGTATCATACCTCAGTGGCCCTAAGCAAGCTCTTTTGCAGCTACACAGTCAAATTCCAACCATTGAATTAGTTTGCAAAACTCCAATATTTATGAAAAAAAACATTTTTTTTTTCTAATGAAGGATAAATTAAATTATGTATAAACAGTCCTATATGTGGATTCACACATTATAACAGTCATAGAAGACATTTCAGAAGGGCAATCTAGGAGTTCAACCAACAGTCTACATTCTTGTTTGCTTTGCATCTTGCCCACAAGTCCTATTTCCATTCTGCTCAGTGACACAACATCAACCGCAAGACAGAACAGGACCCCCCCAGCACTACAAACTAGTCGTTACAGACAGCGTTGGCTGAGATGCAAGATGTGGGTTAAAGAACTTTGCTAGCAGAGATGGGCAATGAACCTAGAGCTTGCACTTACCCTGCTCAGTATGACAGATAGTAAGGAGTTATGCAAAGATGATGCTCTTGCCACCACCACCAGCATTGTTTCCCAGGATGCCTATGCAGCTTTAGGCACCCTTCATCGTGAGAGGGCTCTGAAATCTAAATTTTGTGTCAGGAAAGGAACTTGCCTACAACCCTGCCTCAAATGCCTAAGCTCTGCAAGGAAAACTGGGTTTCAGTCATATCTCTACATTTGCTAATTCTGTGCATTTTTGTCTGCAACTTTTTTGGCCTGATGTTGAAATGCACATGCGCCGAATATGACACTAGGGAACTGAATTTTTCTTTTTTTAATTGTTACTTTAAATAATTAAATAGTATTTTCAAGTATTTTAAAAATGTTTTCTATTTTTCTCTAGCAATCAGAAACCAACAAAATATTTATGGACAAGTATTTTGTAGACATTTACACCTTTTGAGTCCTGCTATCTTCTTAGTAGTAAAGGAGTCAGTCATTAGTCAACAAAAATAAAGCCACCTTTTGGAGAGATACTGCTGAAAAAAATACTACTTCATCTTACAAGTATTGCAATTAAGTTTTTGTAGGTATAGAAAATTAAGACACCAAGAAGAAAAAAAAAAAAGGGAATGAAGAGAACTATCCTTCTTCAAATGCAAATTATTCTTAATATCTTCCAGTGCTTCAGTTTGGTCAGATACAGACTTGAGGAAGCACAGGTATAAGGAGAAAGCATTTTTATAACTTTTTTTTAAATTAGACAACATTAATAACATTATTTAACTATTAATATTTATATCACTTCACAGTTCCCAGTTACTATCACAAAATTCTTAATACCACCTGCATACTATTTGCTACATCAGTTCTAACAGGGAAGAAAAGCAGTTTAAATTTTTCCTTATTTCTTTCAATTTAGTTATATTCAGTGACTCGACTCCAAATTCTTCCCATTCTACAACCCTTCATTTTTGTCCACACTAGTCCCTTGCTGTCTTCCCTCCTCCTTTAATTCATGCCCTCAAATCCAAAAAAATCCTACAAAAGATTAATAGAAAGAACCATACCCCTTACAAACACAGTATTGTTTCAGTCACAAGGTATCACTACTTGTGAGATAATATTTTTGCTTCCTGCTTCTACTGTTCTAGGTATTTAAAACTGTAACTCTCGCTGGGTCTAGGATTACTTTTATTTTCCGTGTATTGCTCAGCCCAATGAGAACCTGAAGCTCTGTGGTTTGTTAGGTGGTCTTAAGATCCATTCCAACATGATAAACAGTATTTAGCTTATTTGTTAAAAAAAATAATCCAAATTTAACGGATGATTTGCAGATAGAATAGAAACAAAAGAAAAATCTTATTACCGTTAAAAAGAAAAAGCACAGAACAACCCTGACACCATGCTGGACACACTGAGGAAGTCAGCTTACACAAAACTAAATAGTACTCTGAAACACCTGCCTTGGGAGCTTGCATATGGGGGTAGCATCCATGTCCAACAGAGGATTTCAGCTGGACAATGATGAAAAGTCCATATGTTACCGTGCCACCATAAATTATGTTGGAACGTATGGTCAGGCCACAGAGGGGCTCCAAAAATAGGTTAGAAAGAGTTCTCTGGCTGAAAACAAATTGCCTAAATTCCAATGTGAGAAAAGAGTGTTCTTGACATATTTTCATGTGGCTACCACTGTTTCAAGTTAAGTCTATAGAGATGGAATACAATGTGCCGCTATTTTAAATTTCGAAGCTATTATTCCATCAAGACACTAAAATGCAGAGAAATCTGCATGGGTCTGATGCCTTCAGGCTTCATGATTTATTACGAAATAAAGAAAAAATGAATGATGGTATGTCAGTTGGCCTGGACATCAGCTATTGAACCTGCATTATGGAAGAAAGGAAATCTCAAAAGACTTCTAATCATCATAGACATTAAAATGTTTGTAAAACAACTATTATCACACAGCTGAGGCATGTATAAAATGTAACTCTTTTGAAATATAAACAAAAGAATGTACAATCCAGATTAATATTCTCCCATTGCACTTAATACTTTTAAAATTAAAAGAACACCTGACTCTAACATATCTATAATGCATCACTTCACAACTTTGAATCTTTTAAAGCCGGGATTACACTTTGTAAGAATCCACCCTGAATACAAAATAAGACAGCTTTACAGAAGAAATTGCTGTTAAGCAGCTTGCAATTTAGAGACTATAAAATGCTAACCTCTAATAAAATCACCTTCATTTCAAAATGATGACATCTGATGGGATTTTTTTTTCTTGCAATAAGTATCTCAAAACACAAGTAGAAAACAAATTTACAAAGTGCAATTATATTGACTTTATAAATTAATATTCAATAAACTCAATTGTCTTCTTGAAGAAGTGCTATACCTCTAAGGGGGGGAATCAACCTGGGATTCGCTGATTAACATGTTATGTTGATTAATCCTGTGATCTCATTGAAAAGTCTAAAGATCAAACGAATATTAGATAAGCTGCCATGTTAAACTAAGCATATTCAGATTTCCCGTTTGTATTTCTGGTCTACAACATTTTTTGGAAAAATCCTTCATGCTTGTCTGATAAATACATTTGAAAGCTACACATGTGATGTAAACCCAGAAGAGTCATACTTAACAGTGAAAAGTATCAAGTTAAGATGCATTAAGGCAATTAGGATTTATAGCAATTACAAGAAACTTGCTAGGGGCTATGCAACCCTTCTACTTCTATAGTAGCATTTATGACATTTTTGCCAATTTCTCTGTTCTATTTTGATATTTTCAGATAGTCTAAAGCATGCTACTGGGAAATCACAGACAAAAAAAACTCCATTGTGCATGTATTTTTAAATCTTTCTGTGTTACCACCTTAAAGTTTTCAGTAACTTAGCACTGACTGGTCTAACTTGACTTCCTGACTCCAAGAAATAAAATTCTCTGTTAACATGAAGATTACTTCTTAGGACCACCTTTGGCTAAGATAAAACAGAAGCTTGAAATAAATGAAAAATTTAGTTATTTTAATTGCCATTGCTGTACCAAACAGCACAAAGCCATATTGTCCCACAGCATGAAGTGATCAGATATCTGCCCAAAATGATGGACAGCTCTGGCCCAGTGAACAGGCAAAAAAATCCCATTTACTCTCTGCCAGATGGGACCTACTGGACGCTTCAGCGCAAACAACTCATCCTTCTTCAGACCTTCTTGTCCGACTCTTGAGCTAGCTCCAGCTGATAATGATGGATATCAAGGCTACAGTAAAGTGGGTGACAACGGCAGCCTTGTTATAACTGCCAGTCTTTCAGTCTTGTCATTATTACACACTGAAGATTTATTTGAGTTTATTGTTGTGCACCAGGTCTAGCCATTTACAATTCATCACCTACTACGGAAGGTTCAAGATAGTGGCCATAGCTATAATTGCCACCTCCACCTGCTTCTGGAAATTATGAGGTCACCAGCTAGGGCAGCTCAACATCCACAGAGCTCTGCAAGTCCTCACGAGCATCTACAGCAAATACGACTGATGTTACTCCTGGTATGTTTGGAACCATTATCTTGGACGTTTTGGAATGTCAGATTTTGTTTGTAGTTACGGTATACACATTCTTCAGAGCATCCCTGAAGTTCTAATTCTTTAACATCATCATAAAATTTTACACCTGCACCAGAATCCAGTGAGCAGATGTTGTAACTCTTCTGTATTTGTACACTAATATTTACTTTGTGTATCTATAAAGAATTAATGTTACCTTAAGTACAGTGGGAGCATACTTTTCTGACAGGCTTTCTTAAGGGTACAAAACAACATGATGTGCAATGTGTTAGATGTTAAACAAATAAAAAATAAGTAGCCTAAGAAAATAATTCCATGCAAAGAATCATGTATTTTTACCATGGACTTCTTACTGCATAAATATTTTAAAAGTGGAAATTGGTTATTCATTGCTGAACGTTTCCTTAGTATTTGTAAATATTCGAGGAGATAAATGCTGTCTTGAAAGAACAACACCGATTCCTCGTCAGCTCCTCCATTCCCACTACTTACTGAAATATCTTCTGGCGTTATCATAATACTCTCAATACTCACTTCTTTTTTCATTATTAGAACAATTACCATTATCTAAAGTGAAAATCTTGCGAAGCATGGATTAATCTTCTATTAGCAACTGAGGATATATTATTAAGAAAACCTCCTAATTTCTCTAACATCCATGATATTCTAAACCCCCTAAAACTCAATATATATGAAAACCAAGAGTAATGCTTCTGCTGTTCATTACAGGCAGTCATTTAAAACAGGAAGGAACAAGTCAAGGTTTTAGTCAAGTGGCTTGATGAAGGAAAAAATTAAAATTCTGTTCAGGCTTAAGCTGGGCTGAAGGTCATCAGTAAAGAGGGTTAACTAGGACCTCACACTAAGTACTAAGTCAACATAGAAATGCTTCTATCTAGAAGTCATTCAATAGGTGCAGCTTTCAAAAAATAATAATAAAATGTAAGTCTGATCTGGTTAATGGTTACATATGCTGCTTAAACCCAAGAAAAAAAGTTTTCTGGTATTGCTAGATCAGCAGTATCCTTTCAGTTCCTATGTTAGCTATATTGCATGAGGGAGAATTGTGTTGTATTTATGAAGAATTTAATAAGTATAAACTTACTATACACACTCTTAGATTAATAGAACTATCGCATGAACATTGAGGTTATTAAAAAAATAGTTCAGGATTCAAGTCAGTCATTAAAAAGGTATTTTCCAACAAAATCTCATACAGAAGTGCAAACATACACCGAATGATTAAATTATTCAGAACTCAACATGACCCAGCATTATTAAAATATCACTGACAGATTTGCACATTTCACTTTCAAGTAACTCCTTTCATCCAGGAGAAGCTCTCTGATATTCCGCCCCCCATGTCAGACAAGCAAGAGACAGAGAACTGTCTTGGAGTAATTTCTTTTTTAAAGCAGCATCATTTAATTTCCAAATGCAGAACTATCTAATAAAGTAGAAAGATTTAAGGTCGCAGTCATGAGGTTTCCAATAAAGACGGGTATCTTTGATACACTACAAGATACAAACGGTAAGAAAAAGTGTGTCACTATAAGAAAATACTGAAGCACATTTCAGGTTTTTCACCTCAAAGCAAAGCTTTATTCTGTTATTGCCTAATGAAAAGTAAAATAGGAGACTGTTTACTTAAACAAACTTGCATCATTATTTCACTTATTTAAAAGTCCAAGTCAGGGCTGAACTCTATCATGTCCGATGAAGACGTAAATCTACTTAAAAATATAAAAATACATACTTAAATTTAATACAAGATCTGAGAATGAAAGTGTATATTTTCTTTGAATTCTGAATAAGTATAGGGTCTGATGTCATCAAACAAGAGGGTCTGATGTCATTAAACTTCAATCAGTTACAGGTCATGATGTTTTGTTTTATAAATGTATTTAATGCAACAGGAACTGAGCTGAGACTATTTCTTCATTTTAAAATTAAAAATATTTTCCTACTTTAAATTTGTTTTTTTAAAATACCATTTAAGCTACAGTCAACCCTCTGGTAAGAGTCCAAGTATTGAGAAACACAAAACAGTTATTACAAAGGTATCAAACTTCCCAGGTTCCATTTAAGTACAAGTTGTATCTGCAAGGGGAAAATGTAGTCAATATACTAAGATGATTTCAGAATAGATTCTGTGTCAAATATATTGCATATGCTTCATGAATAGTATTCCCAAATAGCTTAAGAAACTTATGAAGAGTTGTGAAAATTGCTTTTTTCAGGTTTAGTGCCAGACTTTAAAGCTTCTTTTTCCAAGCATGTTCTTACGGCTTGTCTCAACCGTTACTTCTGTAGCTCCGTAATTTTGGGCAAGAACATGGAAATCCAGGTTGCTCCTTTACATTAGTGAAATGTAGCGGAATGCAAAATTAACTGGTTTTATTTTAGTTTTTGTGAATGTAGCTAGATTCAAAGAACTTGGAGATCTTTGAAAGAGACTGCACTGCATCAATGGGTAAAGTGGAGACCAAGCAGACCAAGAAAAAGCGTCAGGCCAAGCGGCATTAGCCTTTAGTTCTGCATTGACAAAGTGGTCCCTTGGTATTCATGAAGCCAACAGGTAGCGAGGGAATGCTTTTATTTGACACAGCATCCTTGGGCTTCTTTGTGCATAAGGAGTAGCTTTAAGTCTAGGTATTTATTAAATCTATTAATAAAAATCATCCAGAGGCATTTCCAATAAACAAGAAACTCAACAGAAAAGTTAAAGAAAACAATATATTTGGGATTATAAAGTGCCCTTTCATTCATAACGATCAAGAGGCATGAAGCAAATTGACTAGTCCATGTGTCTGTGCTTTAAGTAAAAGGATGGCAAGTAAATGGATGTCAAGAATCTTAGAGGAAGAATTAATTAATGCTGAAAAATATAAATAAAATGGTGACAGATATGCAATGCTACAAATTACTAAAATAGCTTTAAAAAGTTTTTTTAATGTCTTAATTTGACATGTGATAAAAATCATCACTTAAAAAAAGATAACATTATTTGCAAATTGAGCAAGAGGACCTGATGATAGCCATATATAATCAGTTGTCACCTTGCAGCTCAATTAGCCCTCATGTAAAAATGAGGCATGTAAGGAGAAATGAGGTTTTGACATTATCTCTGCCAGCAAGATAATTACACAGCCTTCATTTAACAGTAGGGCAACACTACTGTAGCAACAAATTAACTCAGCTCCATTTGCAATTCATGGTGTGTTTTCTCATTTAATACCATTTGTCTTACCCCAAGTGAATGTTTCCATTAGTTTTCTCCAGCACAGCAAAATACTCTTTGACTTCATACATTACATCACCAACTACTTTAGCTCCAGTAACTTTCAGAAAGATGTATAAAGTTGATTAAATGATCTCCCCCCTATCCCCAGTTTTAACTAAACCATTTTTTTTTGGTGTGCAGCCAAATAATAATACAGCAGGTGTTTCTGGATTTAATGAGCAAGGAACTGATTCTATAACCCATTCATTTCATTCCTTCAGTTGACACCAAAAGCTGCAATTTCCTTTGTTTTATGAAAAAATATATGAATATACATGTATCTACTACAAATCTAAATGAAACTTCACCAGCATTGGTAACTTAAAAAGTGACAGAAGTTGCTTAATGGAAGCATTATTAAATAGAACAAGTTTGTGCACAAAACTGAGACCCAAAGACTTAAACCTAGATTGTCACGTCTGCCTGTTAATGTTCAGAAAATGTGCACACACTGGATGACTATGTTTTTTAGGCATGCAACTTCTCAAATGATACTAAGCAAGGGACTGTAGGCGAGAATTAACTTCCCACAAACTTGGATGTATGCTAACTTAAAACTTCTAGTCTCACCTTAATGCTTGACAGCTCATAGGAATATTTAATGTTTGAGTAGAACTCTGAAGAGCTCCTTAGTGCATGTACTAAACATTTGTGTACAAAACCTAAGAATACCCTTTCTGGCAGCAATCAGCTAGCTCTACATGTAGTTTTTGTAAATATGAAGAATAATCAACAGTCACCTGCTGGTGGCTTCACTGCCAGCTAAGCAGAAGGTAGCATAAATGTCTGAAAATTACCGTACTTTGTGGCCTAGGAAAGTGTTTACATACTATTACATACTGTTTTGTAAATATTTTAATTGCTAGTCATCGTAATAATGTACACAATTGCTAAACCCCTTTTCTGAAACCAACATCAATAGTTTAAAGTCTTTTCTAAATCTTTAAAAACCCCCATCTTCTAAAGGAAGGTCCAATCTGCACTGGAATTTCAATTACACTGGAAGTTGAAAATGCATGAGTCCTGTCTGTTCTATGTCATTCAGCAGGGAATGATGAAATTAATTACTGATTTCCAAAGCCGATTTCTCAGCATCTTCATCTTCTTCCTCATAATCACTCCTTCACTGTAATAAAAGAAGCTTTTTCATTAGTTATGCAAAACTCCAAGATGACTTAGAACTTCTTGATCTTCCCGTACTATAAAAGTCTAAAAACTACTGCAACTACTATCGTACTGCCAAATACATAGAAGAAGAGGTAGCAGAGGATCGTTCATCTAATGTGACAGTCCATCACAAAAATAGCCCACCCAGAACATGAAGGCCTAAAAACTTGAAGTGGTCACTGCAGATAGTACAGATTGTGGCAGCTTAGAACAGCCAGGTTTCTCAAAAGTAGATTCGTTCTTCATCTACTTAGGAAATATTCCCCTCTGCATCATTAAACAAATTCTGAAAAGAAGATATGCACAAGTTTTAATCACATACTGTAAAAGATTAGCTGTTTTTTGCACCAGTTGTAGGTCTGTTATCATTCCCATCATATTGAAAGCTTATCCAACAGATGCCCTCCTCTTACCCTCCAGTAGTTCTTTGTGCACTCAAGATTAACGTGCTAACACAATGTTTTTTTGTATTAACCAGCGTGAGATATTTGGAGCAGTCTTTGTTGCCACAAAATAAGGAAAGTTGCATTAAAGGCATTCAAATTGTGTTCACTTGCAAGGAACAAGAGCAAAATACTATGCTAGCACTTTGTATAGGGTATGCCAGGCAAAAACTAATTAAAGGGTTTGAAAAACAGTATTATAGATACTCTTTTGAAACTTTGTTTCATTTAAAATCGGCTACCAACGATGTGCTGAATGTCACCTTTTTCTAGTAAGAATGAACAATCCCTCTGATAATAATCTAAACCACTTTAAAAAAAAAAGGTTACGCTTTTTGAAGTATTTAGCAAACATGAACTCTGTGCTTGTCAAAGGAAAGCAACAAATATTTTCCAAATTAATTAAATAGAATAACAGATAGAACTGACGTAAAGATGATTTATCTAACTAAAGTTCATAAGATATATTTCGCCTATAGTAAAAGAAAGGGTGTCACTTTTTGTTACATGATTCCAAGGTGACTGTTTATATTTTGAACTGCTAGGCTAATTCTAGCCTGAGCACAAATCTGCCTTTTATTTCATAATTAATTCTCAGTGTCAAAACCAGTAGATGTCTTTTTTTGTATCAACGTACTCTGTCTGTTAATTATACCACCATAAAAATCAGGCTTGAAAACAGGATAGTGTTGTGACAGTATGAAAGCAGAGATAGGAATTTCTGAAAGAAATACGGAATTGAGGTTCAAGCAAGCAAGTAAGTGAAGTGAGCTCCTAAACTCACTTGATAAGAGACTCAACTTCACAGAAACTTAGGTTTCTTTTACTGCAATACCTGAAAAAAGTACATTGAAAATGAAACTGGTTTAGTCATGCTGGTATCTTAATATGTAAAACAAATGGTATTGTTTTACATACACACGGGTTATATTTTATATCATTACTCAGAATACTTGTATACATACAGAATGTGGAACCTCTACCAACAGAGAGAAGTCTGTTAGGGTTAGAATGGCAACAGGAGAAGGCAAAGGAAATTGCTGAAACATACAGCTAACATTAGTGCTCTGAATCACTCTTTAAAAACGTCCCACTGTCTACACAAGTGCTTAAATTAAGAGTTGAAGCTCCAAAATTAAATTTTTAAAAGTTAGACCCTATGAAATAACTTCCATAGAATCAGCTCCTTCACTACTGTTAGTCACCATCTCCAATGCAATTAATAAAGCATGGCTGTGCACATCATACAAGAATCTGGACTTCACTATGACAGAAAGCTCTAAACGCCCATTCTCCCTGAACTTTCCCCGATGTAGAAATCCTTGGAGAAACTCTAAGTCTTCCTGTGTGCTCAGCAGAGTAGTCCTGGGCTCTGCCTGATTGAAATGGGAAGTAATTTCAACAATACACTCGGAATTCTCTGTAGTGTTTCAGCTAATTTCTGTTGCAGCAGAATCTAATGGAGGGGCTCCTCCTTCAGCAACTACTCAAAGCATCTGCTGGATTTACACTAAGCTAGGTCCGTACTTAGAGGATGTTTAGCTCTGCAGCCTGAAAAACTGAGAGGTAGTTGAGTTTCTGCAGTGCAGAGTATCTATGTTGATAGTTCTCAAATGTGCAAATCTTCTACTTGTTAGCTTTCGTCTAACCCAGAACCCAGCTCCTTTCCTGAAACCTCACTCAGACACTTCAGAGCCAGTTTAATTCTAATATAGTTCTAAAAGAATAAAATAAAACCCAAATGACCTGTTCCTTGATCCTATTTCCAAAATCTTTTAATAACCCTACGAAACTGTGACCAGCAGTGATACTGATGTCCCAGTCTTTCTCTTTGCCTGCTATTCTCATCCTACGCAGAAGTTCAGGTTTCAGACTCAAGTTTACAGGATTATTTGAATTCCACCACCAGTATCACAAAATCTAATTCTTGCCTTCCATAATTTTTCATGCCCCACACACATTTCCCTCTGTTTTCTTCCACGCCATCTCCTCCTCCTCTGTCACAGAGACCAGATTCTGCAATGTTTGTTTTTTTTTTAATGCTCCTAGCATTAGCAATTCTTTGACTTCTTCCTGTCTCTTGTGCACAGAACATTTTTCATGAACTCATCTGTACAGCTTTCACCTTTCCTCCAGTTAATTCCCTTTGGAAGACCCTCATCTGCCATGCTGCCCATGGGAAATCCAGCTGATTTATACTGACAAGTTAATTAAAAAAAAAAAAATCAGCTTATTCTTATTTACCAGCCAACTGTCAAATACCCTGCTATACTATTTCCCTCAATCTCATTGCATGTATGTTTTTATCTCCTTGTGGCAGAGACAGTGGGTTTTTTTTACATTTGGAAAGTATCTATTACTTTGAGAACAACAAAAAACAAGTACAAGTATGTGACACTCAACTTCACAAGGAACAAAAATCCCAGGCTGTAAATATGTTAGAAGTGACGGATGAAGTCTACTTACAATAGTAAATGTTTTTGCCATCTTTCTTTCAATAGCTGTCTTTTCTAGACTATGCTAGGTCTAGCCTTGCTCTGGAATTTTATTTTTTTTAGTTTTTAGTTTAGCAAAACTGCTTAAGTTAACAGCATACTGCAACTGGAGAGTGGACATAGTGTTATTAATCCATCCTTTCCTATGTTGTTCTTATATCACTTGGCACCTTCCACCAGCTATGACATTTATTGGATTTAGTGAGCTGATTCAACTCATTGAAATGCTTAGGGGTGGGAGGGTGCAAGGAAGTGGACAAATTCAAGTTGAGTAATTTCAGTGGAATACTGATCTATTCCACTAGGTGGAAAGGAGCAGCAGAGAACACACATCCTCTTACCCTCTCCTTCTTTAGAGACTGCAAGCTGTTAAACCCTGTTCCATTTAACTTCTCTTTAAGATACTGAATAAATTGTTCACCTTCAGGGTGCTGGTAGGGGAAGATTATGATAGAAGATTGTTTGAAGTTCTGTATCGAAACAAAGGCCATACTGCTGACTTAATCTATTCTACCTTGAACAAGAAAGATGGAAATAAAATCCAAAAGCCAACAAGCTAAACAAGAAAATCTAAAAATATATTAAGAAAAAAAGACCAAGAAAACATTTCCCTAAAGAATGACATTAGTAAATAAGTGCAGATTAATCATCATAGTGAAAGTTTTCTTTTTTTTTTTTTCACACTATTGACATTATTAAGTCAAAAAGTCTCATCTAATTTTATAATTTGAAACAATATTTCATAAATACTTTAAGGACCTCATGCCTATTAAAAATATTTCATAGAATATACTGAAAGATGTTCATTTTATAATAAAACAAAGGCTAACCTTTAAACATATTTATTGATTTCTTGACTTTGTTGTAATGAGGAAATACACATATATGTATTAAAAACAGTTTTGGTGACTTTCTTGGACACCCAGTTACATTCTCTTGTCCATCTGACAATTGGCTGGATAAAATTAATTTAACAAGGGAGTTGAATGCATATTAAAAGAAAAACATAATTAGAGAGATATGATATGGTAGTTCCCAATATAATAGGATGAGATCACTGACTGGAATCACTTAATAATTCAGGTGGGAAGAGACATCAGAAGGTCTCTAATGCTCCTCAGATGTGAGGTTACACCAGGTTACTCAAGGCTTTATTCATTTGAGTCTTGAAAACTGCCAAAGATGGAGACTGCACACCCTTCTGGCCAACCTCTCCCATTGTTCAGCTGTCCTCATGTTGAGCTGAAATAAGACATTACCTCAAATATGAATTCTCAGCTAGTAAGATAAACACAATGTATTTTGGTCTTCCAGACAAAACAATTAATGAGAGGAAAAATACGTGACTGAAACGAGACTTGTGTGCTAATGGTGAAAGCAGCTAGTAAAACATTTTTTAATTAAAACTGTGCCACAGTCACATCCAGATTTTTGTTCCTTGGAAAAGACTGTTTTGAGTTTCAGGTGAATAACAAGTACTTTCAAGGTACTTCTGTTTATTTTTAATCACCATATTCATATCCCAATCTGATTAATAGCTAGATTATTATTATTATATAATTATATATAAATATATATTATATAATATCACAATATATATTATTAATACAGGAAACAGTAAAATGGAAGGGTACATGCAAGTTTAAAAAAAATGAACTATTTCAACTAAAATATTTCAAATTCTTCCTTAAATGGGGAACTGAGTTCAGTGACTCCCTCTCAACCAGTAGATAATATACTCATTGTCCACATAAAGTGATGCATATAACAATGCTCTATTATTACATGTGCACGTCTACACTAGAAAGCTGGCATGTTTCCTTGAGGCAGCAATGGTCTATTAAAACTAAACTTACACTGGTTACAAGAATTACAATGAATATAATTATATCTTTTTATTGCATAGACAAAAAAATTTTGAAGTTCCACTTGTTTATAATTTAAGTATTAATAGTTATTACACATACATTATCAAATGAAAATAATTCAATATAAGAATTTAGCATAACACGCTATCTTGTGAGTTTAGATATTTAAGCAGTCCATGTTTCTAAAACTACAGATTAACATCCTAAACTACTGTTTCTTGCTTCAGTTACAGAACAGGGGAAAAATTGTAACATGTGTAGATAAGTGTGGATTACTATTTTTATGCTCTCTGGGCTTCTTTTTCCAGAAGCAGCAAATCAATATAAATAAGATTTCAATAAATACTATGCATTTTTACTTATAGCAGAACAGTTTCTGTTGTTTTTTTAGACTAAAAGAATGTTTCCGTAACCACATTTCAAATTTTAGACCAGATTCTCAGAAAGCATAGTAATTTGGGGACCTACCTGTACTTTAAAGTGGAAGTCAATGACCTGCATGGCTTGGCACCAAGAAACCTGATATTGAAGATAAATTCCCTGCTAAACAGCAAATGCTCTTTTGGGGGTTTTCACCTCATCCCTGCCTCTTTCTGCTTTCTACCCATCACTCATGCAGAAACATTAAGAGGACAAGCTAATACATTAGACAGAGAAGTGTTAATGGCTGAGTTCACCAAAATTGGTCAACAACTTAAAGTGAAGGTTTTGGACAGAGGATAAAAAGAGGGAGCTTTGATAAAGCAGTCAGCCAGGTTGTAGACTCTGGCTGGTTAACATTCCTTGCTGATTTAACAGTGGCAATTCCCAAGATAGGCATTGCTTCTGATGTAGGACTACCAAAGCACTTGAATTTAAATGTTTCCCTGTAAAATTTAAGCACTTGGTCAAGTGCATAAATCTCTATCAAGAGACTGCAGGCACCCTTTCAATATTGAGTACTATTCAGTTAGCCAAAAGACTAAGTGAGATTAAGTCTCTGCCAAAACTGGTTCTTAACTACTCAATTAAATCTGACATGCTTTAAGAGACAAAAGGTGTTTAATCAGTTGTTACAGGTTTTTCTGACAGCTTGAGCATATGCAGTCTACTTCCTTCTTACTCAAGTCAATACCAAAAACTTCTGCACTGTTGCTTCAAGTCCATGAAAGGCAACAAGGCACACTTCCCATTTCCAGACTGGATACACACTGGTGTCAAAAATAATTACGAAGTTTCAGGTAACAGAAAAGACAAAGTAAGTTTTATGGGGATGAGAAAGACTATCATTAGCCCATCAAAAGTAGACAGGCTTCCAAACAACTTCACAGAGCCTTATTTCTCAGTTTTAACTTATATAATCAAAAACTAAAGGTAAAATCCCACCAGAAAGTCTGTCCTAAATTACTCACTACTGCTAAAAAGTGCTGTCCTGCATTCTCCTTTCCATCCTGCTGTCAGCTTCACATTCCCTTCAGAGTTGATGTTTCCAACCTTATCCAGATCACTTGCAGTTCATTAAAGATATCAGAAAGTTAACCTCAAAAGAAAAGTCTGGGTTCCTCCTCCACGCCCCCGTCTTGGTGAATTGAAGCAGCTCAGAAACGGGTCTTACAAATCAGAGCTACGGCAAGATGCAGGGGAGGAACCCACATGACCTGGAGAAGGTAAGAGATGGGGTTAAGAGCTAGGATAGAGTTCAAAAAAGCAAGAAACAAGGAGGCAAGCCTTTTCCTTCTGGTGGCAGGAAACCAATGATCAACTCAGCCACTTCAGAGACCTTACATTTCACATTTTCAGGCATATTTTCCTTAAATATTAGAAACTCAAAATATCCATTTCAATTCTCATTAACTGAAAGAACTTCAAAAATCTCAGCAAACAAGCAGTATTTTGCTTCCTTTAAGCTCTTGACATAATTCAGATAATGCATCACACCCAGAAAGAGGCTGACTGAATTTGTGTGTAACAACTCCAATTCAGTAAAAAATTCACATGCAGAACTGCTTCCCTTTGCATCAAACAAATTGCGTTATAACAGAATGAGCGATACTTGAAAGAATTGCTTACAATTGCACATACAAGAGAAAAAGATAGCTAAGTCTAAATTAAGATGTTGGCTATGAAGTTTCCAATAGGACCTTGACATGACTGTTGACCTACTCATGACATGATCACACCAGTAAGGATTTGGAATTCTATTAGTATTACCAGAGGAAAAAAGTCAAGGAGTCATCAGGAAAACAAATCTATATCTGCTACTCCATCAGCCAATTACTGTTGTTAAAGTGGAATTAGATGAGTATTGACAATGCGAAGGGGATAAGGATTAAGCAGATGACAGAGTATACAGCTAGCATTGCTGTTCTGTTTTTTTTTCCTACAGAAAGCCTGAAAAAAACTCAGATGGGATGGGAATATGCTTTACAGAATACAGTATTATAACTCTGATTGTGTCCTGAAGTAGCAGTTATATACATTAGCCTTCCAGCCAATCACAAAACCAGGCCAAAACCTAAATATGGTATTGAAGTGGAGTCCACTAAGGCAAGAGTATGATGTGATATTAACTTAATAACTCACTTCAACCTCAATTACCTGAATGCCATGAAGTAAACCAATTAAATTATGTTAGAGGTATTTTTCTTAGTTCTTGAGAACTATTTTAATGTAATAAATGAAACCAGAAAAATTTCTCAGTTAAATGTAGCACTCTTCACAAAGTCAGTGGACTTTTGAAATTTAAGAAGTTAACTTTATAACTTATTTGTAAATCTCTAAGTATTCTGGGTAATGTGAAAAAGGATAGACCAGGAATTCTTACTGATTAGTTATTCAGACTGATAACAGCTGTCAGGCTGCAACCTGGCTTTATCACCAGCTACAATCATCATTAACGTCCTTTTAAAAACAGACTCAACATGTAAAGAGTGCATTTCCACATGGAAGAACAATATACAAAAACTTAGTAAACAATTTCCTTCTATGGTATAGATTCATAGGCACACAACTTCCTTAGCATAAGATAAGGGACATAAGACAATCAGTGCAAAAGAATCTGATAATGAAGTAGTGATGAAGTAATATAAATTTTAGTTGGTTGTATTTCTTACTGAGGATGACATCTTACTGAGATGAGGATTTCTTACGACTGACAAATACGGCAAATCTCCTGAAAAGATTATGTCAAATCTTCTTTTGAATCAAACACTTATCTCCTGACTACCATTATTTTTAAATGAAAACCATTTGTTTCCAGCAAAAATATTAAATTCCTGCAGAGTTATGCAGCTGTCACATAGGTTTTCTCCTCCAAGATCAGCAGTACTGAAACCATGAACTCTGTGCCCATGCAAATCAAAGAAACAAACATATATTCAAACAACTTAGTAGCAGTGTATTATTCAGTTTGCTTATTTGGTCCAAATAAACATCAAGAATAGCAGGTGACATAAGACAACCTAAGAGGAAATTAGAAGGAATGAAACTGATGAATTTCTAAACATTAAAATTCCAAGAGAGGGATAAAAAAAGGTAGTATGACGATACATGCACAGTAAGTATTTAATTTTATTTAATACTTATTAGTGCTAATAGATGTCAATGTACTTCATATACAGTCCAAATTCAAAGGATAAGCATACTATCTTTTCTGGTCCGTGCTTTACTTGACTAAACTTAGCAGAGATCCAATTCTTATTCTGTGCTACCAGAAAAGCACATGTCTGCTTCCTCCTTGACCCATCATTCTTGGAACTCAAGGGACCTGCCCTTCTTGAAAATTTGCCAAGAATTTTCTTGGCATTATCTTTTATCAGTACCTTAGGGAAATTTAACCTTAGACACTATTAAAACAAGAAAACACAACATTTTTAGAATATTCAGACAAAAGTTAAAGTATGACTTAGAGGTCACTACAGTCATAGATCTAGCCACACCAAAAAAAGGAAATCAGTATGGCTTGTATTGGTAAAAAGGCTTCAAATATAATGAACTGAAATATAAATAACATTGTCTAAAATAATTAAGGATAACAGGGGATACTAGTTACTAAACATAACTGAACTGGCCAGCAAATCAATAAAATCAGTGCTTCTGAAGTTTCTATTTTAACTGTCTCTAACTGTTGATCATGCATTCTGGATAGAGATAAAGGAAACTGGAAACAAAACAAGCAACTCCACCTGGCTTCCTGTGGCTTTACACCTGATATTTAACTGACTTTGAAGTCTAATGAAGGCACAAACGCTGATCAAATGTTGAAACATTTATAAGGTTACTCCCACATAGGTTTCTCTAAAGCTGAGTTTATGCCACAGGCCTTTCCTCAAGGGAGTTACTAAATTTCAGTTTGTCACCTCAGCCTGGCTACTTCTTTTCGAGAAACTTAAGGTATTTAATAACCACTTACATCTGAATGACTCTCAAATTTCAGTGGGTTGTCTTAATTTGACAGGAGGAATTTGACTAGGTATTTCTGAAGATATTGAAATGAGGCAGGTAGGAAGAAAGAAAACTGATGATAGCTCACCTCACTTCCACAAAAACACAGCTTAAAAAGGCAAGAAAAAAATTGGCTTTCCACTAGAGAATGACAATGGATAACACACCCCTCTCCCTCTCCTTGAGAAAACAGATTCATTAAACTGGAAAAAACCAGAGATATCAACAGCATGGACTATACCTCACGGAAGAGGTTATACAATGCTAGCTATACATTTCAATTCAAGAGTCTAAAGATAAGATACCTAGAAATTCAAATTAATGTGGTTTTGAGAGACATAAGAAAGCTGTTGAATTTTTTTTTTCCTAAGTTATTTGTCTCTACACACATTAAGCAGCTCTGGTATAAATATTTTTCCTTACCTGTGTACAGGGCAAAAACTACTGGCCTCACAGCATGCTTAGATGTTCCACTGCTACAAGGCTCTGGCAATCGCTACCAACTTATCTCTGAACACAGAAACTACATACCCAGTTTCCAGAAGTTTCTCTACAACTTGCTTAAATTTCAACAGCCCATGAAAATATTTCTACAATTGTCCTTTTCTTCCTTCTTTAATATACTATTTCCATTAAAACAAAGTAGCTGCTATGATAATCTGTTCTTTCAACTTGCTGCAAGTATTCAGATTAAAAATTAGTACAGTATTAAAATAGATATTTACTTTTAAAACTTAAGTAATGAGCATGTTTAATAGCAACAGACAGACACTAGTCAGACTCCTGACCTTTTTAAAGTAAGAAGAAAACGACTGTCCATTTCTTTTTCAGCAGGAAAAAAATCCTCACCTGTTACCACAACAGATTTTAGGGAACAGATTTTTAGTCAGTCCCCAAGTGGATCTACCTGGCATTTGGAAAGATTTATATTAACTTACTAACCATGACCTGAGCCTACATTTACAGACAAAAAAGGCTCAAATCCACAATGTTATCTTGATCTGCATCAGATGTTCCACTAGCAAATGTTGTGCCCAGCTTTACATCTCAGCTGTTCTTCAGATCAGCAATCAGCAGAACAGGCTGAGCAGATATAGAGATACGGACAAAAGTTTTAAGTAACTTTTGTTACTTAAAACAAAAGTAAGTTGTAAGTTACTTTTAACTAGGTTAAAAGTAAGTTAGAGTAAGTTAGAGGATGCCACTGTAGTCCATCAACTACTACACACTTGTTAATTTGCTTACTTAGGACAAATGAAGTAGTTTAACATCCAAGTGCAAGAGAACAGAAGAGAGAAGCTGTAAGTTTATTTGCATTGGTAACACTTGTACACATGTTCTAAAAAGAAATGACTATTGCTTAAGCAGCTGGCTGATGACAAGCATTGGATAAAAGAGATAATTATATTATCTCAAAAAAAAAGGGATAGAACATTTTACTCAAGAGCACTTACAGTAAAAGCAGTCATTTTGAGAATCCATTACTATTACACTACCATTAAATTTAAGAGCTCTGAAGCCCATTTTAATTTTTAGGTATTAAAAAACCCTAACCTTAGGTAGAATTTTCATATTTAAGCACTTAATTAGGAGTTTAAAACTCAGAAAGAAAACTTAAGGAGGGTCACATTTGAATGACTGCAACTCTGTATGAATTCACAGTGCAAGTGGCTGCATCTTTTCTCAGTTAGGGGACACTACAAATACCTGTAACAATGATTGAGAATAAAGGGCAAGAGTAAGAACAAGCAGACAAGGAACGTTCAGAAATATAAACTTAAACCAATCCACTAAATGTAACCTGTGTTGCCAGATCTTTTTTAACTTATTGGAAAAGTTGTTCTACTTAATATTGACAAAGAGATCAATCAATACAAATGTAAATCAATACATTTAGAACAAGCGATATATTTTAATTTAAAAATGTTCAAACTGCAGCAGTAAATCCATGCACTCAGCACATACAAATCATCAGAGGGGTTTGCTTGTTGGGTACTTTTGACAAGATAAGATGGTACGCCTAACTCAGATGCAAATAACACATAACAAAAAAAACTTTTTGAAAAATATACTAGCTAAAAATAGGAATGAGTTGAAATGAACTCTATTACCACTGGCTTGAATTTACCCGATGAAGCCAAGGAAAGGACAGCATGGAAAAAACTCGGAGTTTGTTTTGCAATCTGCTCCACCTACTTGTTACTGTCATAAAGTTCAGACCCAGGGAGTTTTCAGAAAAATGAATAGCAGAAAGAGAAAAGAAAAAGAGAAAAAAAGCAGCTCTAAAAGTCTCAAGTGCAAGTTAAGACTCCTCATTTCTTTCTTATGGTATAATACTGCCCCCACACATTCTTCCCATGCTACTTCAAAACTACATTGCTACCTTTCCTAATTTCATAGTCTCTTAGATGTACTAAGCTTAATAAACTTTCAGTAAAAATATACAAATCTAAAATCCGCTATCTCAATTTTACATTTTAACATAGAGTATGCCATACAGAGAGAAAAAAAGCAACAGCTTTTTTTTATTTTATTCAAAAAACATACTATGGTAAAATTAGAGTTTTTTTAACTCAGCAAATATACTCTTAGCAAATTTGAAAATAAAAGCTATGTATGAAATCATTAATAAAAGTTGATGAGGGAAGAATCTATTAACTATTTATTGAAAGAGTAATTATTTGAGGAGAAGGAGCAGGCGAGCTGGGACAGTCTTAAAAGGATCTCAAGTTAAAGAGGTGTTAATTAATATATTCTATAATAGATATTTGTGATTCTCATTGTGTTCTTTATCACTGAAAGGTAATTGGGATAAAGGGAGATAAACCATTCTTAAAGAAAAAAAAATCTGTGGATATTATTTCAGCAATGAAATTATTAGTCTTAAATTCATAAAGTTATAATTTCTTATTCTAGAAACAATGATGTCACCTTCATTACATACTACTTGGACCGACTAAAATTTTTCTTGGCAGCGCTATGGCTCTTTGTGTTTGTCCTACGTGCTATAGCCTAGCATATAATCAAAGTTTCTGCTGTTTCTGCAAATGAATTCATCAAGTTCATAGTAATTTGAAATTGGACTACAACTTTGATCATAACAAATTAGTGCTAATAAGGCCGACTGTTCATTCACCATGATGCCATGCTAAATTTGTGATGAATGGTAAAAGGCTATTATTTCACTTGTAAGTACAGCAAGATAACATTAGAACCAAGACCCAGTACTAAATCATACAAACTGGATTTCAGCAACTGGGAACTTATAAAGACTGAGAAAATGTTCCTCTCTTCTCTTCCTCTCTATTAGGTCACTCTCAAAGGGTTGCGGTCAATGACTCAATATCCAGGGGGAAGCCAGTGATGAGTGGTGTTCCTCAGGGGTCAGTACTGGGACCAGTGAAGTTCAACATCTCTGTCGGAGACATGGACAATGGGACTGAATGCACCCTCAGTAAGTTTGCCGACGACACCAAGCTGTTTAGAGCTGTCGACACGCTGGAGGGAAGGGATACCATACAGTGGGACCTGGACAGCCTTGAGAGGTGGGCCTGTGTGAACCTCATGAAGTTCAACCAAGCCAAGTGCAAGGTCCCGCACCTGGGTCATGGAAATTCCAAGTACAGAAACAGGTTGGGCGGAGAATGGCTGGACAGCAGCCATAAGGAGAAGGACTTGGGAGTGCTTGTGGATGAGAAGCTTGACATGAGCCAGCAATGCATGCTGGCAGCCCAGAAAGGCAACC
>KZ505644.1:2548133-2630387 GCA_002844005.1 Limosa lapponica baueri
CAAGTTAATTTAGAGCCTTGCATCAGTTTATGCCATTAAATATTCTTTATTCCAACTAGGCTTACTGATGCTTTGCTACCTTCTCTCCTCTTAGGCACTTCTTCCAAGTGCAGAAGATTGTGGCAAAGATAGTTACTCTTTCTACAGATCATGCATCCTCAGGCTGTTAGTTGCAAATACTTCTTTCAAACATAATTTCTTTCTGGAACTTGCAAATTATTGGTACTAGTTAGGTGATCTCCACTGCCCAAATACATATTTAAAGCAATTAAAACAGAGAATATATTTGTAACAATTTCCTAAAGGACAAAACAAGCATACACAATGCCTCTGTTAGGCAGAGTAAGCTACCACAGAACTAGAGGAAGAACCTTTTCTCATGCAGGCTGTAGTCCTACCAGAGCACATACCTCAGAATAATAAGAGTCCAAGAGAGACTCTAGACAGACTTGTGTAATTGCTGGAAACTCAGCTTTGTTGCAAGTGTTTTTGACTGTTTTTGTAACACACGCTATTGTGATTACTACTGGGTAGTACTGATGTTGACATTTTAAAGAGGCAATTTTTACTGAACTTACTCTTGAAGAATTTTCTAAATACGTGCATTATGACATACATACCCCTTAATGAGTACTCTGAGTATTAGATCTGTATTTGTACACAATTAGAGTAAGGCTTAACAAATGGGTAACAGAATCACACTTCCACATAAGAAATTAACTTTGAGAGACATGAACATATTGACACTACTTTTAGATGAGCAGGTAAGACGTGTAATTAAAACCTGATCTTTGCCTAAGAAAACATCTGTTTTCTTCACTGTGTAATTAGTAAAATTAATGAATTCCAATCCATCCACACAAATGATTTTTTTAATTCTAAGATCAATCACCAAGATGCTTTCTGCTACACAAATTTACTAACAAGTGACACTGTAGATCATGTTCAAATATGAATGTAATTTTATTCAGTTATGTCTGAAACATTTTTTAAGCCTTTCCTCCTATATTCTGCCTACATTGGCATTTATAATACAAACATATTTGTGTGTTAGGAAATTTTATATGGCCACTTACTAGATGAAGCTTCTCATACATAACTCTTGTCAGAAAACTGACTGAAAGATCACATTGTTTAACTGGATCAGAACAGGAAATGTTTTTATTATATACAGAGCAGGAAAGCACTGGACAGTGATCACAATTTCACTAGGCAGATAAGCAAATCAATCATTAGAGAAAGTGATGAAAAATTTCTCTTAAAATATTTTCTCCTTTAAAAAGTGTTATTTTTAAGAATGTGAAATGGCAGGTGACCACACTTGAAGAGGTTAGTATTTGATAATTAAAGACACAACAAATAACGGCAAACCTACAGTATGCTTTAGTGATCTCCAGTACTATCATTGTCTTGCTGCTATAAAGGGACAACAGAAAGGAGGCTTCGATCATACCCTATACGGTCACAGCTGGATTCTAATTCAAAAGAGCAATTCTGACTGCCTGTACTAAAAATCTTTGGCCAAAATCTATGTATCTGTTCATTTGCTATAATTCTTTCAATCTTCCTCTTTGAATCAGGGAGGTGTGCAGGAGAAAACCAGCTAACAATCTCACACATGCTTGTTTTATGAATCTGGCCCTCAGTCAAGAAGTTGCAGTGAAAAGTCTTTTAATCACCTTCTGATCAGAATTTACTGGATTGTATCTAAGTTCAAGGGTATTAAAATGTGCAAAGGAGACTATGAAAAAATGGCTAGGTTATAGATTTTAACTTCTTAACTAGAAAATTGACTCAAAATAGATTTTCTAATTTACAATGAATCAAAAGAAAAAACATTAGACCATAGCAAAAGTGGCACAAATGTATCAAAAAGCAAATGAATAAACATTTGAAAAGATTTATTATTAGAAATTGTAATAA
Organism: Limosa lapponica baueri; assembly: GCA_002844005.1. Taxonomy (NCBI): domain Eukaryota; kingdom Metazoa; phylum Chordata; class Aves; order Charadriiformes; family Scolopacidae; genus Limosa; species Limosa lapponica. The sequence continues at coordinate 2,550,057 of KZ505644.1, forward strand.
ATTTTGGAAAGATGAATCGATTTTAGTTAAAAGGTATAACTGACAATTTATTGGGCGGGAAGATGCATTATTTTCCAATTGTTATCCACCTACAGTAAAACTGATTTGTGTCCTATTGTATTTTATGGAAAAGGAGAGAGCAACTTTCAGTGATTTAGATTAAATGTATTAATCATAACCAGGCACTGTGAACTATATATCTACTATTAAAGAAGATTTTTGACATTTAATTCTGTAGCAATATTTTGGCTCTGTACTACTCTTCCTAAATCCAATTCCTGCTACAGTTGGCAGATTTCTCCCTTTTAATTTTATGGGGCCTAAAGTAGCATTTAACCACCCATGCGGTAAATAATGCAGGATTAGAAATATTTAGTGTTTTGTTTCCCTTTGAAGAGTACTAATCCATCAATCCCCAAATATTTTTACAACATTTTCCACTTTCTAGTAATATTTAATGTAAGATTCAGTAAAACATCCTATGTAAACAAAGGTGTTTTTCTGAAACAACAGGAAAAAAAAAATCACATTAAACAGTAAAGAAAATATGCATATACATCACTGACTATATTATATAGAGAATAAAAATGCAATCTACTGTAAACCTACTGTATCTGTCTGTTTAGTTCTTTGTAAAATAAGTCTTTTAGAACTAAACAATCCAACAGGAAGGGGTCAGGGAGAAGGGGAAATGGCGCACATTTCATCTAATGCTCTTTAAAGTGAATTTCACAAGGATTTATAGAAATTTATCTATAGCAGGACAGTTGCAACAGAGTTTGGTAATCAGCTAGCAGTAAGAAAATTACTGTCTACATAAACAAATTTTAGTTCTCTGAACTAAGGATAAGTTTCTTCCTTGTACTTTAAAACTATAAATGCAGGAGTGCTAACTCAAGGCTGAGACAACAGAATAAGAAAGTCATTCCCACACTTGTGAATTCAGGTTTTAAAATTATCCATTACATGAGGGACTACCTAAAGTTAGTAGCGAAGAAAGGAAAAAAAACCACAACAAAAATCAGATCATCAGAAGCAAGTAAGAGTTTGCTGAATCAAACTGCAAGGGTGTCCTGATTTCAGCCAGGAAAGAGTTAATTTCCTTTTTAGTGATTGCTGTGAAAGGAATGTCATCAAGGCATATTGTTTTAGTTGCTGCTAAGCATTGTTTACACTTTTCAAGGACTCTTTTCAGCTTCCCATAGAAGCTGAGAAGGAGTATAGACAGAACCATGGAATGGCCAACAGAATATCCCCTACCATAGACCTGTATATAAAAGGGAGTTGGCTGCAGGGGAGGCAGAAATCTGCAATCACCAATTAAATGAGCTGCCAGAGTGACTTGTGTCATTATTATTATTATTATTATTGCTACTACTCCTTTTCTCCCTCTTCTCTGTGCACTTCTGATGGAAGGGGGAGAACTGTGCCAGTGGCTCCATGGTCCTAGCTGCTGACTGGGGTTAGACTACAAAGAGATTGAGTAGAACAGCTTTTGAAGTTATCAAAATTGTTGGACTGAAAGGGTTCACTTGATCAGCCATAATGGTTTACACTTTACTTGGAAAAAAAACTAAAAAAGCAGCTGCTGTGTCCCCATTGAAGGGACAGTAATTAAAAGGCAAGGACCAACAGTCTCTTGAACCACTCTAGTTGGAAGTGCTGATGTTAACAAACCTTTTCTTGTTGTCCTCTTTGTTCTGATATACGATATGCAGTTTGGCAATCGGACAAATGGTTTAAGTACACAAAACCCAGAAAGATTACTAGGCTTTTGAAAAGAGCATACCAACATTATATGTTGGGTTTTCCACAACACCAAGAAAACACTAAACAGAGAAACTTCAAATTTTCCTGTGACTCACCTCACAACTCACATTATAATTTACTGATTACCTTCAGGAGACGACCTTACTATTCTATGATTGCTTATTACTATTTATTTAAAGTTATCATGGCAGGCTCTGATATTGAATAAACATGTTTAAGAAAGTATTCACTTCTGTAGCTTATTCAATTTGAATATCTCTCAGAAACATCAACAAAGCCTACAGTTCTGTAAGGAAAAGGGTCTGTTCTGCATTCAGTTACAAGTTTATTTGCTATAAATACCACATGATATCTATGAGAAGAGGCAGTCCCCGAGAAGTTCTGAGTATTTTCTTCCCTCCTGAGAACTACGCTCTCAACATGCATATTTGATTTTCTTATTTCAAGAAACAAAATGGTAAAAAAAAAAGTCATTTTCCAGCTAAGTCACAGGTAAGTTAAGCTAAAACAACCGTGGTTTGCTCCACTTCTTTATGGTTATTTTTAACAGGTTATAGAACATTGTCTTTACATAAGACTAACTAAAATCACAGTAATCAAACAGAACGGCAGAAGAGTACCTCTTCATTCCTGTGTTATACCTCACATTGCAAAATAATTTTCTTGGGCAATTCAATTTCAACACAATGCATCATGTGTGTTTGCTACTTTATTTTCTATGCTGTATTTTCAAGTTATTTGACATATGCATCTCCATGACAAATTGCTGGAGAGGACACACAATAATAGTGCAGTTTAATGCACTATTTTTACAGCTGCTTCTTACTCTGGATACAAGCCATATGAACTCAGATCGTATACAGAAAGAAACCCCAACATTTTAAGTTGAAGTTTGTATTTTTGCTTTTGTTATAAATCAAACAAACATCCAACATTTTAATTCCCCATCTTTGCCTTACACTAATGATTTGAAAGATAAGCTGCAAATTATATTGATCAGACAAGAATTTTTTCAAATATGTATTACACAAAGTAAACCTAGAACAGAGCAAGCAAGCAAACAAAACAAATGACTGCATCCGAGTACAACTTGTGTGTCTCAGAACAAATCTAGAAGGTCACTATTAATAGGTTTAATCTAGAGGTCTAGAGATAGGCAGAATACTTTTATTACAGATCTAAAGTGGCATTGTTTTCCCAATAGATGGCCACCATATGAAATGCAACTGAAAAAATAGATGGACTGCTTTCAAGTTATTTTGTCTGTTGGTAGGCCTCATTCTCCCTCACCACCTATTCTAGGCAAAAAGACAAAGTTTCCTTTGGAGTGGGAAATCTACTCACATGAATGAAGTATGGATTGAATTAGCAAGAAACTTTCAACAGTTTAGGAGTTGTGTCCAATCTTGCATTTGCTTTCAGTTAAAAAAATGCTAAACAATGTGTTAGCTGAAATTACAATCCTGATTTACATGACATTTATGATGTTATTACAGCATAAATGACATTTTGCTTATCTGTGCATGTGTTCCTTGCCTATTACACATATGATTTTCTTTCTATTCTCAGCATTAAATGATCAACTCCCCAAGAAGCTCAATACAAGGAAATACAACTCCTAACTTGATTCTGAATACAAGATGCTGTTGTTTTACCATCAATTCTTCAAACTGCTGCTATCGAAACAGTAAGAAGTTGCTAGAAGAAACACAATTGAGTGAAATTTTTGCAGAAAAGATACTAAACCCAAATATGTTTAAAGACAAATTCTTTCCATTAGAATTGCACTAAAACATAAAACATTCAAGAAACAATACAGACTTAGGAAGTCGAAACAAGCAAATTCAAAATGTCTGCAGAGGACACGTTTCATGCAGCCAGACACCAGAAAGGGGGATTTCTTTGTGATAAGCAGCAGAAAAGAGAAGTAATTATGCTGCCTCATATTTTGAAGTCAGAGGTTTTTTAAGTCTTTATTGTCTGTAAGGAGTGCTGTAGACGTGTGCATCATTAAACGTGTTTTCAAAACAGACACTAACTGAAGAATAAAAGGGATATCATTATGCTATTTGCCCTGGTTTAAAAATAAACTTAAGTGAAATTGTAGATGACTATCATTTCAGCAGTTGGATTAAGGTGAATTACAAGGAATATTGCTCAGACTAACAGTTCATAGCACTTGTCATCACAAATAAACTACAAGATGCATTTAAAAAATAAGCAGCACATTTGGCATTTCTGAGACTATGCTGGAGGCAACTATTTTGCTGAAGTGGGATGCTGATTTTGACACTACACTTGAAGTGAGAGTCCAAGAAAAGAGACTAAGTCACCACATTTACTTTAGCTAGACAAAAGTTAATCTTTGGTATTGTAAGGGTATGCTTTGATTATCACAGCAGGTAAAATACACCAAGAAAAACCACTGCAAGCTCTGTTGCACAGAGTATCTGTTTCAGAAGTTATACCTAGACAAGATCTTCATTTTGTTGATACAGTACAATTGTTACCTCTACAAGCTATTAATTGCCTGATGCATTTAAACTATTTTTTTTTCTTGATAGGCATACATTTTGTAAGAATGAAACTAATACACAATTCAAGACTATACACTCTTATTTACAAGGTAAGTGATACAGAAGAAAAGAATAAAACCAACACATGCTCACCTTCACCAGTTAGTGCCTTTATTTATAATGGGATTTTGAAATCTGACAGAATCTTTTTTTTTCCTTTTGTTCTCTCATAAAATAAATGTATTTCAACATGACTAAGTTCTGAAGTGTAGAAGAGTGTCATTCGATTCATTCTTTTGGAATATTGTAGCATATTTGCCAATTGTGACTAAACACTAGAAGAATCAAAGGTGGGGCCTAAACTGCCATCACAGCAGCGCCTCCTCTGCAAAGAACCTGAATTTTTCTGTCTTAAAAAACATATCGTCAGGAAGCATAAGTGCAGGAAATCAGCCACTCTCCTCAAAGAAGTTTTTTTCTTTTATGTTGTAAAACGAAGGTAATTAGTTAGCTAAAGTGAGGATTAAAAGAGCACAACTTATTCACTACGTATAAATACAAATGCAGATATAAATATAAGACAACTGCAAACAAGGAAAAAATTTTAAAAAATGAAAGAAAAAGCACAGTGAGAAATGCTTTAAATAGCTGAAAATATATTTGATGACAGGAAATCTTAATAAAAACCTCCATTACAAAACCCAAAAGCCCCTAACCTCCTACCCACTTAAAGGAAAATTCATTCGTGGCTTTAGCAGTGTAAGGTTTCAAAATGTCGTCCTCAGAGGCCTAATAATCCTGATCCTGAACAAGAGAAAGTCTGGAATCCAACAAGAATTTAGTTTTGTTATCAGACATCATCTGATACCACAGACATTTCCACAGATTTTGACCTAGAGGTTATCGCTCCAAATGACAAAAGTCATTAACTAAAGAAAATAATTAAAACCCCACAGATAAGTTATTACGTGCACCTCACCGAAACTGAATTCTGTTTTATCTATGTCACACATCCAGAGTAAAAGAATTCTCCATAAGACCAAATCAACTTCAACTCGAGAAGTAGTATTTTTCCAAAAGCTGAAGACCATCCATAAAGACGCTTTTGACCAATACTGTAAAAAAACCACCCAACTTACTCTTTAAGGAAGAAATCCTTAGATTTGTAATACGGTTTCTCATCTAATAGCATTTCACTCAGTTTTCAAAATATTTTTACAAGAAAAAAAATCCTGAAAACACCTGGCTGTTTCTTCAGTACTTCTTCAGAAAGAACTTCGAAGCAGAAATGTTTGATTTGATTTTACATTTTGAAAGCAGTTAGCAAAACACATAAGTGCTCAATACATCTTTTCTCCTCACATCAGAGCAGTAGTTGACTGACAACAATTTTTTGAGAAAAGCTCTTTTATCTTGGAACTTTCAAAAAAGTCACAGGATTTGACAGAACTACCCGAACACCTTCAGGTAACAAGTCTGAAATGTAGCTTTCATTCCTTATTTATTTTTGAATACTTATAACTAGGTATAGTCAAGCTCAATAGTAAGCTGTGAAAAAAAAAAAAAAAAAAAAAAAAAATCAATCCTAGGACTGCAAGACTTAACATAGCCTGTTTTTAATATCATGAAATCAAAACTTATGACATAAAGGTGATGGGTGGATGGAAAAAACTGGCAGAGTCAAAAGAAAGCATCTATTTTATTGGTCATGTGTTTTGCTCTTTTTAGCCCAGTGAAATCACTTCCCAGCTTCCAGCCCAGACAGAGAATCCAGGCAGGAAGAGACGACACGTAAGAGTCCTCAAACAAAAACCCTACAGTGTCTATCCCTGTCCGAGGCAAGGAATTGCATCTAAAACCACACAAGGAACACCTAGGACAGCAGCACCAATTTTTAAACCCTTCACTTCTTTGTATGGAAGAGCTGTGAACAGAAGTGAAATTTTTCAGTCGCTGAGTACTTAGTTGGAGAAAACTTTTGAAATAAAAAGTAGTCATGTTTTATGTTCACTAACTATAATTATTAACTCTTACTTTCTTTAACTAAGGCCTTTGTGATCTCTCCAGGAATCCATCTGAGAAAAGCATGGCAGCCTTAACCATCGAAGGTAAAGAGTTCATCTAGAATTATACATCACAGAACTGAACCTTCACATTTCCAGTGCATCTAAAATGTTAGAGTTTCGATTTTATTCTACTAAATACCAAAGTTTCACATGTAAGGGCAGAGATACAGTACTAGATAAATGACATGCAAGTCTATAAACATGTAGAAAAAAAGATGGGATGAAAAAAGCATCCTTTTAAGAAATCAGCGTTTCATTCATAGAACACTACTTTTAAGTTGTAAAACTTTTGCCTAACATAAAAGAATGCAGGGGTTGGGAACAGTTGTTCAGGTCATATAGAGCTGCAGAATTCAACCAAACAGCGTAAGTTTTCATGCAACATACCTTACTAAAAGGGTACATTAAATATTGATATGGTATAAAAGTACATGTATCATGTTTCTGACTATAATTACAAAGTTGCTACTACTAACTTGACACAGGAGGGATCAAAACCACAGTGTGTTAGAAAAGCCACATGCTTTTCTATTTCTTTTCAAGTAAAGTTTTTACAAATGATGCTGCCACAAACGAAGCAATGAAGACATGAAGAGCCAGCATTATATTTTATGTGAAAATATGTCTGACAATTTAATTATTAATTCCATTTAAAAAAGTGCCTATCTTAAGTAAATTGGACAATCCAAAGGATATAAGCCAGTTCTGATTAATTTTTTCTTCATTTTCTTGCTCAGTTTTTTCAGTTGTCTACTGTATCACAACTCATTCAACCTGCACATCAGATTAGGTGAGGATTTTCATAGTATTTGCATGCCAAGTTTTTACTTCTCTCTTGCTTGTCCAGTGTTGTATGATTATTAGAAAAGTGTTTTGACTCAAAGGCAATACACTTGATGACAGAAAGACCCATGAGTTTGTTCAAATTAAGCAACTCAATGAAATGCAGGAAGAGCATCTGGACTGAATCCGAGTGCCAGCTGTGGCTACTTCAAATTAAAGTTCACTAACTGGTCCATAAAGAGCAAGTAGCACTCTTCCTCTGATTCTCGGCTCCCATTGCTTCTGGAAACCATGGTATGAAAAGCTGGCAGTTTCCTCATTATATAGCAAGTAATAATCACACTCTTAGCCTGATGTTTCTCTTAGAAGAAAACAGACAAACACTTGTATTAAACACTTTTTGACAGAGGATAATGATATATCAAGGTATTAACATCGCTATTCATTCTGCCTTCCCTAAACCTGTAATGTCTTCAAAGCCTTGCTAGCTGCTATAATCGTGGACCTTCAACTAAGCTTTCCAAAAAAGTTTAAACTTTTTAAACACATTGACTATATGCAAAGGGCTAACTATATGCTTACATTCCCTAGATACAAACTACACATCCTTAGACTGAAAAATGTGTGTCTTTTAGGTAGTGTAGGAAAATCCATTTTTTACTTTGTCTCCCTTAAAAGTCTGTGTAAAGGCAGTGATACAGACATCAGACTCCTCACTGTTAAAAAAGAATTAAGGCACACCACAACTCTGTTCGATGAGTTTAGTCTGCAGTGTTCTTTCCTCAGCATATTAATCTTTCTAAAAGCATTCTTGCTTTCTTCACTGTTACTGTCTAATAGCAGTAATTACTTCTTGTTCTGTCTTATCAGATGTCACAAGTATTAAATTACTTTTTTCTGGTCATTGGATTGAAGTATCTAAAAAAGATTTTCTTTAAGAAGCAATCACTGACAAAAGGAAGCATATGAGCTCTGGCTTATATAGCTACATTTGCAAAGACGGATCCAGCAGATGTGCCCACAAACATAAATAGTCGTTAAGAAGGTCAGAAAACTGCATCTGCAGAGGCAACTGCACATCTATTCTACCCATGCACTCCCGCCTAAACACAGTGGCTTAGAAAGTACGTTCACGTCAGCCTTGTTTCACACCACTATGTAAATGATATATTTAATAAATGGAGGTAACTGAATTATCAGTCTGTAGTAGATTCGCTTGTATTTTTGTTATAAAGGCAACTACGATACCATCTTTATATATGAGATACCATGACTGGAAGATAAAATGGGCTCCTAAGGACAATCAAGAAAGTGTAGCAGAAAATAAACATTAGGATTTTTTATTATATATATGCATTGGCAGTATATCTTCATCAACTGAAATTTAATCACCTTTTTACAATTTAGAGGAAAAGGCAGTTTTTAGGGTAGTTAAGCCATGTATCATCAATACCATGAAGCTAACCTATCAGTTATAATAGCTCCTATAAAATACCAGAGTGAAATTGCAATAAGCCTAGAAAATGGGCTACAAATCCCAGATATGCTCAAGCAAGCACTGAACCAAAAATAAAAATAGGTAGATAGGAAGCTAAGAACTAGATAGCATTCATCTAATTCACAACCACTAACAACAGAGATCACAGGCCAAGGTTTTAAAGCATCTTATTCAGCTCCAAATGGCAATTATTGGACAGGAACTTCAATTATAAAAACCTTCCCTCTTCAAAATGAGTTAAATTTCTAACAATTCCTTTCTATTCTCTCCACATGTAATAGCTCTTACATTTCTCAGAAGCACCTTATTTTGTTTAGGCAAATTAAAATTTGAAAACATTTAATGTTTTCAAATAATAAAGAACATTGATCTTGCAGTATTTATCATGCTGGGATATGATTATTACACACTTATAAAGAGTCTCCCATATTCTCCTTCTCTTCCAAGTGCTATTCTGATAAGAAAGGAATAGATTGTGCTACAATGAATATATTTTAAGATTTTAATTCAAGTCTCTCTTCTCCTCATGCCCTTCTCCAATGAACAAATTCTTAAAAATTCATTAGAATCTTATTTTAGAAAAACGCTAGAAGAAAATCCAATTATTAGATTGTACAAAAATGCAAGGACAGTTGGATTTTTTTTCCTTCACTTATAAACATTGCTCCTAGAGCTGAATGCACTAAAAAACCCCAAATATCTCTCATTTGTAGTCACAGCCTTAGAATAGACTCAGTCCAAAGGAAGGCATGGTATCTGTGACAGGTGCATCACTAGCTTGCTTTACATTTTTTGTATATACCCTTTCCCCTGACCACACAAAAATCAACCAAGCAAAATAGAATAAGGACAGATTTTATAAAGCAGACTTTTGGGAAAAAACAGAATAATAAAAATAAATCAATCACAACTGTACCACAATCCATCCTAGAATGCTTTCAGTATCAGAAAAACTTAAAATAACTTTGGTTTAATTTTCATTGTGAGAGAGAAGCGTGTTTCCATATAGATGTAAGATATATACTGAAAATGTTAAATAACGCCTCCTCCCTGCCCCAAACCTTTTCCTACACTTGGCTCAAAATAAGTACTGAGAAATAGTGTCAGGCTGTTTCTGCTATTCAAGTACACACAAATATTCCATTACAATAGAATTGCAGTAGGAAGAGTCTGTCTATTAAAAGAAGCAAACACACAGTATCAGGCAGCAGTGGTGCTGGAGTCTTACCATTCCATTACCTATCTACAACAGTAAGAAACAAGCATGAGAAGAATATGCTTTTTTAAAAAAACCCTCTAAGAACAGTGCACATTAGCTTCACATAATAAAAGCACCTACCAATGCATTCTGGTTTCCTGAAGCCTTTTTTATGTTTCTTGCTGGCATTCCATGAAGATGACTAAATCTAGTCTGGAAGCCTACAAGAAAGAAATACAAATTGATTTAAGAATATTTTCTAAACCATATAGCCAATAAAATTCACCATTACACACTAATCTATCAATCTGACTTCAGTCAAACAAAAACATCTTAATAGCATCAAACATTGTACTAGTGGAAACAAAGAGTACAGAATGGAAAGAGTGAGAGAAAGGCTAAGTTGGCATGAAAATGAACATTTCTGTAGATAGTCTAACCGCCATTCTGGTTCTATGCACAGTTGGCTGCATAAGCAGAGCATACTGAACTACAGTAGGAAAGTGATTTTTGCATCACTTACAACTTCATTAGTACTAGAAAATGCTAAATCTGGTGAAAATGCAGAGACTAAGTCCTCAGAAACAATGCCAAGCATCTGGAAAATAAGCCTCACAAAAGTATTCAATACATTCAGTTTGCAGAGTAGTTTAGAAGTGATTTGACCGCAGTTCATGTAAAAGATCTGCATTTGAATGTGAAAGGACATCCTTGTGGCAGAGGGAAAGTACAACAAAATTCTTTGGCAGCAAGCTGAGGTCTGGCATCTTCAATCTTTAGACGAGAGTGGGTTCCTAGCTGCAAATGCAATCTAACACTGGTACAAGTTTCCATTGGAGACACCAGATCGACAGTTTTCTAAAGTACGTTAAAGCAGAAAAAAAAAAAAAATTGATATTTTCTCAGTTACAACCCCAATCCTCATACTAAAGGAACCCTTCCCTCTTCTCTACAAACAATAAGGCCCAACCATAAAGCAGCAAAACAGATGGTCACACTAGTCTTTCCAATCTTTGAATTAATGAACTTCTACAGAATTCTAAGCTTGATCACAGAAGTCAAGAACAAAATGGAATACAAAGATTCACTTTAAACATGACTTTATTCTCAATGCAAACATTGAGACAACAAACAAAAGAGTAGGCTATCAAAGCGAGCCACTTTCTGACTTTTTTAATCATTGACTTTTTAAGAGTTACTTCTCTCTAATGATGTCTTAAAAATGAAATAGTTCAAGGAAACAAACTGGTAAGTCCAAGATCTTGTCAACATTTTATGTATTTTGTATAACCCACAGTACCTTTTTACTATATCCAAGTGATTCTACAGTTTGCATTTTCTTGATTGCTACTTACCTCTCCTCCCTGAACGGGACATAAGAGGGAAAGTACCAGTTAAGATACTTTCAAAGACTGGATCAGGCAATTCTCTCTCCAGTTCTGTCGAGTCTTCTTGTTCCCACCATGGAATGGCCCCTGTAATTCCACATGCTCCACCAGATTCATTTTCATGAAACCAATCACTCTGCTCATCATCACCTGTGTGAGAGCAATATCCCCCCAAAAGAGAGGGAGGAGCAGAGAAGATAAAAATCAGATGTTACCATCAATAAACACTCTGACAGGACAATTATTTCTTTTGCTTTATAGCTATATAACAATTACTTTGTATATAGCAGTTCTATTTGGAAGATGTTTCTCAATAGCATGACAAGCGTTGCCATCAATGAAACCACATAAAACGTAATGTTTTAAAACCAATTTACAACAGTGGAAAAACAATAATAAACTAGTTAATCCTTTGGCAATAACTGTGGGGAAATCCATTTAAGTTGCTGCACTTTACATATTAACAAAAAACAAGCCTTAATCTCCTACAGGGTATTAAAAGGTATAAAACTGTGAAACTAGTTCTTTGCAACTGATAATGGTATATAATTAGCTTAATTTCATGATTTGTATGGCTAGTAAAAGGGGAAAACAATCATGAACAGATGTGACTAAATGAAGTTAATCTGATTAAGTTCATTTAGAAATAAGTTTTGAAAAAGTTGATTTTAAATGAAAACTGACAGTATCATGCAACTGAGAATTATACTGCATTATACCACAAAGCTGGTCATTTTTGCTGACAATATTTATAGATGTAGTATTTAAATACCTGGATTTAAAGTCAGAAGACAAGACTGACAATCTGATCTTAAACTTAGCTCATAAACACACTGTCGACTAAAAATAAATCATTATGCTTGTTCTAAAACATGTTCTTTGATACAAACTAAGTTGTTTACAGAAGATCAGAAAATATCTTTATAAGATATGGAAAATTTCCTTTCTACCCCCAATCCTGATACAGTATGGAGAAGAAAGAGCAAAAAACCCCAAAACTCATGAACTGACATAAAGACAGTTTAATAGAATAGTAATGGAAGAGAAAAATAATAATAATGGTAAAAGAATATACAAAATGAAGTGATGCAATACACTTGCTCTCAACACTGGATGATTGATTGCCCAGCCTGTCCCAAGCAGTGATCATGGATCCCTGCTCCTAGGCCAATCCCCATCTATATACTGAGCATGACATTTATAGTATGGAATATTCCTTTGGCCAGCTTGTCCTGTCTATGGTCCCTCTCAGCTTCTATGGGAAGTTGAAAAAGTCCCTGACTTAATATAAACATAACTTAGCAACAACTAAAACAATATGTGTTTTCAACGTTATTCTGATACTAGTAGTTACTAGAAAGAAAATTACTCTATCCCAGCTGAAACCAGGACAGTGTTGTACGTTTTAATGCTACTTCAAAGTATCGAAACCGTGCCTCACTATTTCTGCATATAAATTATTTGTTTGGCATTTCAATTTTTAATTAGGCAGAACTAAGCAAGACACACATGCAAGATTTATTAGACACAATCTTCGAGAACAAAAACCATTTGTGTAAAGTTTCATTGCCACTCAACCCCACAATGGGAAAATACAAAGAATGAAAACACAAGTCAAAATTTGAGGAAAAACACACTCCAAACAAATTTTTGCAATGAAAAGAATACCTCAAGAGCACGCACAAGTGAAAATGGCTGTAAACATTCACCAGGACAAGTACTTCAAGAAAACATAGAATAATTAAGACCCCTAACTGATCACTTGCAGGTGAAACGTGATCCTTACGTCTTTAGTGATCATTACTAAGAGCAAAATTAGCAGAGGCTAGAGAATAGGAAATTTTAGACGGAGGAAGGGGAAAATAGAAGTGGAAGGAGACCTTATGGCAGCCTTCCAGTACCTAAAAGGGGCCTATAGGACAGATGGGGAGTGAATCTTTATCAGGGAGTGGAGTGATAAGACTCAGGGTAATGGTTTTAAATTGGAAGAGAGGAGATTTAGATTAGATACTGGAAAGAAATTCTTTACTGTGAGAGTAATGAGACACTGGAGCACACTGCTCAGAGAAGCTGTGGATGCCCCATCCCTGGAGGTGTTCAAGACCAGGCTGGTTGGGGCTTTGAGCAACCTGGTCTAGTGGGAGGTGTCCCTGCCCATGGCAAGGGGGTTGGAACTTGATGATCTTTTGATCCCTTCCAACTCTAACCATTCTATGATTCTATGATTTATAGCTATGACATTTCACAATGGCATTCACCATTAATTCTATCCTCATTTCATTACAGCCAGGTATGGTTTCTTTGGAGGATATATAAGAGTACTGAACAGAGACGGTGGTTGTGGTGGAAGGAGAATCACACCTTTTCATTATTCTGAACCACAGATCAATCTAAAGTTTAATCTCCCTTGGTTTGATTTTCCAAAATTTTACATAGATAAACTTCGTCTGAATATTTTGTCCTAAAATGAGAGTTCTAGACACCTTGACTAATAAGAAATACTATCAGGAACTCAAAAGAAGTCTTGTTACACAATTCAGCTATGGAAGTAACTATAGAATTCTGAAATTGAGTTTCACAATCAGCTCAAGGACAGAAGCCTGTAAGAGGCATGCAATGCAGACTTGGAAGAAAGAGGCAGAATTTAAAACCAGGTTGGTGGACTGCAGGGTAAGGCAAACAGTAGCTATGGAAAGAAACTAGTATCTTCTCTATATGCCCAACAACGGCTCTTTGGGAAAAAAATACAAAATCACTTTTCCTTTTTGCACAATAGGAATATTAATATGTTAAGCAACCATCTGTAAAGACACCTTACCTGTTATGCGACTATACGCTTCCCTAACCACTTAACGTTTCTTAGTGCCAAAGGCAGACTTAAGATCTGAACCTCAAGGGCTTTTCCCACCTGACAGCAGAATCCAGGTGTACCTGGTTTTTAGCCTCCTTATCTCGGCACTTTAAAAAACTCTGAATCCTTTGACTGTTTTCAACCATATTATCACCTTGAGGCGAGCATAAACCTACTACCATTATTCTCATCCAGGTGAAAGCACCCACCAGCATTTTGCTTACCAGTTGCTCCACCTTGAAAGGATTCCATTTTCAAAAGGAGTCAGGGAAGACTACTGCATTTAATAATTTCCTGACCTCGTATGTATAGGCAATATAACACAGAGGCCTCCTTGCTGAAGATTTTGGTAACCACATACTCGCAGCTCTCAAGAGGCAACACAGTACCCATAGCAAACATGGACTTACAGGAATTAAAATTTCAAAGCATTTTTGGACTTCAAAATACCCCAAGAGGTTCACTACACTGTCCTTTTCTCTTAGGGATGCTGATTCATCACAGGACTACAGCAAATTATTGTATTCTTTCAAGCCACAGGAAAGGCAAAATGACCTCCAGACCTCCAAGCCCACGCATTCTCCTAGCCACATATTTAAAATACAGCAAACTTGTCTGTGGGTAATGCTAGTGCTTCAATTCCTTGAAGCATTATCATGTGATCTCATCTTTATGTTGATCTCTACCACTGCGATCCACACTCAATATTTAGGATTTCAACAACTCAGGTCATATACAACTTCATGTAATTTCTTTATCAACTGCAAAGATTATAAACTAATTAGGCATAACAGTTGAAAACTGGTGGTGATTACACCTGGCATTGCACATTCCATTTTTTATATAAAACATGAAGATATAAAATATATATTAAAAAATTATATAAAATATACAGAGAACGACATCCTGAAACCTGCAGCTACTGAGATGTTATACAAGGTCCAAATTAGTTTCTTGCTAGAGAAGACAAAAGGATGGAATTCTCATATACTGAATCAGTAGCGGGTCATCTTCATAAAGGACACAGTAATGAATATATGTTTAATCATAAAATAATGAACAGCTATCTTTAAAAGCTTAGCCACATGACATTCTCTGACCTTCTTCAATTTTAATTGTTTAACACTTTATTAATATAATTTTCCTTCCTATTTGCTTAGATCTTAAAGGACGTGTCAAGAGCTGCACGTCATGATTTAAGAGGTCTTACGTCAAACTTTGAATTTCCCCAAGTGTACTAGTAGGTGTAGATGGACTAGGAATGCAGAATGTAGTGATTTATTTGCCACAACCACAATATAAAATTCGTTAAAGAATATATTTGCAATTTTACTTGCCCCCCAACACTTATAATGTCAACTAGTGTTTAAAAAATGTTATAGTTTTGTTAACATTGTGTTGAAAGCTTAACTTATAACTTGCCTTTTAACTTATAAATTGCCTTTGTAAAACACACCTGTAAAGTATCCTGAAACTGCAGGTGAACCTACTAATTAGGCCTATAAGAGAGTTGCATTATATGTTGCAATGTAAGAGTAGACATTTTGTTTTGAAACTCTTCTTGCAATAGTTTTCTACACCAGACATAACACTGCTTAGCATTCAAGGTTTTAATAATTGCAAAACAGTTGTTTAAGAAAATTCTATTAGGAATACAGGGAAGAGTAGGAAGAAAAAGGAAAATTACAAGGATTTCTGATATATAAGCTTCAGTCACTGTTCATTCACTTTGTTGGCAGGCTCTCCCACCTCCAAACTCAAGGGCTTGACATATGCGTAAGATTTTGTGGTTTTGCTAACTATATTAAATCTTACCTGAAAGCTTCCCAATTTGCAAACCTCTGAAAAAAATACAACCCTTAAGAATTCACTTGAGGGTTGTTAATAGTTCAACAGCTATCTTCTCCAGTGACTGTACCTGCACTGAGCATTCTCTATGATCTTTAGCTTTTTCTGGCTAACTGTACAGGGTATGCAATGTTTCACAGAAGAAAAACATTTGCCACATTGGGATTGCAAAACATTGAGTACCAATTACTTTTGCCACAAGTAATGAAATAGAGCACAGCAAGAGAGCTGCTTTTGCCATCTCACGTGACTTAACATAAGCACCTGGATAACTTGGAAAAGGAGGGCAAGCATGGCTAGGCGCAGATGAGGACTTCATAGGAACAAAACAAATCAAACAAACAAAAAAGCTATGAGACTGGAACAGAGGCAGGCTGGAAAGGAAAAGGGTATAAAGGTTTTTGAAAAAAGGTTACATGGCACACCACACATTAGAAGCTGAACACAGGATTTTCAAGTCAACAATTTTCTTTTCTCATGGCAATGAAAATATATCTATCAGTTAATCCACTATCACCCCTAATTACAGCTACAGCTGGTTTTCTTGAATCAAATTATAAAAGTTGAAACTCTTCTGAGAGTCTATGCACAGAAGAGTACAGTTACTGTGATGGAATTTATTACCATTTGCTTTCTGAAACAATTTTGGAAAATTGTAAAAGTTGCAAGGTCAGGCACTGAAGTTCAGAACTTAACATTCAGCTATTTAACTGACTGTCCAACTGCTCAAAGAAATTGCTGCTTTAGATCACTTTATTTTCTATAATGCCTGCCCCATAGGATGAATATGCTTTGGGAATTAATTAGAGTTTTATAAAGAGTATTTGTCTGTAATAAATGGGATATGGTTCTTAATCTCAGAGACACAGAATGAACAAATGTTGCCCTGGAGAACAAGATTGTCTTGTCCTCTGCTACCCAAACTTCTGAATGATGGCAGGCACATCATTTAAACCAAGTATTTCTCCAGATGGCATTAATCAATCTCTGGTTCTTCACTTGAATTAGTGGAAACCAGAAATCAGAAGTGCAGAATATTTGAACTACAAATGAGGTAAAGATGCTGATGTTCTGAACATATATCCTGGATGAGGGAGATACTGGGAAGACAGGAATCAAAGTCTAGCTTTTAAAAACGGACAACAAAATAAGCCAGTTCTTCCCTTAAAACATTTTCATCCTGTCCTCTTCCAGCTTTGTTTCGCTCACCTAGTCTTTTCCTTTGCTTTTATCAGATTTATTTCCTCCTTCATTCTTTTCAATTTTGTATGTATCTTAGCTCAGCTAATTTTTCAGAGGGAAGAGACTTTAAACAGCATGTATCCTCTAATCTCTGTGTTACACTGCTGAAAAAGTTGTTTGAAAGTACTTTCCAAACAAACTTCTGGATGAGAGCTATAAAATTCTGCGACATCAATTTGGAATAAAAGAAAGAAAAAAGCCACCTCAAATGTAGTTTGAGAAGCAGTACTATGATCACAGAGTCTTGTCTTGAAAATTGAAGCAACTGAAGAATTAAAACTTAGTATAGATAATCTTTTGGAGAGGCTCAAATTATAAGGAAGTTTATTATATTACAGAGACTGATTCTCAAGACAGCTTTTGACTAAGTCATAGATTCAAGACACTCCCTGGTAACATTTCAAAAAACCCAGAAAGCAAGCTATACTTCAACTCATTAAAATAGTAATAGCAACTGTATTATACTAATTAGCCTATGAAATTACTCGTAACGCTTACAGAATTTCAACTGATGTGGTTTGAGCGATGGAGAAGGGAAAGATTGTTTCAATACCTTGTCTTCCCTCATCATTGGTAAACAAACCAGCATCGCTGCTGCTCAGACTGCTGGATTCACTGTAATAAGAGAAAGAAAGAAGCAGATCAAAAGAACAATTGATCTTTCAGTCGTAAAATTTTAAGGAGACAAGGCTGTGCTCAAATTGAACTTAAACCCAACAAACATAGGAAAGAAAATAGGATGACTTTTTTTTTTTTTTAATCAAACTGCAAATATCCTAGTTCCATTAACTACAAAGCATGTTATTTTTGGCACATAAAACCATGGGAATTTAATGGTAGTCTGAGAGTAAGCCAGATGTGACTGCAAAAAGGTGCTGACACAATTGATGCATTTTATTATCTGTTTCCATCAAATGCCCACTGCTCCCTTCTTATGCTGTGCAATTCAGCTTGATCCTGGAACACCACTGCTCAATAAAATAGGAAAAGTCTCAATCAAAAACAGCCTAAGCCTTCCTTCAGCACATGGAATATAAGAGTTTGAAAATTGAATTAACTTTCTAAACATCATTTGCAAGTATTTTGGAAGACACTGCTTAAGGTTTCATGACATACTACTCGGGAAGAAAGAAAAAAGTTTATAAAAAAGGTAGCCAGTTATATCAAAATAAAGGTCATCCTGAAGAAAGTAAGTATGATCAATGATCATAGCATCAACAAAAAAAAGCAAGGTACAGTTTACTTTTCTGTGACTTCCATTATGGCATTAAAATTAAAATATGTGTATAAACATGCACACACTTCTCTAAATTCAAAGACATCAATAGGTAAGGTATTTTCTTCTTTGCTGTATACACATCGTTACAAACAATATTCCAGTTGTCTCTAAATATTAAAACAGACTTGCCTTGTAATAACGCAGATCACAGTTTGGTGAGTTTCACACAAAAGGATATTTTTGTAAACCATTTATTTCATTTTTTGTCAATAAAGTAGCTCTGCTAAGGAAGTAATACTCCCACCAAAATTTAATCACATTTTATTTACAGTATGATGTAAAACAATTTGGAAAAAAAAAAATCACTTTGGTTCACCACACAAATTCAAGTGCAAGTTATAAACACTATGGCTACTCTCAATGTTCCATACAAGCTATTTATAAGAACTTGTGGTCTGTTTACCTTTCTACACTTATTCATATTAAAACATAAATGCAGTCCTATACTTGAATTCAACTGGTTTAAATTATTTTTAGTTACTTTCTAATAATAAGTTACTTTTATTTTTGTTTTTAAATAACTAGTACACTTAGGAAAGTTATTTCCTTTTAAATGTTAATCTCTTATAAAAATAAGCCTCAATTTTTTTAAAGCTTGTAACATGACTTCTATAAAATTTGTCTAGTTATAAGTATACATTTAGTTTTTGTATCTTCCTTTGGGAGGCATCCCAAGAGGATTTGAAACACAATATGGTATGAGGAGACAGAAAGCAGTGAATTTTTTTAAAGAAATATATGTATGTAAAAATTACATATATAGAAAAGAATACAAAAAGAATTTTCGATACACACACACAGATCTGCGTTTGAAGATTAAGTTTTCTGAATCCTTGCTGTATCTTCTGCTTATCCATATTCTGACTGTATAAGCAATACTTATACCATCTTTTATACATAATACAATCACTTGCACAACTGCCCTAAGCAGAAGAAAGAGGACAGGCATGCAGTGAGATTGGAACCATCTTTCATGGGGAAGACCAGAACTTGAATTTCCTAATGTTGCAAATCCTAGTAAGTCTTTCTAGCAAGCATCCCATCCTCACTTTAATTACAACATAGATGGCTTTACTGTCCTTACATTTCATTGCACACAATTTTACATCATACATCTGAAAGAAAAAATATCCCCTTTTCATAGATTCCTCCTGTCCATTTATTGTTTAACTGTATTTTTTAAATGAAAGTTAGGAAATCCTTTCAAGTCTAGTATTTCAGCAAGTTTCCCCACCAAAATTTTCAGTTTTGAGAAGTCTACTTCTCTTTTTCTTTTTTTTTTTTTTAAGTAAGATATTTTAATTGTGCAATAAATTGTGCTGAAGGACTAGCCAGTTCATTAAAACATAACCACTTGAAATTGTAAAAATTACATATAATAATGTTTTGGTTGTTTCGTATTTTTTTGTTTGTTTTTGAATCAAACCATAATGCTGGCATATTCATGGCAGTCACAGTGTTCTTTTTCCTCATGCCACAGTCAAATAGGGCAGGGATTACAGCCGAGATAATTGCTACATGGCAGTCATTTCACTCAATAGATTCAAAACCTCTGGAATTAATACATTAATATCTAAGTACTTGAAAGCTATTATGATGGAATTTATTTCCAGTTTTAATATAATTTTGCACTGTATATTTCTAATTCCTTTTCTTTGTACTGAGACTTCCTATCACAGCAAGACCTCCAGGAAAAAGCAAAAAAAATTCCTTCTAGTCCTATAAAATAGGGTATGCAAGCAAAAACTTGCAAGAAACAGCTCTGCTATCCAAAGAGCTTTCACAGCTTTATACATTTGTGGAATCAAAGAAGAAATACTTTTTATTACTAGTTATTATTACTAGCAAACTGTCCCCTACCTTGGTTTCATATGAGACTTGTGACCTCTGTTGACTAATCAAGCCTGTCCCAGGGACAGACCAGCCACTGACTGGCAGGCTGGTGGGTGGCTGGCTGAATTTCACTGCTGCTGCCTTTCAAAAGGGGCAATTGAAATTTCTCCTCTATTTAGTCACTTAAAACGCAAACAATTGCCAAAGCTTGCAGGAATTAAATATCATCCAGGACTCCATGCATTGGCAAATTTGGCTGAAACTGGCCAAGCATCTAAGCATTGAGGATAAGGAAGAATGAGCAAAGGACAGGCTCTGATCAAGAAAATCTAATTTCCAAGTGCTCAAAATCAACCTCACAGGAGTTAATCTTTGGCATCATTTAGATGCTGATATTTTAAGAGCTTGAAGACTCCTCCTCCTACTCCTGAAACCTGCATTTAAAAACCGGTTATTGTTGTGTTTGGTGTTTGAACGCACACAAATAAAAGACTGCAAAAGAAGTCTCACTTAGCATTTTTAATGTGCACTTCAAATATATAGGTTATGTTATTTCAAAGTAATCTCATGTATACACTGAAAACTTCTCACCAGTTTTATATACAAGCAATTTAACTCCCATTAAAATTTATTTGCTTTGTTTTGTTTTTAAAAACTGAACTTCTAAAAATGTAATCCTTTTTTGGAAAAATTATTAAACTGTATGCACACAAACGTACAAAACTAGAGCAGCTTTGTATACTTTTTGTTTTTCCTCTTTTAGCAAGTCTTGCTGAAGCATGAATCTTGTCCAAGATGCTTTGTTAGCTCTCCATGTCTTGTGCAATCTGAAAAAACTAACATTCCCTTTTAAAATCTCAGCTTTTACTTTTAGAACATATTCTTAGGAAGAGTTTGTTAGTTGTTTCTTATTCTTCTGGCTAAATGATCTCAAACAAAAGAGGCACTATTGCATTTAAGTAAAGTTAGCTTAAAACAAGTTAAAATTATTTACATACAAAACTTTGAGATACAGTATGGAACCCAAGATGCTTAGATATGGTGGATTTCTCATCACAGTTTGGAATGCAAGTTTTCTAATTCGGTGGTTTACAAACCTTTTGGTACAGATGACCATTGCGAGAAATTCAGTAGAATGACAGACCATCCCTCAACCATGTGCATGAGCAGAGAACACTGAAGATGAGAATGGCTTTAAAGGTCATTTATTGGGGTCAGAGACAAATGAAGTATGATTTGAAAAATGACACCACTCTGTGTAACAAAACATTAAGCATTCTGAATAGGAAGATGAAGTTTTAAATCAGTAACATTTCTTTTGTGAAAAAATAAAAAAATATTCAGACTGATCTGGAAGTAGCACAGTTTTGGGAGTCTACAGGGGATTTTTGTATTGATCACTCCTCTCCCCACTCAAAAATTAGCTACAGAATTTGAGTTGGAGAACTGTTACCCTTGTAACATAGATTTTTTTTTTATCAATAAAAGAAGTGACAAGACTATGGACATATGATAAACAATGCAATGGTTCCTAGCTCCAAGGAAATTTTTAACCCTCTGTCTTTAGGTACCAAACTTGAGGGAACAGACTCCCAGTATCAAAGAAGGAGGAAGTTTTCTAAAGGCTTCCTGACAATACACACTCCTGTCTTGCATGTTGAAATAAGATGTCTGAAGTTACACTGGCTGTCTTAAGGACCACTTCTGCTCTAGTAATTAAGAGATTAGGAACAATCTTTACAATTCAGGATTCATTCAGCTCTTTCAACTGCTTATTGTCTGCAGGAGACAAAACTAGTATGTAATGAAAAGACTTAGAAGAACTTTTCTGACCTTAACTGGAGTTAGTCACCAACACTGCTGTTATTATGGTAACCGATCTGCCTGCTCTGGTCAAAACTCCTGGGTATTTTCTGCATCTCAAGTCTGCCTCCCCAGTAAGAAAAAGGCTAAATAGTTTATCTATAAAATGCCTACAAAAAACCCAGGGACACTAGTACTGTCAAGCAACTGACCAAAATTATGTGTTTTAATATGAGTCTGTCTTGTTGACAGTTCTGCATTCAGAACCAGGCACATGGGATAAACATAATGAAGCTTACTAGGCCCTGCAGGTAACATCCCTTGTGCATGGTGGAAAAATGACTTACACCTTATTGTGTTGTCAAAATAGTACTTTGGAAACAATTACCATTGTACTACGACTGCTGTCTGGAATGGATGGATGAGGTGTACTGCCAAAGAGTCATCATTCCCCCATTTTTCTAATGGTAAGCTCAGGTGTTTCTGAACTGTAAATTGGTTTTTGCATTTCGTAAATGATGTATATCCTTGGCAACCTGCAGACTTTTTATGCCCATGACACATAAGAACATACTGTCTAAATGGTGACTCTAAACACTGACAACCTTTCTGATGAATAGAGATAACAATCAAAGCACCAATGTCTAGAAATTGGAAAAACACTTAATTTTTGTCTTAGAACTGTCACTAGTTGAAATACCCAGAAAAAAACCCATATTAATCATTTGTTTATTCTGTCATTCTTAATCTTGAAACAGTTCAAATGTGTTATTTCAAGAAGCTGTTTTCTTGGTATTCTTCTGCTACATGACTATTTTATGCTGAATCCTTAACCTAAGCAACTCATATATATTAAAAATAGTAGACTTAAAAAAAAAAAAAAATTAAGAGTAACTTGTTAAAACATATACTATTGATGTTATACCATACCATACATTTTAACTCTAGAGTTAAAGAAAAATCCAAATATTCAAAATACAAGAAACAGTAATAAAAGCAAACAAGTATTATCCAAAGTTTCTGTAAAAAGGAAAAGAAAGAATAACCTGTCACTCATGTTGTCATCTGAGCCTTTTTGCTCCTCATACTCCATTTTGTCCTTATTTGCTTGGTTTACTTCTTCATTTTCTATAACTACTCCTTCATCCAAAATTTCCGGTCCTTGTCGAGCTGCAGCTACTTTTCTTTTTTTCACTTTGCTCTTGGAAAACTCTTGGTGTTGGTATGATTTATTATTATTGTCCATTTCTTGATCTCTGCTGTTATCCTGCTGTTGAGTTATTGTCAGTGCATTAGAGACTTCTGATGGCAGATCTATTGCCATCCGTTTTACCTTCCTTCTCCTGCGCAAAGTTCTGTTTCCCAAACTGTCAACAGCCAAATCTGGTTCATGCCACAGAGGTCTTTTGCCTCTAATGTTATTTAAGTTTGAGGAAGGCCTACGTTTAGCAACCAACAACTGGTCATCAGAGTCACTGTGGTCTTTCTTATTAGCATGATTCTCCCTGTAGTCCTTGTTTGATTCTTCTAAACTGGAATCAGAACCTTCACTTAAGCAGTGGCCAGTCTCCCAGGGATGATGGGTGGTAAATGAACGTCTTTTTCGTCCCCTCCTTTTCCTTGCCTGTCGTTTTAGAAGACAAGACACGCTTCGAGAATGATCTCCAGTATCAGCAAAACCTCCTCTAGCTTGCTCTGAACTTTCTTCCAGCGCTGAGACTAGATCGTGAACCAGCTCCTCCATAGTCCTACTGAAATGCCTACATATTTCAAGGAAAAAAACAAAACAACAAAAACACACAGGAAGACAACAAATGAATCTGAAGTGTTAAGCATAAACTCTAACAATTTTACCTGCCAAAATTATTTTAGTAACTTTATACAAGGTAGTCTTAATGTCCACCTATAAAGATTATTGTATTTCTGCTGAAAGACAAAACCTTGCCAACCACTCCTATGCAATTTGCAACACATGAGCACACATTCCTTTTAAAGGTATCTTTCTCAATTTTTTGTGTTGGAAAGAAGCAGGGCGTGAGTGGGTGTTCCCCATTTGGTTTTGACCTCACTATTATTGTTTGGGTTTAATTCACCTCATCACATTTTTATGATTTTCAGGGATTCCACATGGCAAGAGGATCAAAGACCATTCACTCTAACTGCAGGTAGAGAGCACATTTTAAATTTATGAATGGGAAATGGAATACATAATACTCCTCCTTGATAGTATATTATGGAGTTCTGTTAAAGAATTGTCATTATGATAAAATATTTTTAAGGATAATTATCTCTTGATGCTGCCTAAATGCCAAAATGAAGTTAAGACAGTTAAAAGCAACTAATTCTGTCTTTCCAAATGGCTGGTACCTGTTTGATTTTTAAAAAATATTAATTCAGTGGAATATTAATATTAGGTTGAGAGAATAACCTATTATAGGTAACTCTAAAGTTGCAAATGCAAAGTCTCCCACCACATATAGGCACTCACATCCCTAGAATCACACGCAGGGTGTGTGTAGGGAAAAATATCACTAAACACAGTGTCCAATTAAGGTCTTATCCTTTTAAATGCTTTGCTCCTTCCTCCTCAAATTTCACTAGCACTTGAGATGTCTTTAACTCATGCTTCAGTAAGTTCACTCATGCATTACATGAACGTAATTACAAAAAGGAGAGAAAACATGAAGTGACTGCTGCTAAACTCTAATCCTTCTCTGAAGGCTGTGAACCTTCTCTGTAAACACAGTAATCAGATTCTCACATCAAAGCATCAGAAGAACCCTTTCATTAAGGTGAAGCAGAGAATAATGTTCACGCTCTGTACTACATTGCACCAACAGATAAATATGGAAGACACTCAGTATATATGTAAAGGATGTTTAAAAGCAAGACTCTTCACTTTGTTTTACAATATAAGTTGATGGAGGAATGAACAAATAGTTTTCTACCCGTATCAGCAGACTTGTAGATGTGGAGAAAATCTGGCCACATAACATACAGGTTCCCCCTCTCACTTATCCCAAGCTCCAATGTTAAAGGTACTTAATGGTGATGGCTGAATGGACAGTCATGACCATAAAGTACACAAATTTTAAATATTAATGGAGGAACTGAAGAGCACATTTAAGGAGAAATTCGAGCTGGTCATGAAATACCTTACTTACAGAAATTATATATTCTCCTTTTAAACCATTTTCAGAAATTTTAAACACTTTAATTGCAAGATCACCAAAAAGCACAGTGGTAGAAACACAAGTGCATTTTGAATTCTTTAAACTACTGTGTCACTTGCATTTAATTCTCTTTATCTGTCCTGCTGTAATCTCTAGTTCTATTACTCCCTCTTAACCTAAGATTTTCTTTGGCTCCAAGTACAGCAGAATCATCATATCTTGTAAGGGGTGAGACAGCTCTGGAAGTGTGTTAGACTTTCTCCTTAATCCATTTGGTTCACAAGAATCAAAACCTCCATAATAACACAATAATACTTCTCAGAAGCAAGAGAAACAAAACAGTAGGAAATGAAACAACGGTTTTGTGAAAATTCAGAAAGAAAAAGAAAAGTGGAAGCCAATCAATTGAGAAATTACTTTGAGACATGTGGCATCAAAATGATTTAAAACTAATTCTTACTTTGAGTTTTCAAAGTTTGGATTACTGTGGAGGGGTTCTGGGGTATGTGTGGTGGATTTGATTGTTTTTTGCTTGGTTTTTTTTGTTTTTGTAGTACAAATTTCAATCACCAGTAGCGGCAAGTCCAGGTATATTTGTACAAGGTTTCTACGCATGATGCTTAAATAGATACATTGTCCCATGTTTCTCAGTAGCTATAACTGCACAATGGGGAGGGTACTGGCCCCTTTAGCCTTATTGTGTTAAAAACCCATGAAGACAGCTAACCTTGCAGGAACATAGAAATTAGATGCCCTTGAGATTTAAAGGGCTTTTAATACTTCTGTGCTAATATAACAGGAGCTATAAGATTCGAACAGATGAACTCCAGTACATCTATTTGGGTTAATTTGAGAGATCAAGTCTCCCAGCTGCCTGCCCAGCCCTCCTGCCACAGGCACATTTATAGCAAACTGACAGAAGCAGAGGTGCACCAAAAACTGAACAAGTAGGCTCAAAATAAACAGGTTGCTGCTAACATGACAGAATATGAACTAGCATATACATCTCTTGCAGCCTTTCTGCTCCTGCCCCTGCAGCACAAAGTAAAACGCAAAGGAAAAACAGGGACACCAATGTCTTAGACCACAGTTTATGATTAACTTGATCAACTCAGTACCCCTAATCCGTATGGATAACTATATTACTAAAATCAATGTAACTCCTAGAGTGGGCATGCCAATTTACTGCAGGTAATAGCATAAGTATGGTGATAAAGTTGCCTTAGTTCTATGAAATACTTCAAGACCAAACACAATATATCCAGTTTGGATTTATATATCTGATCTAAACTTGCCTTTAATTCCCCACAAATACTGTCAATACAGATGATGCCAGATCAAAAGACAAAACTCAAGAGGAGTGAATGCCAAAGTATTTCTGAAGTAAAGGGATAACATGCCCTGAGCAGTAAGGTACTTACTTTCCATCAGACTACATCTTTGAACCTTATGCACTCCTGCAATTAATCTTTTCTATTAAGTATCAGGTCTCTGCGTAAGATCTGTACAGGGGAGCGACCTTGTTTACCCTAAAAATTACAAGCATGGTCTCATGTATAATACAGCTCTATCCTAACTGCATTACCTCCATTACCTCTTGGACAGATCAGATAAATTAATATTATAATTACTTCAACATGTTTCCTTCGGAAGATTATGAGAATTACTTGATCTGTTTGGGACACTGGAAGCTCCTTTGTAACAGATTGAGAATACAATACACACATTACTTCAGCTTTTATTCACATTACACTTTCGATATGCCAGTGGTCCACATTAAAACCCCTTCTCCTGAAAACCCAAGAAATCTCTTGATTAATTTTATTGGAGCTCTCATTTCTCTTGCTATAACTGAAGAAAAAAAATGGCAACAGCAACTAGATAGAATAGTTAATCTGAAATCTGTCTCCAAAATTCAAGAGTGTATTTCTATTACAGCCTTATTTATCAGACAAACTCAGTTTTGCAACATTCTTCATTGTTCATAACCAGCTGTCAAGCTTGTATTCCAAACCTACGAAGTAATTTTAAACATTGCTGCAGATATTACTGTAACAAAAATATTTGCATTTGAAATAGGTTGAAAAATAACTACAGCAAATATTAAAGACATTACCAGTGAGTATCAACTGCATTCAGTAAGATGAGAAATTTCAAAGGTTGTAATAAGGAATGTAGAACAACATACTGAGGTACATAAAATATTAAGTTGAGCCATAGTTTAGCATGACTCATAAGGCTATAAAAATGCTGTTACAGCAACAGCCCACAGCTAGCAATAAACTGTAATGTCTTCACCAGGAGAAGATTCTACTTTACTATAAAAAAAATAAAATATCTAGTTTGCCTACACTGACCTTTACATTTATCTGAAGTGATTTTAATGTAGTTCATCAAAACCTGACCCATTTCCTCTCTAACCCCTATCAGAACAAACCATAAAAGTGCTGTTGCAGGAAACAGTGTAACTGCTTTCACCTACTCCAAAACAGTTCACACAGCTTGTGTTCAGCCTTAATATTTGTATTGAAACTCCTAACGGAAGTAATAGCCACTCGCTTTTTCAGTGACTATCAAGTATCATTTTTGTTCACTTCCCACCTAAAGCATGTAACAATGTAGAGCTCTGACTGCTCACAAAATATTTAAAAAACATGCACTGACAGGAAAGCTAGTTTAGATGCACAACTCATAAGCAGAGGCAGTATCTTTTACTAAACCGCCAGCTGCATTTACATTTACTTTCTAGTTCTATACCTTTTCCTGTTAAATTGAGTTATTTAACTCGATACACTCAAATGTATAAGAACTTATTTAACTCAAAAACTCAAGTATATATACGAGCTAAAGTTATTCTGCATCTCTCATCAATTCTGAAAAGAACCATGACTTTTGTGGCCTTCACAACTCACTTTGATCACAAGCTGAGCACAAGAAATATCAAGTAGTTCCTTGAACACCAGGATTATAATTCCATTATGGATTATCTGATGTCTCATAACATGGCTGTACTCACAGCATACCTTTACGCTCACACAGGTACTAATCTGAAACCCATTTCTCTACCTCAGAAGTTATTTTCACAAAGCCTTAGAAACACTAGTTTTGAGACCTCTACTTTATTGATCAATGTGACTGAAATCTGGATTGAACAGGTGCAAGCATTAGGGAGAGAGCAGCAGGTGATAAATCTCACCACCTTGCCTGAAGAATTTACGAATTCAAAGAAGAGTATTACGGTTCTTGGGATACACAAAGCTGAAAGCAAAACAGACCAACACAAATTATTTAAAAGGACTAAAAAGCTAGCAAGAAACTATGGTAGATGAGGATATAAACAATAAACCTATGTTACGTAGGAGCTTATGGTATACATCAGAAACTGTACCTAAATTATTTAAACTTGGCTGTCATCAAATAGCCATCGCCAAGAGGAGAACAAAGCATCCAGTTCCACATCCACACCTATTTATGTCCTTGGGCATTGTCTGCTGGACATCCAGGTATGAAAGGTGCACAACCACCAGAATGTGTTCTACCCCATACAAACCATCGCTGAGGGGTGTAACAACTCGCTATCGAGCTACAGAAAATGCCCATACTCTTCCACTTCTAAGGTTCCTGTTCAGTGCTTCCTGTAATGACTAAAAGCAAACACACTGGCAACAGATTCACAAGTAAATCTGACATGCAGACCAAAGAAACGTAATACAAATGCAACTTTCAAATTACAAAATTTAAAAATGTGAAAGTGTCAGAGCAGAAACTCACAGAAATTAAATGACAGAAAACATAATTATTTTGAGTTTCATATAAGGCAGAGTGAACAGTTACAGGAATTGAGGACTCTCGAGACAAGTCATGATACTATGTTGGAGCATGTCTATACCTGAAAAGTGAAAACAAACTCAAAATCCCAGGCTATTTCTCATCTTCAAGGCACGCCAACTCTCCTTTTCTTGCAGTCAGTTATATATGTATATAAACCAGTTTCACAAAATAAAAAAGTACAGGAGGAGCTTAAAAAAAAAAAAGAAAATTTACAAAAGTCACTGTTCTACAATTAAAGACATAATTACTACACTTGCTGGAAACTTCTGCTTCTACTCTTTTGTATATCAAATCTAGAGCTCCCATATATTTAATGGCATACAATTACTCACAACATTGTACTCCTCCAATTCCATACTACACATCAGTTCTTGGGACCAATTCTGTATCTGAAAAACTTCTTTAGACAAGTTTTGGAATTTCCCTAGACTTCTACACAATAAAACGTTATTAGTATTTGAGGAATGATGGAATTTTATTAACTGATTATGCAGCTTGATCCCCCTAAAAATAAGGGCCAGACAAACTTGCAAAAGTACATCTGACTCTTCTACAACTGCTGCTTATCTAAGAAGGCACAACAATAAATACTATCAAGTCTAGTGATATTTAACAGTGAAAAAGTGTTCAGTACAGAGCAATGGTATACAGCCAGAAACATGCTGACATGACGTGCATTTAATAAGATTCTAATACAAACGAATTGGTCAGCCAGAAATGAGATTTAGAACAATTTATCACGAGAGGTAGCAATTCTTCCAATCCCATTGCTCCAATTTACTGATATGCTTGCCCTTTTCAGAAGTATGACTTCATTAATTGTCAAGGTGGAGAATCACATGAACTGTCAAATGACAGTAATATGCTATAGCACCAAAGTCATTATCAAAAGAATGAGTGCCCAGTAAGTACCCCAAATGCAAACCATTCCTAAATTGTTATATGTATTCACAGTATAAATGAAAAACATTCAGCTTCAGAGGAACTTTACACCCAAACTGAACACACTCTGTGGCTGTTCTGAATGTACTTACTTCTTTAGGGTCTTAATGTTTTTAGAAAGCACAAGTTCTTGATTTTCTATATCAAGCATTAGAGATTGAACAAAACATTTTCTTGGATCTCACTTAAAAAAAAAAGCCCCTTTAACAGACGGCTTCTGAAATAACTTATGTATAAGGATAAGAAAAGTGACTGGCTCTGAGGAGTAGTCAGATTTTTAACAGATCTTCCTTCACAACTGCTAAACTAACAGTCCTATAGATAGGACTTCAGTAATTCTCTCTGTACTGAAGTCTTTTGGGCAGTATATTTGCACAAGCAAAATCATTACTGCCCGATTACAGTTACAGAAGAAAATGCCAAATTCCCACACCTTGTGTTGCTGAGCACTATAGTTAAAGCGTTTGGAACTAAGTAACTTTATGTGGACACAAAATAGCAAAATTTAAAGACAGGTTAAGTATATAATGAAAACTGTCTCAGGGAACAGATACAAGTTCGGAATGCCTTAGGCAACGTTCCTAATGCATGCAGGATTAGTACCAAAATAAAAATACTTCTGCCAGTAGAGTATACCTCGTTCTCCGAGGTGTTCTGAATTACACCAACAGAAGTAAAGTTACATTTACACCAGGCAAATTCTCATGCCTAACAATACTGGCAAACTTCTTCTAGCAAATATATATTATCTGGGCTAATAAAATTCCCCTTCAAAAGTTTTCACATTTAGAAAAATGTAAAGAAGCCATGAAAATAACCACAGGAAAAAAAGCAGTGGTATGAGCAGAATGGCAGAAGGAATGGAGTTTCCTATATAAGAAAACTAAGTGTGGAGCCTTTCTCTTCCTCTTCTTCCCCATCCCCCCAAAAAGACCCAAAGAAAAATCTATTTCAGATCTGGGAACTCTATGGGCAGGTGTCTGTATACATAACATGGCCTCAAATTATCAACATTCAAGGAAAACAAAACAAAAATAAACCCCCACCACCCTCCTCTCCACTTCCATTAATACAAGTGAAATAAACTAGGAATTACACACATCAGTTGATACCTAACACGGCATGAAGGAAATGAAAGGTTTCCTAGCTGGTTGCTTGCAATGTCTCTCTTCCATCATGTCTCTCCACTACCAGTCTTTATATCCCGATGGCCTCTTAACAAAACAAATATTTCCCTTTTTCTGTCCTGTTACTCAGATTCCCTTCTTCACAGTTCCACAAAAAAACCCCAATACAGCCTTTGGGAGTCACAATGCTAGTATATGGAATTACATAAAACAGTAAATCTGATATTGCAGTAGAAGTACCCATACTTTCCCTACTCATTGGCTACAGCTGCACTTGTTGATTCTTGGTTGACAACAAAACAGCTTCAGGACAGCAACCACACCTAAACAGCTGTTTCCGCAGCACACACTGCAAAGGGCTTACACCTTAGAGTCTGCCACAATTAGAAAAACCCAAACGCACACACAACCCTAAATAAGCTTGTGACAAAAAGTTTCGATTTATCGGTTGTCTGCCCTCCTTTTTTAGCAACGAGGGGAGGTTTCTTCCCCCAGCCCGCTGCTCGCTTACAAACACGGCAAGAGTCGTTGAGACGTGCCAGGGGCACCTGCCCGGTCGCCAACCCCTCTTCCCCCGGAGGCCTTGGGCGGAGAAGAAAGCACCGAAGCCTCTCCTCCCAAGCAACCGTCAGCCGCGGCGGGGCGGGAGGGCAGGCGAGGCCTGGCAGCCCGCCGGGCATGGGGAGGGTCGGCCAGGGCGGGGGCAACACTTGCCCCCGCATTTCCCCGCATTCCACGCACGGCGCGGAGATGGTGCCTCCGATCCCCTCCCGCAAATACCGGCACCGCCCCGGAGAGAGGGCAGGGGGCGGCGGAGACGTTCACGCCGGGCGGCCCCGGCGCCCCACGGTCCCCCGGGCCTGGGCTTACCAGCTCTTTCTCGCCGCCTGAGCTCGGGTCGAGGTAGGCTCAGCGACCCGGAACATGAACCCGGCGCCTCCCCCGGCCGCTCCCCGGGGAGGCTGGCGCCACTTCGCAGAGACTGGGCCGAGGGGAGACGGGGCGGGGGCCGGGAGCTGTCCCGCGAGGGCCGGGAGGGGAGGACGCGGGCAGCCAGCACTGCTCCTCAGTCCCCCATGTTGAGAGCCCGGAAGCAGCTGCGGCACCGGGAGGAAACCGGGCGCGACCATCTCAACTCTTCCCCTCCCTCTCCGGCCCGCTGCCTAGGGGAGTCGCGTTTCCTCCAGCACTACCTGCCTTGGCTCCGCTTCCGTCCCGATCCCGCTCCGCGGGGCTGCCGCTGACCGTCGGCGCCCCCGCCGTTCCCTGCCGGCAGGGCTGCAGTGGGAGCGCCACCCCCGCGCCCCCGCGGAGTGGTACGGCCCCGTTGCCATGGTGGCGGCGTCGGGAGGGCGGGCAGGAGGGAGGGAGCATGGCCGCCCTGTCCCAGCTTCAGGCGAGGCTATCGGGGCTGCGGGAGGAGTATTTCCTTAGGAACAGGTAACTAGGTTGTGCCGGTGGTGTGGCGGGACGCGCTTCCTCACGCTGGGCTGGGGCTGGCGGGGCGGACAGCCCTCAGTCTCCCGCGGCAACGAGATGGCGGCCCCCCCAAACATTGCCAGAGTGATCTGAGGAGACACCCTCCCAGGGAGCCGGCCCTCTCCCGCCCCAGGAGCCTGAGGTGGCCTCCCCTCTCCCGCCCCGCTCCTTTGGGGTAGCTCTTCCCCGAGTTTTGCTCACACTGAGCCTGTCCTGGCTCAAATCTGCAACTTTTACTGGACGTTTAGTTTAGCCTGTTGAAAGGTGCCACTTTTTTTTTTTTAAGGAAATTGACGGATACACCCCCCTCCCCCCCAGCTTCTCAAGCGTGCTGATGTTTATTATATGCACTGCTGAAAATTGAGCTCCGTTTCTAAATAAGGTTATGCAGCTTGAGTTTCTAGTACCTGAGACACATTTTGTCTTTTTCTACTAAGTTAAATAGATGTTTACTCTACTAAAGATCCAAAATGTCCCATGTAGAGAGTGGCAGGCTGATCAATCAGATCACCTGTTACACTTCTCTTCACCGAGTGGGACAGTTTGTGCTGCTGAGTTTTCTGACTGCTAACATGCGTGGTGGCCAACTTTCATCAGCCCAGATTTTAGGAAATAAAATGTTTTAAGACCTATTTTAATATTGCATAGATTATCCTGTAAACCCTTCTATTCAACTGCATTGTTGCTGCTGCTATACATGCCATGCTGATACTCAAACAGAAAAAAAGCATTAAGGGTTTTTTTTTTCCTTTTCTAATTAATAAATCATTTGTTTTAGAGTCCAATTACAATTTCATTAGCGTGAATAGCAAAGCTTGCGAACATCAGTAAAAGTTACATTGAGTTCAAGTCCCGACTGCATATAAAGTGTTGTGTTTTCCTGTTCTTTCCCTGAACTTCAGCTAGTACTCTTGTGGCTGTACACAAAGCAGTTCACTAAAAGAGCATCAGTTACAGCAGGCTATGCTTGTATTTCACGTATTTCAGGTTAGAAAGAGCAGGATGAGCCAGACATGGAAATCCATTGGAGGGCAGCATGCTTGATGTTTGGGGATTTGTTTTTTGGCAGAGCTTTCCAAAAGTGAATTGTTTCCCTTTTAAGGATAGTCTATAATCCATCAGCTTCTTGAAATTCAGATTTTCAGCTGAGAGTTTAAATGAGAAGCTTCAAACAGTCCATCTCAGCAACTGAAGAGCTGATCAGTAATCTGATCTTTGTTCTTTAGAGTGAAAACCTTGGACTACTTCAACACAACTGTCAGTAAAATCCTGAAACAAATCAGAATATCTTGTTTAGAGATTTTTTGTGGATCCTTATTTAACTTTTAAACTTAACAAATAAATTCTGGGCATTAAAGTCCATCCAGTTTGTAGTGGTCTTTGAAGTATTTTTGAAGCATTTGTATTTTGAAATCAGACAGCAGCTTTAATTTCTCTTTCAGAACTATGCTTTATCTACATAATGTAATAGATCTGTTAAAATTGTCAAGTCTGGATTGCTGTGAACACACGAGTTAGTGTAATCTGGGCAGTCACTCATCATTCACCAATAGTTTGAGGGCATTCAGACAAAAATACATTATACTGTAAAAATAGAGGTTGCTTACTCTAATAAGTCAGTATTCTGCAGTGAAATACCAGACTCTCCAAAAGATCTGAGTTGATCTGAAGCATCAGGAGGTGCAGAAGGATATGGATTACCAAGTATTTACCTTTCTTTGTATGAGTTGCC
Source organism: Limosa lapponica baueri (assembly GCA_002844005.1). NCBI lineage: Eukaryota > Metazoa > Chordata > Aves > Charadriiformes > Scolopacidae > Limosa > Limosa lapponica. The sequence continues at coordinate 2,584,416 of KZ505644.1, forward strand.
CTGTTTGCAAATACCTTCAATGGTAAGACCTGAAGGATTTAGTTCCATGTGTCAAACATATTTTAAGACAAAAGAAAAATGTTTCTTTATTTACCTATCTATCAAGACCTAAAAGAAGAATTCTATAGAACATCTAGAACACACAGACCCTCCAGAGCAGCTTGACTTAAAGCAACCCTAGTGAAAACTAAGTACTCTTGCTAGCAATTACTGCCACAGAAGGAACAAAGTAATTGAAGTGCATTAAAGTAAATCTCCAAATTAGAAAACTTTCTTTATCTTTCAAAGTCCATTTGCTATTTTAGGACTGTACACCTGTTCCATTAAAAATTAGGGCAGGTTGATGACTGTAATATCTTGCCTGTTGGTTGTGGTTAGACAGGTTTAACTGATCTTAATAATGTTCTTCTGATCTTATTAACATATCTGTCATGCATTATGCAGAACTCTATTTATGTCAGAGGTATGAGGTCTCCTAAACTGACTTTTTAGGGTAAGCGCCTTGCTAGAAAAGGACTTGCACAATGATTGCACAAGGCAAAAATGCCATAAACCTGTACCTTGAGAAATACTCTGTCAGGGTAGGCATTAGAATATGGAGGATCTGTTAGTGCATTCTGTTATTTTAAGCATTAAACAATTTTATCACTTATTAAAGAACCTACTTTTATTTACCTTAACAGCTATATGTCAGATGCTGACTTTAAGTATGCCTTTTTAACATTCAGTAAAGTCTTTGGGAAGTATGTGTGACTTAAAAAGCTTAATTCAAACAGTATGACAACTATGCAATCTCATCAGAAGGGCAGTTATCAGCTTGAGCAACTTATACACCAAACCACTTCTACTGGCAAGGCCAGTTGAAAGTATTTGTGAAAAAATACTGTAAGAAAGCCAAGTCTGTTGCTTGTTAAAATAAAGCTTCTATAAAGTTTACAGGGACTTCTAAACTGACTCGGCCAGGCAAGACAGAATGTCAATTAAAAAAACTAGCAGTGAGGAATAGAGGAGAAGCCTCCTACTCTTCCAGCAGCAGACTGTTGCTATGAATGACTGGTTTGGAGTTGTCACCTGCAACACAGACAGTTGCACATCCCCTTCATTTCCAGGCTGTAATTGTGGCTGCCTGTCCAGGGCCAAATTGGTCATACCCTATTAATAATCATTTACCTCTAGGTAAAAGTGATCTGGAGGCGTCTGCTTCCTATGAAGTCTAGGATGTAGTTATACAATTTTATACCTAGCTATGGGATTTTGGTCATCATTCGTGCCTAATTGTCATTAAAGTATTATCCATATATTTCACCTACAATGGAAGAAGTCCATGACATGCTGACATGGATATTTAGTACTGTATGGGAATAAGAAATACGCTCTCCCAAACTTTACATTATCTACAAGTTGTGATACTCTTTGTATTTCTATCTTTATACTAAGCAACTAATGTCACTTATATTGTTCTGTCACTATTAGTGAACTATGTAGAATTAAAAACTGAAAAACCTTGTGAAAGAGATCACAAACTGCAACAGTAAGACATATTTAGAAGAATTCTTTGGCTTTGCTACTAAATTACCAAGCTGACAACTACTACTATTTTTTGTATTTTCAGATCTGTGGATGAGGACAGAAAAATAAAATACAAAGCTGCTATCAAAATCCAGAGCTGGTTTCGAGGATGCAGAGTCCGAGCCTATCTGAGGTAGCATATTAAGCATATCTTAATCTGTATCTGAATCTTGATTTTTTTTCCCCAAAAATTTCTTATGGTATTACTTGATTTTAATAAAACGGGAGCATTTTAAAAAAAGCCCTCACCATTATTCTGCTTTTAAATAGAATGAAGTGTATGCTGTGGCACTGTAAGAAACAATAATCTTTTTCAGAACTGTATACAATTAAAATGACATGATGATAATAAGTAGCATGGAAACAAATTATCTTCAGAATTGATACACAGTATGGTTTAAGAAATCTTTGCATTACTGGAAAAAAAGAAAACGTCCCTCAGATATGTTGTTTGCAGAGACATTTCTTGTCTTTGCTATTGTGGCTGTTACAGAAAAATTGCTAGTAAGTGTATGGTAACTGGACTCTTATTGTTGAAAATTAAGTTCTACTGCTGGATTTGACCAGGTTATTTAAAAAAATCTTTCTTTACATAATTTTCTCCACTTATAAAAGAGAGATCATGTACAATTGCTTTGTTCTGTAAAATGCCATAACAACATTGACATAAATTTTTTGGAAACACTATGGTTTCCAAAAGGAGGCCCTTCTCCACTTTTTATGATCACAAGTCCAACTGGTCAAACTCATGTTTCTGAATTTCTGAATTTTTATGAATATCTTCATAAAAATTAAGGCTGTGAGGGAGAGGGATTGTTACATCTTCTAGTTTCACCTCTTGCCTGTTGCAAGTCATTATGTATCATGCAGACATACTGTATCAAGCCTAAGGAATTATTAGGTTAAATAACATTAATTACTTAATGGCCAATATTTCCCTCATAAAAAGATAGGCTACAGGCATTATGTGCACTTGTTAAAAAAAACACTGGTAATTTGTTTTCCATTGCTGGTTCAAGTGTGTTGTCACAGGATGCAGCCATCACATGCAAATGGTCAGCAGGCAAACAAACATGGTATTTCAGCTCTCCAATGAATATCAGCTTTGCCATCAATGTTAAAACCCCCTACAAAGACGATTGGTTAGTGCTCCTCTGTTTCCAGCACATGAGTGGCAGCAGCACACTGCAGAGGAAAATGAAAACCCAAGTGTCTTTGCCAATCTTTCTGTAGGAAAATGTTCTTCCATATGCACATTTGGATTTAGTAATGACCAATGTAAGAACAACAACGTAATTGTAATGAGCATGTAAGAAGAACTAAAACAGCTAAGTGTAGAAGAGGATTTTCTCTAAAACTGCATACAGAGTGATCCTGCTCAGTGTACTCTTTCCAAAGATGGATGTGCTGTCTGACATAGGAGCACAGGCTCAGTATAGCCAGTTGTCAGTGTTCTGAATTACCCTCTCATTTAGGTCCTTTGAATTACCTGCTGGAAAAGACTGCCTCCCCTGAGTGACTCTAGCTGTACTGCAAGATTTCTAAATTTTATGTCCATAGTTTGGTGGTATGAATGCACCCCTATATAGCTTTTTATAGGCAGTCCCAAAGTAATGATTGCATTACTTTCTGCAAAATTGATGTGAGACATCAATTATGGAATTTTTAGTAGCATAATAAAGTGTGTGTGTATATAGATATATATACATAGAAAATAAGGACAGAGTAAAGATTTACTTACAAATAAGCTAGGTGTAATTTTATAAAAGCAAAGAAGTAGTCTAAAACTCCAGATATCTGTGGGCTTTGTCAAATATTTAAAAATTGTAAAGCTGTGAAAATGCTGCATGTGACTGAAAAAAACTCTGTACTGCTGAGATATGTTGGTTAAAACAATCCATGAAAATACAGTCATCTATCATGCAAATTACATTTGTAAGGCTATTTCATTAAACATTTGTAATGATATCTGAAAGAGTATATATGTAAGTTTGCAGTAACCCATTTTTTCCAAATGCAAAGTATGTGTGTATGTATAAATCTATGTCTATATTGATTTATAAGTGTGTATGTGTATATATATATATACACACATGTATATGTATAAAGTGTGTTTGCAGTGGCATTCTGTTTGGAATAAGTATGGATAATACACTCTATATTATTTTTAATACCAGGAAAAAATTAAGTTATATTGTAAAGTCTCAAAATAATAATAATTTTGTTAATATATTTCATTTTAGATATCTGAACAAAAGCGTGATTGTTATACAGAAGTGGTGGAGAGGTTATCAAAGCAGAAGATACTTCAGAAAAATGGTGAAGGTAGAAAACCAGTTTTAAAAATTCTGTTTGGTTATTTACAGAATACATGCAAATTAATTCATTCACTTGTTGAAACTAAAAAGCTGAAACTTGATCCTTTATACACACAGACACGTACTTTACTATCATGAAAAGCACCATTAATTTCAGTAAGCCTACTCATAATGATCAAGTTTAGTCAGTGTTTAAGTGTTTGCAGCTCTGGAGTATTAGTCCCCAAACCAGCAATGAGATCTGCTCATGCAGAAGCCTGCCCGCATGGTGCTAATTGCAGGATTGGAGCTCTTCAAGGTGGTTTTTTTTCCTGGCAGAACTTTTAATTCTGAAAATAAAATAAGCCAATGCGTCTACACGTTGCTGTTCTATGTTTTAGTGGTTTAAATTTCTTACTTAATGAACCTTGAAGTACTTGAGGTTTTGCCTTAAGGCACACGGCTGATCACAGTCAATCTAATTCCCCTGACAGACTTGAAGATAGCAAAAGTGTATGGTAGCACACAAGGTAAAACCTCTGTTAACAGGTTTAGGAGATTAAGAAGAAACTAATTTTCCTTTAACATAAAACAATTAAGTTTTTAATATGTAGCTCACTTCACTAATTTATCAATTTGTGTTAATATTTTACAACAGATTTAAGCTTGCTAGTCATTTATTCTTGATTAATTTTATTCAAGTTAAATTGTAGTGTTTCAGTCAAAACAGACAAGTCAAGCAAAAAAAGCAAAAAAATGAGCCATAATAACTGATATATTACAAGTTAAAGTCCTAAGTACCTCCTACTGAACTATGTTTTCAAGTAGCAGGACTTGTGTTCCAGAAAGCTTGTCTATTGTTCCCCAAAGTCTATCAATAATCTAATTAAAGATTTTATCTCTTGCAATTTACCTGGCTCAACTAATAAATTATGAATAATCCTTTTAGAATATGGTTTTCAGTCTATCTTCTAAAACACTAATTTTTGAATATAAGGCAGATAGCTGCATGGTTGGATTGGGTTCTGCTTTAAAAAAAGTGGGTCTTTGGTTGAATATTGTCCCTGATTTTAGGGAAGGTTTGTTTAATGTAGAAAAGCTTCTGTAGAAGAAAAGGGATGTGATAATGTTAACGTATGTTAAAATTTGTTAATGAAAAGAAAAGATCTGTGAAGCCACTGGGAAAAGGGAAGGAAGAAATCAACTTCATGTGAGACATTGACACATACTGCCAAAAGATGTTGTGGAACTCCCTCTACTGCAAGTTTTTAAAATGAGGATAGACAAATGCTTATGAGTGGCTTAGGTATACCTTGGGCAATGTTTTAAGTCATCTCATGACGTGCCCTCAAGTTCTACATTTTTTCGCAGTTAAAACATTGTAGAGTGGTGAATTTCACTTCAGAAACAAGGCAATTTATGTGTTTCTGTATTTTTCAAGATGAGAATAAGAACCACATCAGTTTTTTGGCATCTGATCAGTAGGTCTTTAAGAAGGCTTAAGCAGGACAAAGGTCTGTTGGTGGCCAGTTTACATATTTTTCAATCCCCCCGAATTGTAAGGAGCTATCTTTTGGCCACTCCATGTTGAAATGCTCATTTCTGTGTTGATAATAATCCGTTTCCTGTTTTCATAGAATCATAGAATGGTTCAGGTTGGAAGGGATCTTAAAGACCGTTGAGTTCCAACCCCCCTGCCGTGGGCAGGGACACCTCCCATGAGACCAGGTTGCTCAAAGCCCCATCCAACCTGGCCTTGAGGGCATCCACAACTTCTCTGGGCAACCTGTTCCAGTGTCTCACCACCCTCACAGTAAAGAATTTCTTTCCAGTATCTAATCTAAATCTCCTCTCTTTCAGTTTATAACCATTACTCCGAGTCCTTATTTTTGAGACTTATTTTTAGATGTAAAGTTGTAAAAACAATGGTGTCCCAATAAGATACAAAATGAATGCATCATCACTGTGCCCACCATCTATTGCACTGTTCTGAGTGGTACCCTGTAGGTGAGATGGCAAGGTAATTCTTCCCATAGAGCCAGCCTGCAATGGCACTTGGAATTGGTGCCCAGTGACAGGATAAGAGGGAGCAGGCACAAGTTGAAATAGAGGAAACTCCATTCAAAGATAAACAAGAGCTTTTTTCACTGTGAGGGTGATCAAATACTGGAATGGGTTGCCCAGAGAGTGCAAGCAGTTCTTGTAGAGTCTCCATCCTTGGAGATACTCAAACCCCAACTGAATGAAGCCCTGCACAACTTGCTCTATTTGACCCTGCTTTGAGCAATGATTTGGAGCTTCAGACATCCCTGCCAACCTCAATTGTTCTATGCATCTATGAAGTTGGAGGTCTTTTATCTTGTCTCTTTATTAATACTTTCTTCTTTTGTCCTCGCTTCTTAAAAAACACTCTGACTCCTACATTTTAAGATAGTCTTTCAAATTAGCACAGATTTTCTGCAATAGCCAAGCTGAGATGGCTAGCATCTTAAAGCCCCTTCAGCTTTCCACTTTTGACATATATTTCTTAAAATAAAAATAAAAAATACTTTAACCAATAAAACCAGGTTCATATATAGTTTTTCAAATGGACCTAACTGGCAAGCTTTTGGCAAATCTGAAGTCTGTGGAATAATGTAGGACAAAAAATTGTGCAAGCCCACACTTACTACACACATTCTAAATCAGATCATGAATTCATGCACTTTCTGGATACTGGTACTTATCCAGTATTAGTCAGGGCTCTAGAGAAACAGAATCTCTTCAGCAAGCTTACAGCAATCAGCATTAGAAAACCACCTTTTTACCTCAAATGCTTCATTTTATGCTTGCCATATCTTTGACTGGAGAGAACTAAATAGGACAACTTGATTGGAAGCTATCCTGAAAGCCATACAAATAGCAGATAAAAAGGCACTTTTTTCTCCCTTTAGACGCCTATATTCAATATTGTGTGTTTTAGGGTGGACTTAAATATAAAGTTCAAGCTCATTCCCTACATTCATTGCTATACTATCTTGCCTTGATCAATGGCTGAATTTGGAATATTTTAAAAAGAAACAAAAATCTTCTCAGAAGCTCAATCCAACTTTTAATTAAAGGATCTGTTAATGTTTGCATTGAACTCTTGCTAATAATTGTTGTAATGACTCCTGATTGTAAAACACGATACGTTTGACATGATACTTCCTTAAATAAAAAAAAAAAAGGTCACTTTAAAATTTGTCCACTGATAATGATTGGATTGGTATCTTCTGCCAGCAAACAAGGCAAAGCATATGCACAAAATACCCATGATTACTTGATAATAAATCATTTTAATGATTATATTCAAAATTGTGAATTGTGAGTGGTACTGATGCGGAAAATAACGAAGGCTGAGGCTCATCAGATTGCCTGTCCATATGTGCATCACTACGAGTATTTCATTTGTTACTCATCTAGTGTCTCTTCCTTTGATTGTTAAAATACATTAAGTTAAAAAGAGCCCTATTGATAGTGTTTATATGACTAAAGTTATGTGCCTTTCTATGTTCTAAATATAGGTGCTTTGTTATAAAGCTTTGTTTCCCAATATTAATCTCAAGGTAAAATTAATAACTGTGCTTCTATGGTTTTCTTAATAACTTAGTTACATTGGTTGTTCTGGATTTTGAAAGTCTTGCATGACCAATGAGAAAGTCTGAATCCAGGCAAACACTGGAACATGAGCCACCCTGTATGTCACTGTTTCTTTTTACAATATTTCTCAAAGCCAAGAAATCACTTATTAAAGCAAAGGGAATTTTAACATTTCATCACTATACGAAGCTGGCATGCATGATGGCCACATTTTCAGCTCACTTTGGAAGGAGATGCAGTTGAAAAAAGTGAGTATTTTACATTATGTGGTTTGACATCACCATAAATTGCAACCAGTTTTAAATAGTCCCAGTCTAATAGGAATTAGGCAAAGGCCTATTTGCTCTCACAATAAAAAAAAGTCCCTGTTCCCAACTTAGGGCATGTGTTCGTTCCTTCTCTCAGTTTACTCTTAATCAAATTTCTGGTTCTCCTTTGAATTTGTCACTTTGTATTAACTGCTTAAAGAAAAACACCAATCAGGACGAGATCACATTTTTAGGTGATCCTGAAACATGTTTTTAAACAGAAAAGGAGAAAGTACTACAACAGTTTATACACAAAAGGCTTCAAATATATTTTGGAATCATGGACTTAAACTAGTAGGGAGACCTGTAAATTAACATCAGAGATGGATACAAAGACTTCATTGTTCAGAAGTGGAGGTGGTACATGTGGGTGAGATGGCAAGATAATTCTTTCCAGAGAGTCAACCTTGCAGTGTCACCTTGGAATTGGCACACAGTGAAAGAATGAGAGGCACAAGCTGAAATGCAGGAAATTCCACTTAGGCTAAGAAAGGAGTCTTCTCTCCAGAAAGGCCCAAGTTCAGGAAAGAGTCTTTAGTTTACAAGGAAAGCACATAAATGTAGACTTGGGTTGAAGCACTAAATTATGGCTATGCTTTTGTGAATAGGAATGAACACATTCTCCATCACTTGTAATAGCAGAACTAGTACTTATTATTCTAATCAGGATTAGAAAAGAGATCCATTTGCAAAAGAACCTGGATGGTGACACTAGCTTTTAGCAGAAGAATAAGGTTATAAGACAGTTATATCATAGAATCATAGAATGGTTTAGGTTGGAAGGAATCTTAAAGATCATCTAGTTTCAACTTTGAGCCATTCTGCATTTGAACGACTTGTGATAGGTAGTGGTAGGGTAAGGCCTGCATTTCTCACACCTAAGTGAGGTATGCAAGTTAGGACCCTAATTGCCATTGACTATCTCTGTAAAGAGCAGACAGATGCAATTGCAGAGTCCTTCAATACTTTGCCAAGCTCAGAGGGAAACTGGTCCCACTGTCTTTCAGTATTGATGATATAAAGATCATAACGATGTTAAGTCTCCAACTTAGGTTCTTCAGTGAAATGGAATGGGTTCAGACCTAAGTGCTCACAGCCTTCAAATATGATAAGAACAAAAAAAAAAGGTGTAAGATGGTTTATTTTAATCATTGATGGACAGAAACCTGATGATAATTTTTAAGCTTAGGAAATTCCATTAAAAGTGTACTTTATGTATTTGGGGTGCGGCAGCTCTTACATTCTCTTCCAAAGAAAGAAAAATGAGCTGCAAAGCAAAATTGTATCAATTTAATCATAGAATCAAAGAATCGTTCAGGTTGGACAGACCCTTGGGATCATCAAGTCCAACCATCAATCCTACACTGCAAAGTTCTCCCCTATACCATATCCCCCACACCATATCTAAATGACTCTTAAACACATTCAGGGATGGTGACTCAACCACCTCCCTGGGCAGCCTATTCCAGTGTCTGACCACTCTTTCTGTGAAGAATTGTTTCCTAATGTCCAGTCTAAACCTACCCTGTTGCAGCTTGAAGCCATTCCCTCTTGTTCTATCGCTAATTACCTGTGAGAAGAGACCAGCACCAACCTCTCTACAATGTCCTTTCAAGTAGTTTTAGAGACTGTTGAGGTCTCCCCTCAGCCTCCTCTTCCTCAAACTAAACAGTCCCAGCTCCTTCAATTGCTCTTCATAAGATTTATTCTCCAGAATAATTGAACAGTTTAGGAATGTACTTAGACCTGCCAACAATTATTTCACTCCAGTAGTAGTTATCTGCAGTTAGTATCACTCAGAAAACATTTATGGAGACAAAAGGAGAGACAGTGTCCACTACAGATTCTAACTCATATCTTTGGGGCAGAGATTCTCTCAAATATATATATGTATACGTGTGTGTGTATGGATACATCTACATATATATGTGAAACTTTTTTGAAATTTAGCAGTCCTGCATTTTTCTTTTATATAAGAAATATCTTTTCTACTGTTTCCATTATTAGTGGACTGGTATGATATTAAAGTGAGCATTTAAAATGCACCTTAATTAAACTGCAGGAATTATGCCTTGCTTAATGTAATGAAGAAAGAGAATTTAAAATGAAGTAGCATCATTGTGTTCATTTGTAAATAACATATTGCAGCCAACTGTTTCTTAATTGCCCAGACTGTTGATAAATAATCCAGTCCTGCTGCTCTCCACAGACAATTTGCTTTGGATCAGACTAGGCAATTCAAATAACACTAATTACAGTGAAACCCTTTTATAGTGAATTCCTGTTTGCCATGGGGGAGAAAATCACTATATCAGGGGAAAGCACTTTTGCCTTTGATTTGTGTCTAAAACATGAGAAACACATAAAAGCTGCATGTTGTGCTAAATAAAGGACATACTCTTGCATTCAAAGTACTTATATTTTACTTTTTATGATACAATTGTGAATTATGTTCATTTTGCATTTGTAATTAGAGGGCGGAACAGATGTGAAAGCTTAGTTTAAAGTGATGTATCCATTAAAATAACCTATGCTGCCAAGTGATTGCTTAGTATAATAGGGGATTCATTCACTATGAGAGGAATTCTACTTTATTGGAAGGAAACCAGGACTTCAGGAAATGTTTTCTATATCAGGGGATTCACTGTAACATGGTATCATTGTATTTATGATTTTATGATGTTAAAATGAATATTAAATGAAACAAAATTCCCAAGGATTACTTGGGAGGCAGCTAAGTACATAACATTTAGTACAGATGGTTGGAAGGCACAATTTTGCTCCATCACTGCATCCGTATCCTTGAACGATTTCGACTGAAGACAGCATTTCTTTGAATTTTTCATTAAACCAGACGTCTTGAAATATGAATTCCTTTTATGTTTCTGTGAGTTTTGGCTAAAAGAACCCCAGTGAATAAATCATACAATACTACGTGTCACCAGCACTTGTGAATATTTCTGCTTTGTTATTCTACTCTCAGTAGAGCACCATTGATTATCAAACTCAGCGGAGAGCATTTTATGATCATATATCTCCATTAGCTCCTAGTTTGACTACCATAGATTTTTCTGGTTAAGCCTGCATTATGTATTAGGAAGCCTATCTCTTCAATACAAAGTTTGATTTTATTCTCTCTAAGCCTAGAACTCTTATTATGTATTATGTATAAAGATTCTTATCTTTTATATGTAAAAATAGGAGCACTGTCTTTGTGTAACTGAAATATATGCCATCTTTTTTTTTCTTGATTCACAGACAGCATATTTTATTATGAAGATGAATTTCTACAATGAAATGGCTGTCAGGGTAAATATTTCTTCACTTGTTAAACAAATGAAAAGTCAATTGTGCTCCGAATTTGCTTTTAATACAATGAGCAAACCAGAATAATATACACTTGATTGATATGCTGATGGCAACAGCGGGAAATAGTACATAGTTAAAAATTAAAGTTACACTCAGTAGTCTGTGTTGTATTTGAAAACTGCAGCTGAATGTAAGGCATCTGCATATGTCTTGCCCCATTTAAATGTTCATTGTACCTTATCATATACCATACTGATAAAACTCCCAAACATTCTATCTGTGAGTATTCTTACAAATGTAGACATATATTTACAATTCTGACAAACTATAGGGCTTTTATGTTCATTGATGTGACTGTGCTTTTTCTTTTGTTAGTGCATAACATTTGATGTATTGAATCTCAAAAGAGTTACTCAGAGAGCACAGGACAATTTCATTGCCTAAATGTAGAGGTGGAACTACACTGATCCCATTGATGATATTATGAGTGAATTTTGCTAGATGAAGAAGAGTATAAGCAGTCCTTACACTTTAATAAATATACAGCAAATTAAGTTTTTTATAGGGAAAACAGCAAAATATATTTAAATAGAAATTAGCAATTTTTTCCTGAACGTTGGAACTGCACTTCAGTCAATATGTAAAACAAACATGGGAAGGACTTGGGATGAAATCTTTATCTTACCTAATTCTTTTCTTTTATGGAATAAACCTGCTTTACTTTAGAGGCCTATATCTTTTTAGGCAAGGCATCTTACCAAATGAATTCTACCAAATGTAGGAATGTGGTTGGGATGCAGAGTAACCCAAGGAAACTCACGTAGAGTGGAAGATTCTCAGAATAGATTTTAATTTTGTGGCCCTTCTGTTTCCAGAATAACTCAGACTCAAGAGATGTGTTTCCATCAGGTTTTTGACTTAGCACTGATTGTCTCAAAGTTACAAAATAGAATGTTACATTTGGTGCATTTTAGAGAGCTGAAGGTGTTTAACAGCAATCTAATTCCTCAGAAAAGCACTTTTTGGGGGTTTTAGCTTATTCCTCAGTTATCTAGTTTGAAGGTGTGTCACAGTGGATAAATGTATAATCATGCAGCTGAAGTCAGTGAGAGAACACAAGATGCAAGCCAGCTTTTAAAAGTTGGCTGTGTACTTTTAGAAGGCATTTGAAGACCAAATTTCAGAGGTAATTATGTATTCTGGTCAAATGGAGTTTTGCATTTGGTCTTTCATTTTTAAAAGAAAATGAATGTGTTCCCATTCATTTGTAATGGAAATATAATGTTGAATCATTAGGTGATATAAATCTTCAAAGTACCGTTTTTTCAGTCATGTCTTTTTCTTTAATGGAAATTTAAATCAGTACAAAACAATAGAGCAGATCTTTATTTAGTTGCAAATGTCAGAATCCGATTCTCCTCTGTCTAAATCTTCTGCAGCCCTATCTGCAGAGCAGATTTAAAATGCTACCATTCTGAAACACTGATTATTTTTTTTTTTTCTGTCATCCGTTTTTTTGAAGAGTTAACTAAGGTCTAGAATAATGGAGAATAAGGCCTATTGAGCTTCTAGACAGAAGATACGTGGCCAGGCTTTAGGTTTCCTGTGCCCACAGTGCCTCATATTCATACATTGTGAGCTTGATTCACGATTAATATACTTCAGTGTTCTGAAAATATAACAATAACTGCATACGTTTTTCTATCTAAGCACTTAGTTTTGCCTTGTAGTATTATTAAAGTATTTATTTCAGTTTATAGTCACTGATTAGAAAGGCACTTTTGATTTTGGCATTTGAAGTGTCATTGAGGGTGAACCCGTACTCATAGTTTTGAGAGCAGTCTACATCTCTGTCTCCCTGGGTTGCATTTAGTTGTAACCAGAACTATCAGTTTCACCTTTTTAAATTAAATCAGAGAACTTGTTTTAATCAATTTCGGTTTTGAGTACTAGGTCAGAATATGATTCTCTCTCTTAAAAGATTTAAGGTTGCTATAAATTTTCAGCAACAAAAGTAATCCTATGAAAAAAAAAAATATTTCCATGAGCAGATGGCTTTTGATATATCAAGGATTTGCCATTTGTTTTAGTACTTAAAATAAACATTATTTATAAGACCACTTACATTTTGATGTTACTTAATGAGGAATATGCATCATTGATTTGACTAGCTTAAGAGGTCATTTAGAACTTGCCCGTTAACAAGCTGTAATCTGCTGAGCACACAATGACTTTGTTTAAAATTATCTGTTCAGTGCTGATCAATGACAATAATTGTTTTGTACCAATCACTGTTGAAACTTGCTAATTACTTTGAAGGGCATACACACTTGTCTCCTTTTTTCCAAGAATTTTTTAAACATTCACCTTGGAATTAAAAAAGAATAGAGTTGTAACATGTTATACTTCCTTATAAAAGCAAATATTTAGAACTTTCACACTGAAAATATTAACATCATCAGAAGCTATGTGTAAAACGTTCTTTTCCAAAAAGATTAGTGTTCAGTTTTGTGATCTCTGATGCACAGGAATCTAGCATAAAATGATTTAAGACATAATGCAGTTTTTCTTGCTTATGTTTAATTCAAGTGAAATCAGTGAGGTCATTCTGAACAGAAAGTGGTGTAAATAAAGGTAGAATGCAGCATTTAATTGGTACACTGAGCCCACTGGAGATAATTATAGCTTTAAACAATTTGAGTCTTTTGTCTTTTGGTTAGAGTTTTGATCCTTTAACCCAGAAATACCCAGTTATGCATTTATAAATGTGAGGTGAAGACTGTCAGAAGGAGTTTCAAAGGGACCATAATCCTGCATTAATGAGCACACAGCTATATGGGAGCCAAGTTGCTCTTGTTGAGAAATTTTGAAGCCAAACAGAAAAACAAAGCTAAGATCCTTATTCACATGCAAAGGATTTTGCTTAATCCCAGATCTCTGAAGGCATACTCATTCTTTGCTCTTTCTCTATCCCTTTTTAACCCAATAAGCTTGTGTATGAGAAAGTGGAGTTGCAAAGAGTATGAAATTTACTATCACCTAGCGCAAAGTATTTCTAGTTCTTAACCTTTCTTGTTCCCATGTTCAGCTGCTCACATAACTATTATTTATTCATATTATAACAATGTCTAAAGGTCCAAAATCTTATTTTTCAAAAAAAACCCAAACAAACAACACCCATAGGTAAAAGAAAATACCAACTTTTTAATTAGTTCTGAGTCTTATTGGAGAAGAGAGCAAAAATACATGGTGATGCACAAGGGGGAAATAGGAGAGTGCACTAACACTAAAAGTAAATATCCTCTTTTTCCTAATAGCTTTAGTGCATCATTTTATTGTCTTGGTGACAAATCACTCACACTTTCTGAAAGCTTTCCTGTGATACTTATGTTAAATCTCACATAAAGAGATAATCACAACCATACCACAAGGTGCCATCAGTTGAGAATGAATGCCAGTTTTTAAAGAATAATGTTTTGGCTTTTGTGGTTGCAAAATAGTACCAAAGACAAAAAATGAAAATATGCAACCCTGCCTTAGTCTGCTTATAGATTGTTCCAGTGTGTTACTGTTTTCAACTCAGGAAATGGCAGGAGATGGAAAATTGCAATAACTTTTGTCCATTATCATGATGGTACAGAGTTGGACTGCAATGGAACTGGAAGGAGTAGAGAGAATTTTGCCTATTACTGAAGAGCACTCCCAAGACTTGATGGTACAGGCTCTGAAGTCACTGAGTGCAAAGGTTGAGTGACAGTCTGGGCAGTGGGCAGATTTTTTTCCCTTGCATTCTTCCTGAATCAAACACAACATAACATGACACTCTTTTTTCCCTTTTTTTTTTTTCACATGCTTCTTTGGAATAGGAGATAGTGTAAGAAAAAAATACCTGACACAAATACATGGATTGCACTCCATTTATCAAGTCATAGCTTGGTTCTGGCAAGAGAAGGGTTGGTGCAAAGGAAAAAAAGCATTCTCTGCAGATACACTGAAGAGTTTAAGTTCTTGAAAAGTCTAGTAGCTGGAGCTCTTGTCAAATTATAGCACTTACTTAGTGAAGGTGAGTAGTTTCTCACCTTGGAGTTGCTTCTGGATGTAAGACCTCAGTCTTCTTGCTTTTTAAATGTAGATTCTGCCTTTCAGCTTTTATGTCTCTTAAGATTTCAAAGCTGTAAAGGCCAAAGAAGTGAACGTTGGAGTAGGAGTGAAGGTAATGCAGACTAGAAGATAGAAATTGGGAGATTAATTTAGAAATGTATTGACAAAAAAAGGAGACAAAATGCATGCGAGGAAGTATACAATATTTTGCAGGAAGATATGTAAGTTCAAGCATGGAAAAATGTAAAGAATGAGGAACTAGGTACTGAGAACAGAGGAAAAGATCGTCAATCTGTTTTTCAGATGCATTGATCTAGAATACACTGACTTTTTATGGGAAAGAAAATGAGGAGTTAGGACTGCCCTCAACAGGACTGAATACAGCAAGTTACATCTTCCACATGTACATGTCATGGCATAAGGATAAATATGACTAACTAAATGGTAGTACTGATAATTTTTTACCTAATTAATACTTACCTTCCCTTCCCACAAAACAGATACCCAGCAAACCTGTAATGATTTCAGAAACATCATGATTAGAACTTTTAGACATCAGAGGATGTTTAAACTGTTTTGTTGAAATAAATTCTTGGGGAAAGTCAGGCTAGACCAAGTATTTTTTTTCCCTTCTTTTTAATTTTTTTTTATTAGCTGATGCTTTTTAAAATGCACCAAAATATGAATCCTTTCTGGTGGAGGATGCTACCTGATTTCTACTCTTAATACAACTTCAGGACTAGCTACAGATAAAGAGGTTTCCTTTTCCATTTTAAGCTTTATCTGTTAGGCAGAGGGAATAGTATTTTGTGAGAAGATTATAATTAGTGTGCAACAAATAGACATGCATCATCTTATATTGGAGATGAAAAAACTGCAAATTGTAAATGGTGTTTCCAGGAAGCCTGATTCATTAAGTTACTGGGAAGGCTTCTATTCAGTTTAGATTATATCCAGAGCACAAAGGTGAGAGTGTAGCAGAAGATATTGGTGAGGTGGTGACTAGTAGGGAATGCATGTTGTACTTGAGAAAAGGCACTTCTGTTGACTGTTTTTTAGTGTTATTACACAAAGCAATGCCACTGGCAGTAGCATTGCACTTCTTTTCATTGCCAGACCCGAATATACACAGTAGTTAAAAGCTTGAGATTATTTTTTAATGTTGTCATTTAATAGTAAATTCATATCATCATTTAACTATAATATGTTACATCCTACCCTCAGTTTCTTCTCTGAAACATATTGATGCTTCTACTTGATATCACTTTTAAGGAAACTGTATTATTTGGGAAATGCAACATATATTTGATATGCATACAAACTTTTGATTTGAAATATACTAAGCAAATTTTTATTTCCTCTAGATTCAGAAAAGATGGCGAGGCTATTATGTTCGGAAATATATCCATAATTATTATGCACTGAAGAAATACCTGGAAGCCATTTCTGTGAATAATGAGATTGTCAGGTAAAGATAAAAACTCCATGTGGTAAAGCAATCAGTTCCTTTTCTTTCATTTGTAAGATGTTTATGACTATTTAAACTATTTCTTTGAGTGTAAGGTCCCCTCCATTATCAAATATATATATATATATATGAGTCATCATTCTCTTTATCTTAAGCCTGTGCATGTTATGCTGCTTTTTCTTTTCATTTACACTGTTATGAATCCATAATAATTTCTTTGAATTAATTAGATGTACTCTGGGTTTATGCCAATTTAATAAAACTCTAATCATAAAATCATAGAATGGTTTGGGTTGGAAGGGACCTTAAAGATCATCTAATTCCACCCCCCCTGCCATGGGCGGATACATGTCCCACTAGACTAGGTAAAAAATTACTATTAGTAATAATCTCTCATTAAGATTAATTTAAATGTATTCTATGCAGAAAGTTAGATTATAACTCAGCAAAACCAGGCTTAAAAAGTCTGTCATCTCTTCAACTGTACATTTGTGTTCTGAAATCCTTGAAACATGTTCTCATCTTGAAAAGGTAGAATCCTAGGAAGACGACCAAATCTTGGAAAGAAAATGAAGCCATAATTTTCTTGTCTAAATGGATATAACTGGATGAAATGCAGTGACACAACCTGCTTCTTTGTTCATAATAGTTCTATCACTCATCTCCATTCCCTGCCTAATCCTGGAAGAAGGCTCATAATGTGTCAGTTAGATTGACCTTTGACGTGTGTGAACAAAACAAGATAGCAAGTGGTATTCCCTCTGTACTGAGGGAATACCCAAGGTGGCCCACTGTGTTTCTAATAAGGAATAGTGAACAAGGCAGAGGAGAGATTCTCTGCATATTTTCATCAGCCATCACATCAAATGTGGAAGAGTATAACCTCATTGTTCATAAACATTTTAGTGTATATAAAATTGCTGCAACTGTTCGTTGTAAAAAAACACCAGGAACTGTCTGAAATTGAAGGAGTGCTTTTATGAAATGGCTGGGTTTTATTCCAGCATTGACATTATGGAAATTTACATGTTGGCAAACAGAGGCACTAATACACTTGTGCACTCAGATTAGGCTGTCTTTGAGTGTTTCACATCTCTAGAACACCACAAAACAACACAACATGATACATGAAGTAATGCTTTTTTTCTTATTTGTCTTACAGCTGCATTCATCAGAACGTATGCATTAGTGCAGTGTAAGGGCTAGTAAAAAAATTCCTCCTCAAATAGCAGTAGAAATTCAGTAAAACAGAGACTGATTTTAAGAACTCCAGAGTGGTATAACTCTCCACCCCACCCCAAAAAAAGCCCAAGATCACGCAACAAAATGCACACTAGAAGTTTATAATTTCAAAAGTTTGTTTGAACTGTGTTCTTTCTGGAATGATGATGTAATTCTGAACTGAACTACAATATATGGTTCTCAGTCTTCTCGGATAATGCTGACAGAATTTTTATTTGTCAGCAACTACCTGAAATCACATTGCAAGTCCTTCTGAGATAAGTTTTTACTTCTTGGTCCAGAACCAGGGGCTGTGCCTAATTTTCTCTTCTTTCATTAAGGAGGAGCCTGTATCAAATTACCACTCGTTTCTAAGAGAAACTTCAGAGGAAGTTGCCGTGAAACTTTGGCCATTCTATTAGTTTCTTATAAGAGTATCTTATCAGAGTTATTGAACAAAGTTTGTTTCCTTCTCTCTCCTCCTTCACACTTGTTTTTTTTAAAATACAAGACACTCCCCTTACTAAGGGGTTTTCTCAACCAGTAGCCACATCTTTACCATTTAGCTTTAATACAAACCATCCTTGTTTAATAGCTGACCTCATTTAGTAGCCAGACCTTTATCATTTGTCTTTACTGTGAAAACCCCAGGAGAAAGTAAACTTAATAGAAGCTGCCCCAGTTTAAAGCCATAGAGGGATGTAATTAAGTTTAACAGAAATTGATTTAACAGAAATTGACCTAAAATATAATTAAATAATAATAGTCATATTATGTGTGAGTTTGCACTCACTTAACAGACTGCTTATCCTAACTTAAGGCAGTGTTTTGTATGAACTGAAGATAACTGTCAGCTTTAGATCCCAGACTGGCTGAATAGTGGGTGGGTTTTCCTCCAGCATTTCCATTACTTCCCACTGCTACAGAACCAATTGTGTGATGGCTGCTGGTGTCCTCAGTAGAGTCCCTGGTAGCTGAGATGAGAAGTGATTCAAAGAATCCCTGGACAGATGGCAAAAGAATGAATTGAACCCTGAACTCTGTCAACATAAGGATATTCTCAGATTTTTCTTGACATTTGTATAGTTTAGCTTCAGTGTAACTGTGAAATGAGTTCATTGGTCCTGAATTCTGTTTTCCCTACAAGATTTAGTAAGTTCTAAACCAACCAAGTAGGAAACATGTTCTTAAATATTTATTTTCCAAAATTTTGCTATTCAGATTTTAGTAATAAGTCTTTAGCTATAGCATCCATTTGTATTTAAATAAATACTAACGCATCCTGTATTATATCTGAATATGGATTAGTTGGGTGGTTGCATATATAAATGCATGGATTAAAATAAATTCCATTACTTCCCAGTGAAGCTAGTGTATTTAAATTTTAAGGGAAAATACCTTGTTTTGAAACATTCTTAAAGCTGCATTTAACATCTCTAAGAGCTGGAAAAATGGTTACAAGGGGAAATATGCCAAAAGCAATTAGCATAGGCTATAACTCCATATGATGCATTAGAATTTTGGTTTATGTGAAACAATTTCCAATCCATGATAAACAAATGGACATCACTTCACATAAATTAGCATTCTGGTGCCATTATATCAGAAGAATTTATGGATGATGTCACTTGCCCAACTGTGTGATTAACTTGCAGTTCTTTGACTAAGGTTATCTACACGCTGGCCTTTAAACTCCAGTAAAGCAACTTTGCTATATGTCAGGTGTGCAACTAGAGATAAGATTTTGGGATGTAGTGTTCCATTTACTGATGAATGGCACCATTTAAATTTTTCCTTAGGCACAGAACTCAGTAAGATAGTAGTATCAGAAAACTGGCCAAAGTACTGGCATTGGGGTTCTTGTGTAATCAAGGAAAGTAGTTTAGCTTTCTTGGCTATTGAATAAACAGTGACTTAAAGGTAGCAAACTAAGACCTGAGTCTAGCTTTAGCAAGCATTATACTGTACGTAATCACTGTTATGGTTATAAACTGTGAATTTCACACACTTATGGGATTGACACCAAATTCTCCTTTCCATTGTTGTTTGCTTTAGTAGTGAAAAAGCCTTGAGAGTGGCCCTGAAGAGTGTGACTTTCATCTAAGTTTGACTAGCTCTTCTATCAGCAGATTTAATATCAAAGTAATCATTAAAGCTTTTTGGTCTTCAAGAAATGTAAGGGAATTAAAAAATGCAAAGTGATCAAAATCACTTCCTTGGCAATATGTATATTCACAAATCCTTTGTGCAGTCTGATTTTTTTATATTCTTAGTGAACAGTGGAATACAGTGCTGTTACGTGTTGCTGGTGATACAATCCAGCGTTTAGCTTTTCTGCAAATATGCCTGAGCATGTAATACTGAAAAGAGTAGGAGTATTTAGCTTATTCTTGATTACTAGAGCACTACTGAGGTCTATTTACTTTTAACATGACAAGTACTTTGTTTCTTAAAAGTTTTGAGGTATTGCTGTTTTCTATGAAGTGGGCTTGAAACAAACTGTTGTCATAGTAATATGAGGAGAACTTGCTCAGCCTCCATCTGTCTATTCCTTTCTGACAAAGATAAGTCCAGGTGCTGGCCATTTTCTCAAGTGTCAAAGTGTTTTGAAGAATGTATATATTGTCTTATAATTCAATTAAAATGTTCCTCCTCATTGACTGCAGAAGCAATTGATTCTGTAGTCTATTTTCAATTAGTGTCAAAGCCTTTCAGACAGCTCTTTGGAATTCTTGCAATAGTAAAAATCTCATTTTTGTAATGTTGTCTTTCACTTGATGTTTAATTAACTAATTTATCTTCAACCCATCTTCTTTTCCTTGTCTTCAAAGAAATCTAGAGGAAATACATTATGCTTTTTAACCTATTGACCTGTACTTAGAATTTTCTGAATGTGAACATATCCTGTCAGCTTTCTTTGGGAACCATGGAAATAGAGACAAATGCCTCTAAATACAAGACATGCTTTCTTCTATTTACATATTAATTTTGAGTGGTAGGGCACATGATTTGAGACATCTAAGTCTTTTCCAGAGGATTTTAGGTATAACTGCTAGATCTTGTAGGAAACTTAGAACTGTAATCCCCTGAGGATCCCAGAGTACTTCCATAGCTACAGATCTGATGCTAGGATGAATAAGAGAACAAAAACGAGTTAACTTGATTCTTCTCTGTGATTTGGCCTACTTTCCATTGAACAATATTAAGATGGTCATACTAACTTAAGTGGAACTTAGACAAAAGAAAAGCTTTAAAATAAGTTTTAAAGAGATTCACATCTGGTTAAAATATTCTCTATAGCCATGCAAGGTTATTCCTTCTTAAACATGCTGCCCATAAATCCAGCTTCCTTCATCACAGAATTTGAGCATAAAAACCCTCTTTGACAAGTCAGTCCATTTTTAAGTCTTCTCTTTGCCTCCCTTTATAAATATTAACACGGCTTCATTTACATATATGCTTTTATACAGCATATATGCTTATATACTTACAGGCATTTAATAATGCATTTTGCGTAACAGGGCATTTTAAATGGACTTTTTGTCTTTTTAGTTTGAGCATGAAATTGAAATGAACTGGCTAAATCTATAGAGCAGGAAATATCCTGTTTTAACTCCATAGGAAAGCACTTTCTGAATGCAGTGAGGTTAAGATAGGAACCATTATGATTACACAGTAAGCTGAATTTCCATTGCAGATTCAGCTAGACATACCTTGTGCCTTATTCTACGCATGTTTCTCTTGAGCAAGTGGTGAAAGCAGTCTTACTATGTTTTTAGCTTGTTCTGTGTAATATAGATCAAGTTTTTGCAGATAAACAGGAATAACATAAATAACAAGTAACTGGTTAGATTGTAGTCATCAAAAATATGAAGGCTATATTTTTTATTTTTGTATAACACTAAACACACCATTAGGAGTAAAATTAAGTTTTATTTCACTTGTATCCTAAGGACAATTTTTAATCTGAGTGTGTAGAAAGAAATTTAAGATCCTTGAATTCACTCATTGGACCAAATAGTGTGTGGGGTAGGTTGTTACTTTTGGTGAAGGTGGAGTAAAACAGGTGTGACAACATAGTATTGTAGAATAATAATAGCTTTATACCTGTGAGCTTTGAAGGCGCTGTGGTATCTGGATAGATTTTTTATTTTTAAATAAGTCTGGTAGAATTACTGACAGCTCATAAAACATTTTCTGCGTACAAAGACTGACTAATGCCAGCATTTTATATTGTCTTATATAGACAGACTTCACAGTCTTATATTTTGTCTGAAGTAGGCTCTTCACTGTAAAATAAGTAGAAAAGGGGAAGAGGTACAGTTTCATTAAGCTCTAACATATCATTGACTGTCAGGTAGGTCTTGTTATGCTGTCCATCCTCATTTAACTATCCCACAAGATCTCTTAATGAAGTTAAGCCCCAAGTTCACTCCAGTAATTCTGTGGCAAGAGTTTGTGCAATGTAACAATTCATCACTTGTCAGGAAGGCACTTTTAGTTTATACATTTAATAAGGGCATCCTCTAGCTTGGTTAATTAGAAGTGAACAGTTTGCATATTTACTAAATGCGGAGTGTCATTGCCACCACGGCCTATTGCCTACATGAATTATTTCTCTATCTGCAATAAACAGCTGGGTAATTATTACTGCCATAATCAGATAAATTCCCTCTGTAAGGCTTTTCTTACATGGCAATTCTTTGAACTCATCCAAAGCTGAACAAAATTTATGAACTCCAGCAGCTAGGCCACTTTTTCATACTGTAGTGTCCCTGTTCCCTATTTCAAGGACATGTAGAGTATCATAAATATTGTGTAAATTAGGGGGATAAATATGATTACCTAAAGATTACATATTAATAAACTTGATTTTCAAAATATAATTTTCAGGTTGTAACTGATTAAATTATAGCAGTTCTGGTTTTATCTAATTGTGGAGACATGACAGGCCATCTATATACAGGCTATACTAGGTTATCAGGGAGGAGCTCTACTGCTTGAAGACTAAAGACTCATGAAAAAGTATATAAATATTTTTCATGTGCTGTTTGGAAAAGTAGTCATTTCAGCTGTTTAGGTCATTAGAAGTATGACAAATTTTGTGTGCCATTTACTCGACTTACTTAAAGCAGTTCTTTTGTCATTAAAACAAGGTCATGGTTCTTTTTGGTTTGTAATTTCCAGTTTAGTAATGAAGCATAAAATTTAAATGTATGAATTTGTGTTACATTAGAAAATTAGATATTTCTTTTATTTGTAGAAGCTATTTGTATACAAACTTTTATGTAACTGAGTTTGTTTTATGCTACCCAAATATTCCAGTTTATATGTGAGTGTATCTACAGATAAATCAGTGAGTACGTAAGTTAAACATACAGCTTTTTGTGAATGTGCTGGAATGCAGCTTATTTTTAAATACGCCAAAGAAACAAAAGAAAATCAAAAGACATGTGTCAATTTCTTTTTTAATTAATGCACGATAGTCCATTTGATTTAACACCAGACTTTTATCATAATATATACTGTGTCTGAGTGCAAATAGAAAATTGATCACATACTTCATAACTCCTTATTAAATAAGTACTATACCTCACAATTTAACAAAATACTCAGAGATAGCAGGAATTTTAATGAAGACCAAACTAAAGAAGGTGTTATTTGTCACCGCCTTACCAAATGGAAGGCTTTTGAGGTTAGACTGCCGTTCTCATTTCCCATTTATATGGGAGAAATAGAGGCTACAGTGGTGAAGGCCTTTAAAGAGAGCTACACCACAGTTGTGTTTTGTTAGTAGAAGTGTGGTATTTATGCATTGCATTTTTCCAAGTTCATGATCTGATTTTTGACTGAGGATGTGAAGGCTTATTAATCTTTCTTTGACATTTCAGATGTTTTTATGATGGAAAATTATGGTCCTTCCCTTTATACTGGTAAATCCTGTAATATCCCATGAAGTATCATAGAATTGCATGAGACATAAAGCAGTATAAAGCCTCTTATAATCACTTTTTTGTTGTCTTAAAAGAAAAATGTCTGAAATAAAAAAGGGATTTAAAAAAAAAAGAATTAGGTCTCTGTTAATTATTTTTGGGTTTTCTAGATCATTATAAATAGAACCTTCTGTTATCTA
This sequence comes from Limosa lapponica baueri, assembly GCA_002844005.1. NCBI lineage: Eukaryota > Metazoa > Chordata > Aves > Charadriiformes > Scolopacidae > Limosa > Limosa lapponica. The sequence continues at coordinate 2,608,443 of KZ505644.1, forward strand.
AGAGGACTTATTTCTCTTAAGTAATCACTCAAAAAATTGGAAAACTTATTGTCTTCTATTTTTACAGTCTAGAACACTAATGAGGAGTAACAAAAAAAGTAGAATTTGTTTTGTTGTAGTGATTCTCAAAATGTTATTCTGAATTAGATGGTCTAGTCTGGTTTCAGATCTATCAGTAATATCATATGTATCAATAACAAATTTATAACAAGCTTTGACCGACCAATGATTTGAGCATTAAAAAGTAGAAAATACCCTTTTTATTCTACTAAAGGAGTTAATTATATTTGGTGTTCAAAGTTTGTCCCATATTTCCCCATTGAAATAGTTTCATTTTATCTTTAAACCATTGCTTCTTGTTATATCCTCCTCTACTAGACTGAAAACTCCTTTAATATTCAGAATCCGTGCATTAATATAGTCACTTTTGTGCTAAACATAAACAATGGAGGTCATTGCAATATGTTGTCTCTCTGCTTAAAATAATTTTTGTGACCATTTTGGACACACTTTCAAACATCTTTGAAAATATTATCAGCATCAGAACTGAACACAGTTATGGTGCATAAAAAGTTAAAAAATAATGCTCTTTTTCCTTATGATGTATTGTCAGCTTGTGCATGGATTTATAATACCTTTTCATCACAGTATCAAAAAAAGAGCTTCATCTCTATGAACTCTGCTCAGAATAACCCCCTTTAAAGGCTGTAGTTCCTTATACTGCAAGCATGATTTTTTTAAACTATGAGAAACTTTTACTTATTATTATCCCCCTTTCCAATTCTTCAGACTCTTCACCTTTTAGGGATACTTACATGAATCCATTAAGTTGTTTATCCTTGATGGTGAAACTAAATCTCAGTGTTTTACCTTGAACAACTTAGTTTCTACTGCCCTCAAACCAAATCAAGACGACACAGCATTTCAAAATAGCAACATTTTCCACCAATGTTTACAGCGTCATCTAGCAGACTAATTTGATCTTTCAGCTGCATAGCATGCAAAGTGATGCAGCACTCATTAGCCTACTTGTACTTGGTGGTGGGAGGCCTCACCACCACCTAGCATTATGTTTAGTTGCTGAAGAAGGGATCTAGTACTCAGATCAGAAAATTATGTGCTTAGGTACAGAGAATAGAAATTGATGTTGGATGTACTCTTTAGGCACTTATAATTGGATGACTAAATATATAATTAAATGTAGTATGGTTTATATGGTAGAACACAAATTTCACAGAACAGATTTTAATTTTGAATATAATTTCTTGCATGCCATACTAGAAATGCCTGATTTTTTTTGGATGTTGATTACTTCAAAGTTTTCAAGACAATTACAGATAAGGTTTCCTGGCACTTCTGAAAACTGGAATCTAGTTGATGATTTCTGTTTGGTAACTAGCCACTGCTATGAAATCACATACTTACAAGTAACACTGCAGCATTTAAAAATGCATCAGACCTCTCCCAAAATAACTGCGTTTGATATATAAAAATTATATTGATTTGCTGTGTCTTTCATAATGTTCTATGCTTCATTAAAAATGATGTCATAGATGCTCAAGTGGTAATAGCATTCCATGAATATGGAATATGAGAAAACCATCAGGTACTGTGAAAATCACTGTGAAGTTGTGAGTTTTGGCATTACTGCTCTGCTCTATGTAATGGGCCAATACATAAAAGCTCTCCCTGCCTTGCCACTGTAAAATCTCTTTAACATGAACAAAGTGTACCATTTTATTTGCAAACATATGCAGATTTTTCTGTGAAAAATGTGTGTCAGGTAGTAGACCTCAGTCAAATTGTATAGTAATACCCTGAGAAAGAAAATCAACTTAGCTGATGACCTTTAGAAGTTATAACATCGTGTTTGCTTTCTAAATCACATAATGTTGAATATTGTAAATGTTGCCAAGTACCATATATTAAAGTAAAAGGAATACAGATATGTCTACATTGTCCTGCACTGCAGCAGAGAGATAACAGCTTAAATGAGTTCATTCTAGTACTGGGAACAGCTTAACTGTGGCAAAACATAGCAGTGTGCTTTCCTCTAGTTATTACTGTGCAGATGGTAGCATATATAGTCTTCTGGGAATTGCAGTGCCAAAAGATAGCAGATACTTTCACATGACATTCACTAGAAAACTTTCAATGGTATTTGGCTGTGGTTAGACATCCTCTTACGTCTTGCTGGAAAAATTAAGAACATCACTGCTCTCTTAGTAGCTTAGCTCTGACACTGTGCTAGAAATGACCACTGCTGCTAAACTGCTATCAGAATAATTTATGTTAGGGTTCTGTTATCCATTGTGGGCCAGATCAGTTGTGTTACCCCCAAATAATAATTCCACTGTATAAGCTAATCAATCAGGCTGATTTTCCATGAAAGGGTCAATGGCAAACACACGTGGAGTGAAAACATTTTGCCTGCTAGGGTTAGTTATATTGGTATAGACCTGAGCGTAAATAAAGTTGAACCAGTATACTTGGAACCAGTTCCTCAGCCAACAGAAGCTTCATTGTTGTAGTCATTCTTATGCTACGTCTATAATGGGTAGGTTTTACAGTTTAATTAAATCAAAATATTTAAGCTAACAAAACTCTATCGTTTAATTCAAACCTTTTACAAAAATTATTTTTAACTTCACAGCGTTTTGTGCTGTCAATCAGTATGAAGTAAATTCAGCTTAAAGATTTATATACATAAGGGAAAGGGAAAAACATTTGGAGCATTTAGTGTGCGTGTTTCCAGAAAATGGAATAATTTGAAAACATTATATATTGCCCAAAAAGTAGGTTTCAAATAGGTGTGAGGAAAAAATCTGTATGACTTGTTATTGAAGCCTTAATTCGAAGATTCTGTATAATGGATTAGGGAAAATACTCCCTTTTTAGTTATAAACTGGCTCTGCAATCAGTTTTTTGAAAAGCTGTTGCACTCTTGAGTAACTGTGCACTAGTGGAAATTGGAAGGATAAGAAGGATACATCAGTCTGTTCTTTCCTATCGTCTGGTACATGCTGTGTCCTGATCTGATCTGCACAAGGTATTAATTCACTGTTTGCCCTTCACTGCTATGTTCATCACACTTCCTACGTAGTATATTGATCACATTGTGGACCTTGACAGTTGAACTGGGATGTCACGTACTTCCATTGACAGTGTACACTGTCAGATTAAGGAAAGATGGGCAGAGTATGTTTTACTATGCACAAAGTATAATGGGATTTTAAGTTCTTTCTGTAAAATTAATAATAATAGAAACTATAGGGTGTTTTTCCATACCTACACATTAGCTTTATTTATTTTAATTTTTTTCATCCAAAGGAGTCATATTAGTTTCCTGTTCACTGCGCTGCAATGACAGAGCAGTACTATTCCTCCAGATTTATTTGTCAAATGGATTGATGTAAATATTCACATTTAAAATTAGTAAGAATTTTGGGCATCCATTTGTGATAGGTCTCCTAGGCAGGAAAGATACCTCATACCACTAATAATTGACTGCCTCTTTGAGCACCTGTTTCACTGCAACTTGAGATCAAATATTTTTGTCAGGGAGTTCTGTTAGGATGCACACCAGAGTATACATCGTAGTAGAGAGGAGTAAGGGGGTTACAGAGCTGCTCTATTCTGCTCTGTAAATCTGAACAGGTTCATTCAAAAATCAGAAAAGGGTTGAGGATGATCAAACTGTCTGAAGGTACATAGCTAACATAAGTATGTAGTTTGTGTATTCTGTTAAAACTTTGCCTTTAAAGTGCAGAGCTCTCTAAACTTATTTTTACATCCTAGGCTAGTCTATAAGTGTATTTCATTTTTTCCAAAATATAATAGATTAAGTCAAATGATATTACGATGGCAGGTCATATTCCATTTTCGCCTACACCAATGTAATGTGAAATCAAGTGGCATGCAGTGGTGTACCAAAAGTATTGTCCCACTAATTTAATTTTTACTTCCATATTCTGTATTTGAGCAGGAAGGATGATATATAGTCAGGAAGGTAAAATTGATTTAGGTTATCTCCTTTTATGCTAAGGTTGCCTACTGCCTATGCTGCAGGAATTTTATGATTTGGGGTCTGAACTGTTTAAAATCACAATAACTTTATAGTATTTCTGGGTACTCTAGGCAACTATGCTAATTATTGATTTTCTCAGGTGCCTTTTACTTTAGTTAGTATTATAATTCTATGGTTATCTGGTCAAAGGAACACATAGTGCCAGTGAAAATGCAAACAGAACACCATAGTTTGATAAAGTTCAATAAATGTACATCAGCGTGGATTTGTAAAATGATGCAATTCTGTGCAGAATTATTAAAATCTGTATATTGCTGAAATCATCAATTGAAGACCTTTCTGAAAGTGCCAGGACCAATATTATATGCGTATTTTTAACCTTTATACAGACAGCAGGAGCACTGTCAGCTGAATTTGCATCTCATAGCTGGAACCAACACCACTGCCTACTGCATAATGAGGTATCAGAATAACAATAAGTTCCCTTGTCATATGAAAATGTTTTATTTTCAAACCATATAAAGCAAATAATTTTACCATTAACAAATCAATAGCTACTTCACAAATTTGTTACACAAGATCATTTTTAATTGTGGGCTTTGAGCACATACATAGATAATCTTATGCCTATTTTCAATTACATGAAATGTTCCCTACGACACAGAAGACACACTTTGTGTTACCCAGTGTATTCACTTTTTTAACAAAAAGATGCATCCTGAACTTGTGCTAATAAAAATTTATATTCTTCTGATTTGTTGAACAATTTTCAGATCATTGTAAGACACTCCATTTGTTAAAACTTACACGTTTTGTCTACAAAGATATTCCATAAAAGTCCACGTGGGAGAAATTCCGATTGGACTAAGCTTATATGGGAAGCCAAGTTTGTAGGAAGATGTAGTACATGCTGTTAATATACTGAAATAAGCTTTAAGATAATGAAAAGATTATGTGCTAAAAAAAAACCCAACCCATTTTTTCAGTCATAACAATTTAATAAGCAGTACTATTCCAACTATGAGCCATGCAACCAACATCACTTATAAAAATAAAACAAGACTATTAATTAACCTAAAACATGTTTTGCATCTACAGAACTCCTGCCAAAATCTTGGTGAAGCTTTAAAAATGCAGGCCAAACAATTTGCCCATATTCAATTATCTCACTTAACACTGAAGCATGAAAGGTTCATCCTGAAGCAAATTCGGTCCAGAATCTGCAGGATACCATGCATCATAGCTAGTATTCATAATATCAAATAGTCCCAAGAAAAGATTGCTTACTAGTACTCAATGTACCTAAGATATGTATGAACAAAGCGAAGGCTGGCAGTAAGTGTAAGGGTTTAGTCCAAAGATCATTTAATTTCAACGGATTTTCAATTGACTTTAATGGAATTTGGACTTACTTTCTCTGGGAAGGCATAAATGTAGAAGGTCATAAGCATGAAACTTCTCAATAAACACATTTACATGTAAGCTGTCTGGAAGTCTAACTCTATTTGGAAGTCTAAGTTTCTGTCTTTAATATCACTTATGCTTATATGCATTTTTCTGTATGGTAACAGTGAAACCCCCTACACAGTGTACAATATGTTAGTATTAATCTGCTAATGTGTGAAACTATATTCATATCCAACTACTTTTAGATTCTGTGCTTTTGTTTCTCCTATCCAAATTATTGAAAGTATGGTAAAAGAGATGAAAGTTTCAGGTTCAAATAGCTTTAGAATACAATCTATATGTGTGCTAAAAGTCCTATGCTTTCCAGTCAAGAAAGGTTTGGACTACTACATACTCCTAATTTTGTACTGCGTCTAAGGAGAGAATCATCTTGGCAGCTGTTATCCCTGAGATATAACTGTCTGCATGTTCTGTGCAACTGTACAGAGCAGTATAATGCATGATAGGAATATTTTAGCACAACTGACAAAATGTGTAGGCCGCAAAAGAAACCTAAACTTTTAAATGGATTATGGTACAGCATTAGTGAGGATGTGTGATAATCTGGAAGAATCGTGATAATTTGGATGATAGTACTGTCTAAAAAGATCATTAATTACATTGAACTTCAACAAGTATTTTAGACTTCATTTAATTTCAGCAAATAATGACTATTAATCATTCATTCAGAGTAACCTGATAAATTCAGATTGAAGACAATAGGAAACATTTTGCATCCCATTATCATTACATCTGTTATACAAATTTATATTTTTATCATTATTTGGGATTTTTCAACACTAGTTGTGTTCTAAATATCAAAGTTTCCATATCCATGAAGAAAGTACATGAGTATATAAGAACATGAATAAACTGAAGTAATATGTTGGTAGACATTTCATCAGTTATAGATAGGCATACTAAAGCTGAATAGCAAACTTTATTCCAAAAGGAAAAAGAAATAATATTAAATAAGGAAAACATGGGTCATACACTCTGATATTGAAGATAAAGTGGCATAAAATAAAAGAACAAAGTTGATACTATATGCATTGTGTGTTTATTCATTTGTTTATGATTGATTGATATAGAACAAAGAGTTTCCAAGTAAAAATGCTTATATGCCTACACGCAGTGACTCTGAAATCTGTACCTTAAGGACAAAGAAAGGTCGCCAATCTCTCCAACTCCTAGTTCTTTGTCAAAAATGGACACAGTTAATGAGGTTTGTTTGGTACAGCACAAATTCTCAGACACAGATAGAGATCCTTTCAATGGAAACAAATTTCTTTGGCTTTACCAGGTTACTTAGCGATTAATAATAGCCTTGAGATGCAGGTCAGAAAGGTCATCGTCCCTGCTTGCCAACACAATCTAAAATGTGCAGCTAGTCCAGCTCTGCAGGCTTTGAGGCCCCGAAATGCTATGCATAAAGCAAAACAGGCTATTTTCCAACTTCTTTTTTCATATTAATAAGCAATTTTCAAGAGAAGGGTGGCAAAATGGGGGCCATGCCACACTAAGTAATTCATTTATTTTGCAATTTAATCTTATGTTGGAAAAAAATTACACTGCTGCAAAAGCATAGCATGGTGATTTTTAAACGTCAGTGTGCTTCATAAGTAACCTTGTATGAAATATTGTATTAGCAGCCTTTAACAGTAAGCTGCAACAAAAAATATTTCCAGAGATTGAAACAGACCTATACATCTTCTCCAATCTTTTATTTATTTTCTTTTCATTCTATTTTTTCTTTCACATTTGAAAAAAAGCATATTTAATTACTTAGTATTTTAGTCATTTTAGTTGATAAAAACTTGAAAGATAGGCTGAAACAAATAAAAATTCTACATCGCAACTTGTATTTAAGAGTGTGATTTCATAGTGTTCATATTTATAAAGCAATTATTGCTCTTTCACATATAATGATAAACTAATTTAACATTATGATAATTAAAATATTAAGAATAAGTCTGTCACTATATTAAAACAACTTTCAGGAGCAATATGACTTTCCCATGGGATTTTTCATATCAGCAAACTTATTCATTTGAATATTTGGACAGGATTTGACCCCTGTCCTCGAGTGTCTTATTTGGTGCTCATTGAAGCAACTGAGAATATTAATGTGGACCTCTCTAAATAATTTGTTTTGCTGGAATATTTGAATTATCCAGACATGTGAACGGTGTATTTTTCTTTGCTTTTTATTTTATCGTATACGCACATGATTAAAAAAATAAAGACTAGAATTTACTCACTTAATTAACTTTTAAACAATCTAAACGCTTGACTGAATATGCTTGGTGTCTTTGGCACACAGGTTAATTTGAACTAGCTATTTCTTAATAACAAAAATAACAAATGTTAATCAAACTAACCTTTTTTAACTGGGTCAAAAAAATTTCATACACATGCACTGTGCACAACAGCATGGATTTCGTTTCTTATAGAACGTTAATTCACTCCACTGTTCGCATAATTTATGGCAAGCCTGGGTCTATGAAAGAAAACCATTGAGGAGAAAATCTATGCCCATTTTTTGGTAAAGTTTTCCTTCAAACATTCAGTTAAAATCATGAGTTTTCTCTGTTCCTCAAGATCTGGTATTAGGTACAGTTCCTTATTTCTTTTACGACCTATTGAATACACAGACCCAACCATTTAGATGAGACTACGTGCTTGCAAACCTCTGTCATGCAGTGGCTCATGAGGCAGTCACGTTCCTGTTCCTTGTGGTGGCCTGCACCATTGCTATCAGACCAGAGTAGAAAGTGACCTGTGCAAGAAACCTAATGCTATGGAAGCCCCTCTTAAGGACACTGCACACGTAAAAGGCTCACATCCACTTCTCCTCTATGCCTACATTCTGAACCCTACAAAAGGCTCAAGGATCTAGGAGTTAATGTCAACACTTACCTTGTGTCTACTATTCTCTCTCACTCCATAAGGTCTCCTCTGTTTGCAGATCAGAAGGAGGTGCTGCAAGGCACTAGCTGAAACATAAGTGAACAACTTATATTTTGAAACAATTTGAAGGAAAATCACTAAATTATAATAACTTCTGCTTAGAGAAATTCAAACTAAAATGACTCTTCAAGAAAAAAGGGACATCTATGAATGCTATTTTATCAAGCTATAAAAATATGTAGGTTGACATATCTGATAGGAGCTTACTATTCATAGTTTTTATCATTTTAATCCTATGTCTTCACAGTTATATCCATATAGAATCCTGCTGCTGTGGAACTGAATGAACTGTAATTTTGCCTTCCAGTGGTGTTAGTATACTGCTAATGCATAATAGCAGAGCACTGTGAAGCTATATAAGGGTTAAAGTAAAATAAAACATTAGCACATTTTTTATTGTTGTAATATAATTAGCAGACTTATTTTATTACAGGAATGAACTCCAAGAGTACATAGAAATGAAGGAAAATGAAAAGAAAAGGAAAGACCTAGAAAAGAAAGAAAAGGAAAAGAAGTACCAAGCCCGAAAGATGCATTACCTCCTTAGCACTGAGCAGGTTGGTATACCTGTCCCTGACAGCTCATGCAAACCACTTGGGCCCCCAGACTGACAGAGATAAACTAGCAGGCTGAATGGGACATGACTTGTTGAAAAGATATCACAAAGACACTACTTCGAGTTCAATTTAGTGCTTTTCTATAGGCAAGAGCAGGTACCATGACTATTCTGTGACAGCAGCTTCATAGAGGCAGCATCAGCACTGCTGGCAAAAAGAGTCCAAGTCAGCAGTTTGATCTGCCACTGTGATAACACAACACGAAGGGCATAACCTCGCTTTAAAAACTCATTTTGACTGGCTTATTGTTGTGTTGTTGCACTTGTCAAGAACTAACAAGTTATTAAGCTGAGAAGGGATTTCATTTTTTTTCCTTTTTTTTTTTAATTGAGCTAATGCTTGGATTGGTGCTGTGTTCTGCTTAGTTTTAGGATAGATTGTAAATGCAGGTTTTCAGCTAAAACTTTTCCTAGAACTGCCTGAATCATCTTATTCAGTGTGGTTGTTCACATAGAAATGCCCCATAAATTTTAAATATTTACTGTTTAAGCTGTTTTGTATTGATAAAAGTTGTATATTTTTTCAAGTTTTCTTATGTAAGCTGCTTTATAGGCAGACAGGTGAATACAGTAATACATATATCTTATACAAAAATTGGTATGATTGGTAAAGATTGTGGGTTTGCCTTTTTTAGTCACCTTATGTGAAATTTTGTAAAAAAAAAAGATTTTGTGTCCATAAATGTTTGGTGATTTGTTGTTCTTCATATGAATAAGGAATTAATTTGCAATAAGGGTATGAACTAAGTACTTGGTTTTTGTAGGTTGTAAATTATAATCTGTGTGGAAGAACTGTTAATCCTAAAGAATGCAGGAAAAATACTGTGACACTTAGTGACAGAATATTTAATCTTTCTCTCTGTTAGGAAATTGGTTGTGATCTATACAATAAATAGAAATAGTTTAATTCACTAGTTATCAGTTATGAAAGCTCAGTCTGTAAATAAAATTTATTTGCAAAAAAAATAGCATAGTAAAATATTAGTAAAAAATAGCATTAAAAGTTTTCTGAGTGGCTTTTAGACAGGGGGGCTAGTTAATAACTGAAATTAGCTCACAATAATTAATTTGTCCAGATGTAGATCTAGAATACTAAGAATAATCTGTGCACTGTTTTTATTTTGCTTGAAACAATAGAAAATGGGCAATTCTTGTTTTGAACAGAACAATTTATGTAAACAAATGCATAGACATTAATATAGAATCATAGAATTATAGAATAGTTTAGATTGGAAGGGACCTTTAAAGGTCATCTAGTCCAACCTCCCCTGCAATGAGCAGGGACATCTTCAACTAGATCAAGTTGCTCAGAGCCCCGTCCAGCCTGACCTTGAATGTTTCCAGGGGTGGTACATCCACCACCCCTCTGGGCAACCTGTTGCAGTGTTTCACCACCCTCATTGTAAAAAATTTCTTCCTTCTGTCTAGCCTGAATCTACCCTCTTCCAGTTTAAAACTATTACCTCTGTCCTATCGCAACAGGCCCTACTAAAAATTCTGACCCCATCTTTCCTGTAGGCCCCCTTTAAGCACTGAAAGGCTGCAATAAGGTCTCACTAGAGTCTTCCCCTGAACAACAACAACTCTCTCAGCCTGTCCTCATAAGAGAGGTGTTCCATCCCTCTGATCATTTTTGTGGCCCTCCTCTGGACCTGCTCCAACAGGTCCATGTCTTTCCTGTGCTGAGGGCTCAAGAGCTGGACGCCGTACTCCAGATATGGTCTCACCAGAGCAGATTAGAGGGGGAGAGTCCCCTCCCTCGACCTGCTGGCCATACTTCTTTTGATGCAGCCCATTGCATAATGTGGCAGATGATACAGTTATCCTTCCTGGCCTTAAAGTCTATGAAACCTTTATTGATTGCAGTATTTGCTCTTCCTATTGTGCAGATTATATGTATGTATATAAGGTTTTGCCCATTGCTAATCACTAGCATTATTTCACATTTCAAAAAGCAAAGCTTAAGAATGCTAGTATCATGAATGTACAGGGGTGTCTAGTATGTTAATATAATGTATGTATATAATAGCGCAGCCTATGATTAAGTCAACATGTTTTGTCTTTTTCATGAATTAACTTGCTATACAAACATTTATTTCTTCCGTGAACTGTCACCTTTATAAAGGAAAAAAAAAAAAAGAAAGAAATGGATATCAAACTCTGAATTAGTATGCATTATTGGTTGATACTGGTACCAGGTACATACACATAGTCTTATATAGACAGATGTGAGCTTGCTTTCATTACTTTCCAAGCCAATCTGGAGCTATAAAATGGGACTGAACCCAAACTAATTAGTCCTGTTGAGAGCCATGGTATATTAGCTCAAGAATTATCACAGTTACACAGCTTCTGGTCAGCTCAAAATGTAGGCAGAATAAGTGTGTGCATGCTTTAAACTCAGGAACAAGGAGTTTGGTCTGCCAACAAAATACTATATAGGCATACCTACATTAAAGTTGTTTTGTCTGCAGTTCCCCACCTTCCTTGGAGGGAAGTATGTGTATTGAGTACCACTGCAATGAAACTGACATTCAGGGAAATCACTGGATGAGAAAAAATATATGGTATTATACTATACTTTACAATTTTCCTGTATTTTTGCAAACTGTTTAGAGTGTATTTTGCCACAGAAACTTACCCAAGTACAACTATTTCCCATTTCTCCTTGTAGAAATATATTGCATTTACACAACCATTTTAGTCCTCATAAGAACTAAGCTGTTCATTTGAATAAAAGAATGTTAGTATTTTAGCAAAGAAGTTTAAAGAAAAAAAGCTAAACAAGTTATGATATTTGCATAATCAATAATTGCTAGCAGTAGTAATGTTAATTTGCTGTTATTAATAATATCCTGCCAACTTCAAAACAGAGTTTTTTGCTTTACTAAAAACCAGCTAGATATTTTTTCCGTAGTGCCAGTAATATCCATGCAACACAAATATAATGCTATTTGTAGGCGTAAGAGTGTGCTTGAAAAAAGGAAGTAAATTTGTATTTGAATTAAATTAAGTTAGTTGCCAAATAATGTCTGCAGAAATAAAGCATGAGCTCTAAAACTTCATGGTAATAGAATATTGAGCTTTTAATCTACTTGCTATATATGCCAGTAGTATCAATAACTAGCCAAGTAACATCTTACACACATGAGCGTCTTTTATTTGAAGGAAATTTTTCCTACATGGTTCCCTTCGTTATGAAAAAACCCCAACAGTCAAGTCCATGCCCTTCTTATAATGTGTTATGTTATCTGCTCTGCCTACTGGTTGCTTGTTACAAGAGATCCCAGTGTAAAGCACAGCAAGAAATAAATGTAAGATGGCAACTGTGCGGTTTCCAAACTAAATTCCATTCTAAAAATAAGATTCTCTATATTTCAGATTTTTAATTTTATGTGTATATATAACAATGTTTTCCTTGTCTGTTTTTACCCTAACAGTCTGATAAATTCTGACTTCATGATGAACATGATAAAAATTACAGTACATATTTAACAAACCTTTGCCTTTGTTAAGAGTATTTCTTGTCATTTTTATCATATTATATACACAATAGAAATAACAGTGCAGATGTATTTTTTCATTGTTTTTATCTGTTTTATCATGAACTGCATTGTAATTTCTTATTGAGACATGAAGCTTATAATAATTAAATTTTTCTTATTAGTCCATAATCACAGTATGCTATTTCCACTACTGGTAATAATCCTTTTTTTAGTTGTCACACAATTGCAAAATGTATTTTGACATTATCGAGAATGTGATGTTATACATGCATCACTTAAGCTTATCCTTGCTCTGGCTGGTGGACTCAATCCCAGCCTCATATCCATACTTGGACTTCCTGCTCTGTGATAAATCATGCTGAGATTAGATGAGCTAATACTGGTCCTCTGTTCTCTGGGATCTTCTGTCATGTCTGAATGCTTTAACTGTTAAGACCTTGAGAAAAATGAATCATGCAGTTAGTTCTGTGTGTATGCCTACTCTTGATTTTTGTACAGAATCTTCTTTCTGTTGGGTCCTGATGAATTAGATCTGACTGAGTCAGACTGAAGGTTCCCCTGGCCCTTTGACAGTGGCCAGCAGCATGTGCCTAGGATAGAGGAACAAAATCGGGCAATGGGGCAATATAATGACATGCCAAGAATACTTGAATACTCTCCCAGTTTCCAGCAATTGGTAGTTGAAGGACTTGTAGTTTTTTGTTGTAGAGCTTTTCATTTTGGGATTTTTAAGATGTTCAATTTTTGTCTTTGTATTCCTCCAATTCCTGCCTCTCCCAGAGAAGGAATAACCTAAACAGAGAGAGTGTGATAAGAGATCTAGACCTACAACACTAGCTCTCAAATTGAGCTTCTTTGGAAGACCAAGTTCACACATTCTCCTTGCAGTATTGTTTTGCAGCGTCCTCATTTCAAAACACATACTGTCTTTGGTATTCCACCAAGAGAATATGCAACTGCGAAGTGCCTTATTCACCTTCATGATTAGGTGAGGTTCTGTGGATTGCCCCTCCTACACCAGGCAACAGTCCGTCACTTTTCATCCCTCTTTGGCAGGGTGACAATTTCTCCTGATATCCTTTGGCTGTTTGTGAACAGATACTGCTCATAAGCTCCTATGTAATTTTGAGCTGCAAGAGAAGAACAAAACCCATGTGTAATAATGGACCTTTTTGTTGTAAAACTTACAAAATCTATGACAGTTATTTTAGTAACTGTCAGTAATAGCATGAGTTACCTTTTCAGATTGCAGTAGTTCCTTCAGTTTTCAGTGCCTGCTTGAGTATGTCACCATCTCTCTGTTGAGACAAGGCTTATGTGTTCAGACATGTGGCTAGTATTTGCCCATATTTATTCCCATTAAACTAAGGCATTAGAAAGGATTGCTTGTAGGCATATAATAGCTGGTGCTATAAAAGAAGTACTTTTAATGGAACTAGTCTTGACTGAGGTAATCCTTTCCAGGGAGATAGAAACATGTGAGAGAATAACTCTTTAATATTTTAGCACTATAGAAAACAATTAAAAAAAATAATGTAAGAATAATGTTCTGTGTGGAGGAAGGAAATGTTAGCATCAAGTGAGTAACAGTGAAAAGTTCTAATTTCAGCAATTAGAACCAAGCTTTTCCATTCTTACTCTCTCTGTGTAACACCCATACTTCATAAGCAATTCCACTTTAGGGTAATGGCAATCATTTAGCAAACTTCTGTGGACTGTGGATTAGGGCTTTTGTATATAAAGATAGCAAAAACATGCCCCAGGGTAGCTTTTCAGCTTCTGTTTTTTAGACCAGTTTCATTTTGCTTTTCTGTAGTTATTGTAGAACTCAAAATTATATCACTTTTATCAATGGTATCAGTCATTATTTCATGTTTGTCAGTTCACAGATTGAAATATTTTAAATTCAAATTTTATTCAATGTTAAGGTATCTTTTTATTACTTTTTTTTTCTGTCAACAGAGATGGCACACTGACTGTGTTTGTCCCCTTTTTACACTACTGAAAATCATGAGTTAATTCTATTGAAGTTACTACACTTAAATCAGGTGTAAATGTTCTAAGTGAGGAATAAAAAAAAATGTCCTGGGTTGAGCGACACAGGACTAACTTTTCTTCTAATGCTGGGGAAAACTGCACTTTTAGAAGACTCTAGTGTCTGGATTTGTGAAAATATTTACTTTATAGCCAGCTAGGCTATGTGGGATTTAAGGTCTCGGTGTTTTTGAGCCTTGCCTGGTGCAGGGACTAGGAGGAGCAAGGCCTGGGCATTTTACCCAGGCTGGCCCACAGGATTCTTTCATACCATGAATGTCACATTCAATATAAATTAGAAAAGTTTGCTGCATAACAATCTCTCCCTTGATGGCGATGGTTCAGAGAACTCCTTGCCCCAGTGCTGGACCCCTGAGGCCTTCCCTTCCTCCCGAAGCCATTGTACTCGCAGTGTCCAACATTTGTTGTCCACTGCTGGGAGTCCGCAGCTTCCTACTGATAGAATTGGCTAAGTCTAATTCTTGTCTATCTTATATTGATATCGGGATTAATACTGGTTCTTTAGTACTATTGCTAATTATTTAGTCTTATCCTATTACATCTATTTATATTTCAACCCTCATGTTTCTTTGTGTTCCCTCATTCCCCTTTCTGGGTGGGGAGGGGTGATCGGGTGATAGAATAATTGTCTAAACGAAAATAAATTGTTATGGGTTTTCTCAAACCATAAAAAAAGCCACAAAATCCTTCTTGGAGCAGACTAATGAATATTCAGAAGACACAATTGATTAATATGCTTCTAACCTAATGTGCTGTCCTGTAAGAGCCTGAAAAACAATTGGTCTAAAATGACACTGTTTGACACCCACTCTGTCTCTGGACATCTGGCAGTTTTATTCTTATAAAGGTGAGGACTCTGTGGATAGAGCTCTGGCCTTTGATCTTCAGATCCACAGTTTAAGCGACAAGGCTGCAAGTTTGGTCATTTCAGCTTAGCCCCAAGTGAACAGTCCACATCACAAAATGATTATACATAATTTGTTACTATTGGCAGTGCCTGTTCAAGAAAGGCCAAGGACTGAGCTAGCACGAGGAATGAATTATCTCTTACCTTTTACATTTTATTTCCTCCCTCTTTACTGTTGTAATTTTACTATCCTGCCTCTAAAACATTGAGGGAATGAAATTATCATTCTTTATAAGTACTAATACTTCCTGAAGATGAACTAAAATGGTTAATTTTTTTACATGTAGGTGCCCCAATCACTGAACATCCCTACTCATCCATGGGTGTTTAATATCCACTCATCACTTCTCTGCCAAGAAGTCACATATTTCTGAGTACTTCCCAAAGTTTGTACCATAAAAAATCCCATTTAAATTAGAGAGGAGAGCGTGAGCTTTCCTAGCTCTCAGGCAGGCTTGCAGCTATACTTAAATGGCATTAGTATATAAAGCACTTCATGCTATGGTGTTCTGTTTTTATAAAATATTATTTTCAAAGGATTCTCAATTTGCATTAAATCCTTCTTACATTACTTGTGACAGGTATGTTTGATCAGCAAGCCTTCTTTATGTATTCACTTCCACATTGGAAGCCAGATGTATCAGCCTATTCACAGGTATTCACTGTAGGAAAGTCATTCAACTCTTGTGCCTCATGGGGCACTATACGCACAGTCTCAGTTCACTTGAAAGGAATCTCAGTTAATGTTGCTTAATGTTTCTGTCAAAAGCAGGACAAAGCAAAGTAAACTGAAAGCAGCCAGTAACTGAGCTGTTTGTAATTCTGGAAGACATTGTACCTGAACAAAGAAAAATGTTTATGTCTAGAAGGTTAGTTCCGCTAGGTCTGAATTCCAAAAATGACCTTTAAGGGATTTGCACACACATTCAAAAATCTTTAGTTCTCTTAAAATTTGAGTCCAGCTCTTGCCCTTTGGGATTACGCATCCCGGGAACACTCAGGACTGTAATTCCGCTACTCAACAGTATCATGGTCATGTAAAAAGAAGGCCAGTGCTGGAAGCCAAAGTACACCTCCAGAATCTAGTGCGCACTGTGCCAAAATCATTGAGTGACAAAGTTTACAATTCCCATAGATTTTCCAGGTTAGCTGGTATCCTTTTCAATCAGCCTTTCTTTTTCTCTAAGAAGGGATGGATATCTCCCTAGAGAGGGCAAGTATAATCAAAGACAAAACTAACATAACAAGCGTGGTGCTCTTCATGCCCAGAAAAGGGTAACTCCATAGGTTAGGGAGCAATGGAAAGAGGATGGGGAAGTACCATCTGCTGACCTACCTCCTATAAGAAGTAGATGGCTATGCACCATTTCAGATATATTTCTCCAAAAAGTACTTCCTTCCCATTCACTCTTCTCACAAGTCTCATTCTAGCACAAGTGGTAAGCAAAAGTGCTTCCAACAGAAATCAATAATTTCTCCCTTTGCCACACTTCCCAGAAAACAAGATATTCACATTCTATTTTTTAAAGATAGTGACTGAATGAACTTAAAAATAGATCGAGTTTAATAATTTTAACCATGTTCTGTGACACTATTGCAAACTCTACTTTTCCTAAAGGCTGTTTCTTATAAAATCATTTCAATTTGTTTGGTAAATGGGTAACTGTGCAAAGAAATGAGAAAGACTTTACACTGAAAAGTCATCTGTCATTAAAAAGAGCTTAATGCACAATAGAACGTAAAGTTTGAGTGCTGTTTTGTGGTTGATCCTATGCAACCTCAGTTGTTTAAAAGCATATCCAGGTAGACATGGCAATATTTCTCAGAGCTTCCTCTAAATAGCTTGTTACTACCCATGTCACTCATACTAAGCATATGTTATTATAGCACAGTGGCATCTCTGCTGTACCTACCATGTGTTATAGCATTTAGCATCTCTGCATCTAACATTAGTCATTTAAAAATCCACTAGCTAGAAGGTAGCTGTCTTTTTCAGCATCTGAATTGCATAATCTCTATTTGTGTGGATTTTTTCTAGGCAACAAACTTCTTGCTCAACTCCTGTGGGTAGGATTAATGGCAGAGTTTAAGGGACAAGCTGTGTGATCTATCAAAAGTGTACATGCTGAGATCTTAGAAAAACATGACCACATTTTGTGTATTACTGTCAATTGGGGTGGCAGAAGGGCTGGATTGCTGCAGAGTCAGAAAACTGGTAGGAGCGGGTTATATATTGAATGTTGGCTTTGTGTATGAAGTGGTACACACATTTAAGAAGGAATCTCTATTGCTAGGAAATGACAATGCAGTACAAAAATCGAATAAGTAGCTGACACACAGAGCCACATTCACACACACTTACATAGAGTGGAAATCCACCAACATTCCTGAAATTGTTACTGGGATAAATTGGGCTGATTTCATAGTAGTCCGTCTGGTGTTTATACAAGTTTGATGTGATGTACAGTCTTGCTCAGGTAATTTTTGAAACTATTAAATCAGAAGAAGTACATGCTTAATAAGATAAATGCATAAGAAGAGGGAGGTTAGGAATGACATGGGAAAAGTCATGAAGATAAAATGCCGTACATTTCTCAACATCAAACCTTCTTGTTGATTAAGAAGTGGCACTGATGGTATCCTTGCTTTAATGAGACTTCAAGATGAGTGATGTATACACCAATTCTTTTGTTTTTCAGCTCTTAGGCAAGTGAATAATATAATGGTAAAGTTCTTTCATTAAGTTGCACAGTTTATTCAATATCTAATGCTTTTGTTTAGTATCTAATATATACTGTTAATTTGGGAATTGTGTCTGTCCTGCGATGGATGTGATGAAAACTGTATATCTTCTCCCATCTATTGTTTTATTTTCCTTTATTTTCAATTTTTTCCTTTGCTTCCATTTTTTCTTTTGAATCAATCTTTTAATAAAATCTTCCTCTTTTAATTTTTCTCTTATTACATCACTGTTTTCTACACATGGCTGACAACCTTTACTAATCTGACTCTACGGCTCAGCTCCCTCTTTATTCTTTCCTGTATACAATAATATGACCGTTAAACGTTCACTTCATTGTTAATTGGTCTCATTGAAGACCGCTTTGTTAAACATACTGCCACTTTTTGAGTCTTTAGTCATTGTCTAATCCTATAGGTTTCCTACAGCAAATAGTGTAATAAATCTGTCAGAATATGTGTCCGCAAGGGAAGCTTCACATGTAAGCACAATGCAACAGACATTAGAAACAATGAAAATATATGACGTTATATTGTTTAGTTGCATATATGTATTTTTGAAGTGAATGAATTCTCTATTTAGCAATTATTTCAATAACAAGGAGAATTTCTGTATGATTTCCACCTCTATCTATTAAGAAGAGCTTCTCCTGTCTTCTGATGTATTGTGGTAGGTAACTTCTGGTGTTAAAAATTCAAAGATACTAAATGGTATAATTACAAAGACTTTTCTCAATCCAGTAAGAAAAGGAGTGGATTTTGAGTTTATTTTTTTTCTTACAAAGCTGATGTTTTCCATTATGACAATGACAGTAGTTGGAATTTTAATTTTAAAGATGTAAATAATATCAAACATTTAAATAAATGCTCTAAGGCTCTGAAAACTTCTCACAAGCATAAATAGCCTCAAAATAATCCTGTGAAGTAAGGAAATACTGTCTGTGTGTTCACATGCAGTTATTGAGACACGGCAGAATAAAATCACCCTCAGAGAACATTCTTCAGAGTAAGGTCTTTAATTCCCGTTTATACAGGGTGGTTTTAAACCAGGTTGGTTTTCAGAGATTTCTAGAATTTGTACGTGATCCCATAATCACACCAGCACTTTTTAGGAAAAAATAACAGTAATGGAATTTCTCACTCCTATTTGTAAAATAAGGTTGTTAAGCTAGTTTAAATGTAATTTTGCATGTTCTGAAATCAGTTAGAAGTCAAATGAGAAGTCACTAGGAGAACTTAGAATGCTGTGTCTCTGTTTGGTGTCTTCATTCGAAGAGTATTGTTTCCCATGCCCTCACTCATTCAAGTTATTATCCCTGATCTCGTCATGTCATCAAGAGCCTGCGTAAGAATTAGATTTGACAGAGTAAGCCTCAGTCAGAGAAAGAATCAATGAAAGGTGGATACATTTTTGGGATACCTCTGCATTTGCTGGGCTGCTATGTTTTGGGTATTGTGCCACAATGATCCATGCATTAAACTAAGAGTTTGTTTCTCTTTTGTCTCATTGCCTAAATAGCCCGGCAGTTGGTACCTGTTTGGAGACTCAATTACAGTTTTGTTTCCTGCAATTGAACTTAGTGCCTATGCAGGTTTAGAGGTTGATTTTACGGTCTGTGGCCAGGATACTGGACTTGAATGTTTCCTTAACATCTCATTGTATAGTTCATAAAATTGCAGCCTGGTTTACTTATTTAAAACATTATTGCACTATTCTTTTGATATCAAGCATACATTTCACAGATGAAAAGGACTGAACCAAGCTTTACAATCTGAAGCAGAATAACAATAATTAATGCTTCTATTACTCTGTTTAAACAGAATATATATTAAGCAGAGGACAGGTAATTAATCCCACTTGAAAGAATACACGCTACTCATCAGTCATTTATGAATTTTTCAGTCTCTGCATAAAAACAGTATCTCAAACAAAGCTAAAATACCTTAGGTACAGTAACAGGCTAGGTCCTCCAATTCTTATTTAGATGAAATTCCTGAGAGTATATTTTTATAAGGATTACAGGATCAGGCCTAAGGAGTAGCATTAACTCAGTGAGAACTGAACCTACATTTATAAAGCTGGGTGACATTTTGCCTATTGTCAGCCATGGTAAGAAAATTTTATCTCAAATTGGAATGTTGAACTACATTTCAGTATTTTTCCAGTATATGTATAAACTTTACACTGTATTTCTTAATTGTTAATATAAAAATGTGTTCATATTAGCTTAAAAATCACAGATTATTCCTAGTAGAATACATTCTGATGTGGCTTAAATATTTTGATGTTTCAAATTTGAGTTGATGGACACATTTTTATTATACTTGTTGCTAGAACAGTATTTACAGAATATTTATAGATGGCTCTTTCCCCAGTAAATTTCATATGAAAGATATTATCCTTTTATTTTCACTACACATGGGATATTCTGTCAGCTTGTAATAAACTAGGTATTTAGAAGTTTTACATTCTGTATCTTTTACAAACATGGTAGCAGCAGCATCTAAACACATTTTTTTCCTTGTGAATCATTAATGTTTTAAGGTATTTCTTTTACCTCCTAGAGAAACCATATCTGGGGATTAACAAGATTGTTCACTGGAATTCATGTGGAAGCATAACTGCAGCAGCTGAGAAATGATCATGCTTCCTTTTAGTTCTCAGCAAGAGTAATTGAATGTTGAATATCTTACTAAACTCTGGACTGTGACAGTGTGTTAACACTCCAACTATCTCCTAACAGCAGGGCAATTATTTGCTGAGTGGGATTTTTATAAATCCCTTGGCAGTAGTATGTCCTGATAATTATGATGAAGTGCACTGGTCAGTGTTGATTCAGCAATCCCATCTCTAGCAAATATTTCATTCACAGCCCTCCTTCATGCTTTTGCTTTTAAGGCTTTTAAAGATCTCTTACCTCTCCTCTCAGCTTGCTTGGTTTTTTTACAAATTACAATGGAGCAAAAAAGGATTTTCAAGTTAAATCCCTATTTTGTTGAAGTCTTTTCATTCTTGATTAACTCCTCATTAGAAGACCAGAAAAGAAAGTAGAACTTTATTTAGGTTCTTACTGTGACAATCACTTGTAAAGTCTTCCTCCTTCAAATATATTTTTTCAAGATTTAATTAGTGTTTAATGAAACAGTTATATTCATGATATATGTTGATTATTTCAGACTTTCAGAGTTGATATGGAAATAATAATTGAAATAAAGAGTACCTTTATTATTTTTAGTTAAAGTACAGTAAAAAACATATTTTAAAGATAAGACGATACACTTTCTGCTGACTTCATGCTTACATTTTATCTTCAACTCAACTTCATCGATTTTTAATTTTGCATATGTGTAATTATTTGGAGTGCAGTAGCTGCACTGTATCTATTAGGGCATATTTTTTTTTGAATTTTATATATAGACTTTAAAAGCTCAGTCAAGAAATAAGAAATAATTCATACATAAATAAAAAACTGCAGCACCTAAAACTGTTCACGTTTTATCATACCATTTGGGATCACCGATTTTTTCTGAGGAACTATCCAGCATAATCAACACAGCCTTGTCTTTCCCTTTCTACCTGCACCTTTTTCCTTCCTTTCTTTGTTCCTTTCTTCTATTTCTTTTGCTGCTCTCTTCCTTCATAGTTTAGCTTTCAAGGCAAGCTCCTAAATAATTTCTT
>KZ505644.1:2630557-2649325 GCA_002844005.1 Limosa lapponica baueri
GATTGGGAGGAAACTAAATGATAGAGTGTTAGAAATGCAAAATGATTCAAAATATTAATGTAATGCTAAGGATGACTGGGTAACAAATGGTACATTTGCCAGTATGCTTGACCTGACACAATTAATATTCCAGGTCGTGCTTGAGTTTCCATGATGGAAGGTCTGAGGCAGAGAATTCTAGGGGAAAAATATATCTATTGTATAACTCATTTCTCTTTTTTTTTTTTTTTATTTTCCCTGACGAGTCAGAACCATAGTCTTAAAAAAAAATAAATCTGTGCTTTCACACCTCATTTGCCATATTCACTACTGGGCCACCATTCACCAGAAGGGCCTGATGCAGGGAGGTCAGTGAGAAGCTATTAGCAGAGTCCCCTCCTGAGATTTCTTTGGTCTTATTGAGGTGGAAGTTAGCATGACAGTACTGCAAATAACTCAGTTGTAGGTTTTTTAACAGTTAGCACAGATTTCCCTATAGTGTTTGTCACTTTAGAAAATTGTTCCTGGAAATGAAGTCCCAGAAAGCTGGCTTTGACAGAGGCCCTTCTTAGTTGTGAAGAACATGGGTACAGAAAAATGTGTCATTCCCCCTGAAGACAAGAGGTACTTTTTGTAACCTATCATAATATTTTGGAGGGTAACGCATTTTCTTATGGACTAAAGGTGGGGAAAATATTGGAATCAAAGTATAAGGTAATATCTCAAGACAGGTAGTTTTCTACCATTGAAAAGGCAGTATTAACTACAATGTAGTTGAGAGAACATTGTATTAAAGTAGGGAAAAGATGAAGTAATGCTTTTAAAACATTGTACTGGTCTCAAAAAGATATGCAAATTTATTAAGTATCAAAGGCTTTGATCCTCCAGATTCTTAGATTTCTGCAGAGTGACACCTCCCTGCAGAGGATAGAGCCTCTCCATAGAGGATGGAGGGCCTCCATCACGCACAGCACATGTGGAAGAAATTAAAAAAATAAGACACTGATTTGCAGAGAGATTTGAAAATGAGTGGATGCAATTATGTGAGAGATTGGTCTGAACTGGAAAGTAGAATTGAATTTGTTCCTTTTTCTGTCCTACCAAATTTTTCAATTTTAGATCTGGGCCTAAAACCTTACCAGAAACCTTGGGGAATTTAGAGTAAATTAGTATTAATTTTATCTATCTAGATACTAGCTCTGATGATTGCTATGCTGTCTGTTTGAATACTTGAACATATATGATTAAAATGGATTAACAAGGATTGCTTGAAAAAATACTACTTAAAAATGCACTTCATAATCAGTTTTGACCCAGATCTTACAGAGTTTGAGTAATTTTTAAAGTGTCCAGCTGGCCTCACTAAAACTCCAAATCCGTTTTCATAATTCGTACACTGTCTGTATGTAACATGATAGTATGTAAAAAAAGAACAATAGATGGCTCTTTGTTACAACACTTTTTCAGCAATAATAATTCAAAAGACACTGAATCAATGGATTCCCACACCTATTATACCTAACTTTGGTGTCATTAAAAGTGCTAAAAGCCAATCCTATTTGTACACCCTGAGATATTCAGCAGTATTTCAGAGTATTTGAACCCTTTGTGAACTAGACCTTCTTCTACTGCCAAACATTTAAACAAAGAAATGTCAAGCAGAATATACATAGTATCTCAATATAGATTGCAAAATGCAGTTTCAGAAAGCCATTATATTCATGGAGCCATTTATACTTGCATATATATATATGTATGACTAACAGAACCAATACCATTTTTTTGAGTCATAGAATCATAGAATAATTAGGGTTGGAAGGGACCTTAAGGATCATCAAGTTCCAACACCCCTGCCATGAACAGGGACACCTCCCACTAGACCAGGTTACTCAAAGCCCCATCCAACCTGGCCTTGAACACCTCCAGTGATGGGGCATCCACAACTTTTCTGAGCAACCTGTTCCAGTGTCTCACCACCCTCAGAGTAAAGAATTTCTTCCTAATATCTAATTTAAATCTCCCCTCTTTCAGTTGAAAATCATTACCCTTCGTCCTTTCACTACGCTCCCTGATAAAGGGTCCCTCCCCACCTTTTCTGTAGGACCCCTTTAAGTACTGGAAAGCTGCTATAAGGTCTCCCTGGAGCCTTCTCTTCTCTATGCTGAACAAACCCAAGCCGCTCAGCTTGTCTTTATAGGAGAGGTGCTCCAGCCCTCTGATCATCTTTGTGGCCCTCCTCAGGATTTTCTCCAACAGGTCCAAGTCCTTATGTTGGGGGGCGCAGAGCTGGACTTGGTACTCCAGGTGGGGTCTCACCAGAGCAGAGTAGCGGGGTAGAATTACCTCCCTTGACCTGCTGACCACACTTCTTTTGATGTAGCCCAGGATTCAGTTGGATTTCTGGGCTGTAAGTGCACTTTTTTGGGTCATGTTGAGTTTCTCATCAACCAATATCCCCAAGTCCTTCTCCTCAGAGCTGTTCTCAATCCATTCTCCACCCATCCTGTATTTGTGCTTGTGTATTTGTCCAGATAGCACATTACTTTAGAGTTATTGATTGTAATTCTTCAGAGGAAAGATGTTCAAATTATTTAAGATGTTGTATTTTCTCCACTTTGGGGAAACAAAAAGCAAAAACCAAATCTGTGCTCCGTACATTAAAATAATCTATTTTTTTGTTGTTAAAATTTCCTCTTCAGTTTTTTTTTTTTTTAAAAGGTTTGGTGTTTTTTTTTTAAAGAAAAAGCTCATAAAGGGGTGTAAATTTTGAGCATCTGCAGCCCTGGTCAGGATTTGCTATTG
This sequence comes from Limosa lapponica baueri, assembly GCA_002844005.1. Taxonomy (NCBI): domain Eukaryota; kingdom Metazoa; phylum Chordata; class Aves; order Charadriiformes; family Scolopacidae; genus Limosa; species Limosa lapponica. Next base: position 2,633,339 of record KZ505644.1, read on the forward strand.
ATCATCAAATCCATGCCCACCAACTTCAGAGTCACTATTATGCCATAGTGGTTTATTCAAGATCATCCTGATTCTCAGTGGTACACATGGAGATGTTTTTCTTCCAGAAAATGTTTACATTTTCAATGACGTTGTAGTTTTCTATAAAATATGTTTTTCACAGATGTACCGTGAGAGGGCAGTATCTCTCCCACTAGCTGGTGACATCAGCAGACACATGGCATGGCTAGAGCACACAGTCTCCACATTAGGCAGGATACAACAGCTGAACATAGATGGCATAGGAATGGGTGGAAAGATGAAATAATGATACAATGAGCAGTTCAGTGAAATGTGAAAAAAAAATTAGTCACAGGCAATCACTTTTCTATTTTACTGTCATCAACAGAGTGAAAGCAAAATTTCATTGATCAGAACATAGACAGAACCGATGGCCATGGTAGGACTAGTGGGTGAAAAGCCATAATGACCATGGCATAGAGTTGGTTTGTATATCTATCTCCAGCATGGAATCTAATTTGTATGGAAGACCTTTACTTTGGCATCTTATATTTGAGAGAACTTGTATAACAAATATATAGAGTAAATGTATTTAATAATTGTGCAACAGTACAGTAAAGCCCAAGACAACATATGGAACTTTTGTTTATGTAGTGCTTGCAGGTCACTGAGTATTTGCAAGGAAAAAAGTTCTGGGCTAATAAGAACAACAGGACAATGTCTGAAATACTACAAAAATAACAATGGCATTAGGAGAATCTGTAACTTTATGAGATGTTTATGTGAGTAAGAGCCAGACTTGAAGAATCAAACTTTTCAGATGCAGCTGGATTTTACAGATCATACATATGGACCTGAAATTTTGGGTTCACTCCAGTGGTTCTGCTTGCCTGCTATGAAACATGGATCCCTGCTGTTTTAGCCTGGCATCCTGAAGAGGTGAAGGCACAACCAGTGGTTGTTTGGCATACATATGTTTCTACCATTTATCTCTATTTGTGTCCTCTTTCCCATTACACATTCAGACTTACAGTGTAGAGGATAGTTTATAGGATTTGCACTAAGAGGGGAACATATAACAGAGTACCAAAATAAATTATGAGGGGCAGATCACTTACAGAGTTGAAGAGTACAGTCCATAAAATTTTGAATAGCCCCACAATATTTTGAATAAGCTACCAGCTCTGAATATTTTTGTCCATTAAACAATAAGTTTTATATGGGCCTTATTTAACTGTTTTGACACAAGAAATTAGAACTTCCAAGTAGAATACATTAATGAAAAATGGATTAGAGCTAATTGGGGAGTGTTCAATCCTTTCAGCCCCAAGAGATGAGTACTTTATGAGGAGGCTGATGCTCTACTTAGTTTTCTCATGGCTCCTCAGTAGTGTTCCAACAGAGAAATGCAAGATTTTAAACATTTACTCTTTTCCTTACCTTTCTCCACATCAGGAAACTGATTTCTTTTCCTACTATTTTTATTCAATACTTCTTAACAATTAAAATTATAATAACGGAGATGACAATATATTTTAACTGAGCAAATCTACTTTAGTAGTCTCAAGAATACTCTAAGTAGACTGTTGTAGGAAATATAATTATCCTTAAAGCAACTCAGTATCTTTAAATTAATTTTCACCAGGTGTATTTTAAGCATATGTCATCATTTTATGGGAGATGTAGTGGCTTTCTGCAATATGGTACCCTAATTCTCATGTTTAACTCTTCATAATTAATTCAGTAAACTCACATATGTCTATTTGAGAATTGTTTATATACAACTGATAAAATCCCTACATTTAGAGGAATGATTTGGGAACAGCCTGTCACATAATTTTGACTTACCAGATAATCACAGATTGTTAATGACATAGATTACATACATAGTTCAGAATCTGAAATGTATGCTTTATATTGGTAATTGTTGTATTAGATCACACTAGTGATGCAATTAGTGATGTATCCTGAAAAAAATGAAATATCAAATTCAGTGAAGAATGACTCTTTCAGTTTAATTCACAATTCAAAAAAAATTCTAAATTCTTGTTTTTCACAAGTTTTGTACTATTAAAACTAAATACATTTGAATAGTTAAAGGAATTCAATGTGAACATTTTCTTGGAAAAGCAATAGGTTTTTACTATTCCATAAAATTTTCTTGTATTTCCCCTTAACTAATCACTCAGTTTTACTTTTAAAAATGCTGCAGTTACCACTGTCTTGGTCCTCATTGTGAATCAGCTAGCACAGTTTAAAGGGACAAGAGTTATGTTCCCTTGCCTAAGCATTTATTTTACTCTTTAGATACATGTTTGGAAATAATAGGCAAGATGTTTTTGTTCCTATTTTGTATAGGAATTTAAACTGGAACCTAAATTAAACTTTAAATCTCAAAACAACTATAATAGTTTATCTTTAAAACTAGATGCAAATTTGTACACATTTGATTATTTTTTAGGGGAAAACTGGCACGTTTCTTTGACTCCTGCTGTGAAAGGTGGAAGATTGAATGTGACTGAAAAAAACCATGGGTTTGAGATACAGGAAACCCTTCCATAAAATGAAAGTTACCCCCATTTGAAGGGCTGAAACCAAGATTATACATTACATTATCCTACTTAAATCCTTTTGTAGCTGTAATGCAATTCCCAGAGATGCACTTAAACTGTAGATCTATCCCATGTCAGTAGTCGTCAGAAACTTTGTGTAGAACTGTTTATTATACAAGGTTTTCTAGTTGGTTTGATTTACAGAATAAGTGCAAGAATTCATTTCTAACTTAGTTGAGGTCAAACATAACCCCATTGTCTGCTCAGATTGCAGGCATCTACAATTCACCGTTCAGAGAATCCCCAGATCCAATGGAACTGCTGCTACGGAAGTCAAAGCCATTGAGCCACAGACAGCAGCAAATGAAGAGTCCCTTCTCCTATGAGCTCTATGACTGGCCAACTTGTAAAAGGCCTCCGACTTTCTCCACAGCACAGCCTCTGCCACCTATTGGCAGACAGAAACCTCAGGTAACATTTTGCAGTGTCTCTGAGGTAGCTTTTGTTCCTAGCTTTTATCATAGATCATCGGATATCTAGAGTTGGATCATCGAGTCCAAAAATCCCTTTTGTGGATTTGGTTTTTATGTATAGATCTAGTGCTTGCATTCAGGATATAAAGTCTTTGAAACAGATTTGTCTTAAAGAAAAAGAAATGTAGATGGTATGTACTGGTTCTTTGGGGAAAAAAAATTCATTTCTGATATATCAAAGGGAAGACCTGATATAATTGAATATCAATATTAAGATTCATTAGAGGTAGAATACTTAATTTCCAATTTTAAAACAATAAAAAATAGGAGAAATTAAAGGTAATGGGACAAGTTAACCATGTTGTGATAACTTTTTCTTCTTTTTGCAATTGTTTTCCATATGAAGGCCAAGAGACATCCTCTCAGAATAGGACAGTTCCTGCTCTTTTGTGTCCACTAGCTGCGTGTCACCTTTAATTACAAAAATTTCTACATTTTGTTCTGCATCACAGCCAAATTGCCCAGCTCCCCTTCTTAACTGTCATGGTCTCAATTGTAACTTCAGTTGATGTCAACATATGTTGCAGATAGCTTTTTTTTCTCTTCCATAAGGCAATGGAGATTTCTGAGATAATGCATCAGAGTCAAAATCCCACAAAATGGCAAAACAACTTTTCACCTTATTATCAAAACCTACTGGGAATATACACAGCAGATAGACTTTTGAGACCTTTATGTTCCTCACTGAATGACAGTACAATGACATGTAGCTCTTGCCAGTAAGTGCCTGGACAGGTGCTTTTGGGATAAAAGTATTCTGTCTTTCCCTCTATTCTGAAGAATTTCTCAGTTTGCCTAATCTACTAATCCTTCTACTTGCCTCACACATACACTTTCATTGCTGGTCTGACTTCGAATGACCACAATGTCTTAAGAACCTCTTATAATTTTTTTTTTATTTTGTACTCTGTCTTATATTTAAATTTTGTCTCCCATATTTTGCTTAGAAAGACAATGCTTCTGACTGAGTCCTCCATAACTTTCACTGAAGATATAATTTAGCTACAGAAAATAAATAATAATAATGAGCAATAAGCAATGTATAATATATCTTTTTTGGTATTTTACTCCTCTGAATCAATATGGTTATTTTCACTATATTATTACAGCCCTTGGTAGAGGTGATCTGAATACAGTCTTAAGTTTGAACTACTGCTGGCTTCAAACTGTGTGTAGACATGCCATCTGCCACAATTTACCTGTGGTTTATTGATTGCGTCCACATTGTTCTTCAATGGTGACAGCCATGGGCACACTGGCTAATCAACACAGAAGAGGTTTTTCTCCTCTTTATGTCATGACTGACTTGTCTGTAGCAGGATGAGTCTGTATCGGTGGTGTGACATGAAGGCAAAAGCAATTGGGTTTGAGCACAAGGAGAACACACAGGCCTACCAGAATACCTCTGGAGAAGAAGAGGTGAGCCACAGAGAGCCACACAGAGATTCACACTGCTTATAACAGTAAGGATCAATTTCAGGGCAATTCTCCACCTTTGTCCTTCCCTCCTTATGTTCTCCCTCGTGAGACTACTTGAGCTTTCTCATTGAATTAACTCGTTGACTCACATTATAATCGAGACAAAGCGTGAGCTAACAAACAGTCTGGGTGATCACGGAGTTTGGAGTTGAGATAAATATAACATAGCTTTAGCTTCTGGGACCAAAGGTGCTATGATGGTCTGTCAGTGGGATGTGACTGAATGCACTGCCTCTCGGGATAGAGGGAAAGGTGTTGCCTATTAGACATGGTGGAGGAGTCAGGCTTTTAAATAAAGAGTGAACTCAGAGCTTTTCTGTTGTTAAGTTACTCTTGCAAAACTGCTTTACTGTATACAAAGTATTTTATAAGCTTCTGTTTGGATTTCTAACATTTTTTAGACCTTTCTAAGTTCAGATGCACACACAGCAGTCGTGCACAGATAGCCTTTTAGAACAAACCAGAAGAGTTCTGTTTATTTTCTGCACCTCAAAGAGGGAATTTACTATATAATACTTTAATCCTTTCAGCACCCTGGGATGTACACTGTGGGGTAAATTTTCAAAGCACAGCGCATGGATTTAGCTGCGCGACTCTTATTGATGTTAATGGGAGTCACACGGCTAAATCCCTGCACAACACTTTGACAATTTAGGGTTGTATGTCTAAGAAAAGGACACTGGTTTGAGCTGATGAAACAGCTGGAGATGAAACCCCATCAGAACGCATCATCCTAAAAGTTGTCTGGTGTGACAATAAGGAATTTAATTACTAGATATACTTGTGTCCTAGTTCTCTGTGGTAACACTTTTTGGCACCAAGCTTCTTTTTCTAATATCTATATGGCCCACTGTGAGTCGCTTGTTACTTCACTGTTCTTTCAGGTATCTAAAATTTGTATCACCCATAAGGTTGGATATTTTATATGAGAATGTCAATTATATATGTTTAAAAGAACAAAAATTAGCTATCTATCAGCTTTCTCTTAGGGAAATGGGTATTTAGCACTTTATAGGCAAGCTCTGTGCGTGTAAGGTAGTGTATTTAAAAGAAAAGTTACTTATACATCAGTTAGATCTTTCATTTTTATTACTGAGTTAACTAGAATTACAGTTTGTTGGAAACACAGATAATGCTAAAATTAGTCATCTGTTCATTAAAAGGCATTAATAAAAGAAAACACATTGCCATTTTTAAAGGATTTTTTGCATGCTGTTAGCTCTCCTGGAATGGGGGCAATGAAGAACATATGATTTCATGTTGATCATAATTTTTATCATGTTTCTGATTTTATGGTAAAGTAGTAAGAATGCTGATCTGCTAACCTTTATTTGGCAGACTAGTCAGTAGTGAGAAGATTTATGCTACACAGTACAAATTCCAAACATAGAAGACAGAGTTGCGTGATTTGCTCTCAGGATGAAAACTGTTGGTTTCCTCACTGCCTTCTTTTCCTGGCCTGACCTCCCCAGGAAGATTTCTGATTTGGCAGACTAGTCAGTAGCGAGAAGATTTATGCTACACAGTACAAATTCCAAACATAGAAGACAGAGTTGTGTGATTTGCTTTCAGGATGAAAACTGTTGGTTTCCTCACTGCCTTCTTTTCCTGGCCTGACCTCCCCAGGAAGATTTCTGTTTTGAAGCAGGATGCCCAAAATGTTTGCAGGCATTCCCAATTTGAAAACATCTGTAAGCACCATTCTACCTCCGAATCCACAAAGTTAATCTTGTAAAATGGAAATTACAAAATAACAGAACCACAGAATGGTAGGGGTTGGAAGGGACCTCTAGAGATCATCTAGTCCAAGCCCCTTCTAGGCAAATGGATTTTTTAGAAGCCTTGTTATTATAGATATACTCCTTAGGTGCCTACTGCTAGGTAAGTTTCTTCAAATACATGATTCACAGGGGTGGAAAAATCTGCAGGGAGTGTTTAGAATTATCATAATATTCTAACATATATACCCCACTTTCATTAGTGATGACACAGCCTTGTTTGAGAAACCTTTGCTTAGTTACACTCTTTCCCCCCTCCTTCCGTTAGTAGTTGGATTCCATTAATTTCATATGAACGATGGATTGAGAAAGAGTTAGAAGGTCTTAGAAATTAAAGATGGAAAGAAATCCTTGCTTGGATATCTGATTTGACCCTTACGCTGGTGGAATATGAGTCAATATTTTACAATGAAGAAGAAATACAATATTCTGAAAGACTATCTTCTAAAAGCAAACATATTTATCTTGATATTATTTGACAATAATACATTTCTTTCTTCTTTGGTCCATATATCCACTTCATGCAAACATCTTGCAATGTATTCATTTTTTATTAGAAATTTAAAATTTTTTTTCTAACTTGATGATCAGATTATACATTACTAGAACATTGTTTACTAGTTTTAATGATCTGTTCTAGTATCAGTTATTCTCTCACAGACAACAACTCTTTTAACTCTGTTTTTAAAGACTTATTATGGTCATATTAAATGAATGGAATTTTTTATGTAGACTTAGAACATAGAATCAAGAAAATACCTGCAAAAGGTGTCATTAAGCTCGCTTGCTTTCTAGAACCTTAAAAAGATCTCCAAATCACGGTGCTGTGCCTTTAAAAGTAAAGTTCCAATAAAAATCCATTAACTACTTTCAAATATAGCAATTCTCCTGTCCAGCTGTGAAAAGTACTAGATGATACTTATTTGCCATTTGTGTTATTTACGGTCCATGACTTTTATGGTAACTGGTTCCTATTATTGGTTTCTATTAATGTAAAACATAAGTGAACATAAATGAGGCGTGAATCATTTCTTTTTATTAGCCCCACAGTCTTCACTCAGTGCTTGCAGTAACTCCAGCTGTGACTTGTTAGTGATAACCTATTTAAAGAAGGATATCTTTAAGAATAAAGGCTGTGATTAGGATTCTTTGTCTTTTCATAGTTTCAGAAGGTTTCATTAGTTCATTGCAGGATCAACAACAATGAAAATAAAATAAAATTTAATTAGCAACACTTCTAAATCCAGATCTGCCACTAAACTGTCCTGTGTGTAATATGGCATTAATTATGCTCCAGGTAAACTCTTACCAGTTAGTACTAAAAGCAAGGCATAGGATATGTCACTTTGACAGTGTAGGAAAGGACTTCCTGTTGCTATTTATCTGTGTTGTTAAATTGTAGATGCTGATATGATCAGTTATTAAACAATGTACTCTGGAAAAAAAGATATATATGTACGTAGAGATAGACTCGTGAAAGAATTATGAGCTTTCATTTTTCTGAAATTAATGTGGAATTAGACTTTTCAAAAATAGAATATACACCTATATTATTGAAGTAATTTGTTTTAATTGCATTAGAAGAATTATATCTTAAGTCATGTACTAAGTTCCCTTCCAGGTAGCTTTATAGTTAAACTGAAAAAAACCCATGTTCTCTAAGGTAAAACATTATTTATCCTACGAAAAGGAAAAGGCTTAATCTTTGTGCTTAAGCAGAATCTAGAAACAGTTAATACTTGTGTATCAGATTTTATTTCACCAGTATTTTTTTTCTAAGGAAAAACTAAGTTTTCCTAATCAGTTCTAACAATGTATTGGTTTAAAAGAATAAATATTTATTAGTAGTAAAACAAATCTGGAGTGCACATTTCTCATTCTCTCTTTGGAGCTTTAGAGCATGTTTTCATCCTTTGTGTTATCTGCAACTCTCTATCAAAATGAACTCCTTTAATTATTTTTGGAAGAAAAGTCTTGCTACACTTCCCAGACATTCTGTGTCCTCTTCCATCAGTGATGTGTCATGAATAAAAGAAGGAAAGAAAAGAACTGTAACCCCACAATAAAACACTTACATTATCCTATACCTTCCAGGGGCCTTTCCGCGATACTGCTGAAGTATTGCAGCAGCGCTACAAGCCTTTGGAACCAACCTTGCGAGTGGCAGCATCAATCAATTCACCACTAGAGAAGGCCAGAGACGAAATGAAAAAGGAGGAATGGAGAAACCGTATACATGACAATGAGTAAGTCCTTTGTTTTTTCCTATATTGTTATGAGAATGTTTTCTTTATTCCATTGGTTTCAGAAACCTTTCATGCCTGACAAAATGAAATGTCAAACCTGACAGCTTACTAGCAAACATTCTATATACATACTTCTAAATTCTGTGTCCTTAGATTATAAACCGTTCAGGGCAGAGACCCTATCTTGTGATTGTGTGACATGTGCCATCCATACCTACGAATCTGTAGAAGAACTTGTTATAATAACAATATGTGATGCAACAGATGGGTTTAATGGGAAATAAGAAAACAAATGCAAATTCTGTTTTGCCCAATGCACCTTGCCAAGAAAAAAATACTGTTTCAATCTTCATGTTTGGGGAGCTTACAGACTATGGGAGGAAAAAGTGGTGTTGCATGCCAATGAGACTTGCATTCTCTCCCAGTAGACTACCAAAGCTCACTTGGAAGGGAAGGAAGCATATGTTGCACATGTTAGAACATGATGCAAAAACTGTAATCATCTTTGAAGCAGTTTGGGTTCCTAAGCCACAGCATCTGTAATACTATCAGACAGGCCAGTTCTTTTCCATACAATCCCAAATACAGACATAATCCATCCTAGAAGATTTCTGTCCCAAAAGATTTAAGGCTATTGCCAAAATATTTCCAATTCTTTTCTTATCATGATGGAACTCTTTTTTCCAATCATAATAAAAGCCTGTTAACTCAACTCTTCTGGCTTTGTACTTAACAAGAAAAAAATTGATGTTTTGTCAACTTTTCTCTGGAATTCACTGGTCTTGGCAATGCTTTGACACTTTAATACCAGAATTCAGGACAGAAAGCAATCACTTTTCTTCATGAGCAGCCTGTCACCCAGTGGGAAACAATGTGTTGCTATCTTTGATCTGTTTCAAGCTTTTCTATCAGCTTCATGTTGCCATGTGTCAGCTTCAGGACTGGGAGTTAAGAATACCAGAATCAATTGCATTTGCATGGTTTAGCGTGTATGTTTTTATTGTTGGATTGTTTTATTCACATTTTCCTTGATTTAATATTAACAGTGACTTTAAATTGAAATTACAGTTTTGACTATATTTTATTTATTATTTTTTTATTTTTTTATTTATTTATTTTATTTATTATTTATTTTGACTATATTTTAGTTTGACTACTTTTTCACTTTCAGGCAATACTATTTTGTATATTTGGTGCCAAAATGACATATAGTACTTCTTATTCTTTTCACACCAACAATGTTAACTGAGTTAAGTCACAAGTAAAAATGTACTTCAGTTTTCTATTCCTCTCAGTATTCTTTCATATATTGGGGTGAAAAGGAATAAGCTTAAATTTCACATGTCAGCTTAAATCTGTGCCATTTTTAAAAATTATTTTTTTTCTAGCTTCTGCTGATGAAATTTAAAAAAAGAGAAAAAAAGGACCAAACAAAACATGGGGTAATAATTACCATCCTAGCTCTCATTTAACTTGTTCTTTTCACTGAATAAGTCTTGACTGATGCATTCCAAGTGAGGATGGATGATATCATTCATTTATAGGCATGGCTATATTGCCAAGTCTTTATTTCATGAAGTTTAGCCCAGACATCACTATGTAAACAGTTTCAGAAAGTCAGATCTTGTAATAAATATTTCACTGACTCTCTTCAGTGAGAGAGTTGTGAAGCTTTGGTCTTGTACAGTTTAAATTTGGAGTCTCCAATGTTGACAGATATTAATTGGTATGGGGTCTTTATTTACCTTATGGGTAAGGAAGCATTTGGTGCCATCCTTAATGCACAGAAGCAATATCCTAACGCCAATGATTCTCAGCTTCATGCATGCTAAATGCATAGTGTGTTATACATTTTGAGGCTGTGATGTGATCATTCCGTTTGTGCTTCATATTCAACCAACCATGCAAGGGTCACATCTGTAACCTTGAAAAGGTGATGACAGAGTTGCAGGTCATCATCAGGAATAACGCTCACTAGTAATGCTGCAGCTGCTGTGTGGGATGCTGGTCTCCAGGGAGGAGTCTGCAAAGGGTTACTCAGATTCTACAGTAGATTTTTCTCAGCAGTGTCTATTACGAATTGACAAATTTCTGTCTCTTTCTATGTAATTGTGTACTTTGGGACTGTATTTCTTCCTGGTAGTGCTTCCTATGCTGATTATTCTTCTATTTTTGAAAATAAGGAGAGAAATAAAGCGGAAGTGTGAGGTGTTTGTTGAGAAAGCTTGTCTTTGCATAAAATAACAAAATGAGTCCTTGAGTAAGTATCGTGTGATATCTCTTAAGACAGAAAAATTGTCAGTGTATACCTGCAATTTCCAACAACATTCAGAATTCCCATTTACCTCTGATTATCAGGGTTCTTTAATGTGGGAATATGTTTGCTCTAAGTGTTTCAAGTTCCAAGAAAGTTTTTGCTTCTGATAAAATGCAGAAATAATTGAAAAAGCTGTGTGAGAGTTTGAGGCAGGCAGAAGCAGCATAAATGAAAGCAAGAGAGAATGTTGTGCTTGCTTAAAGCAACTGCTGGAATTTCCTACTTTGTAATGAAAGAGCAACTGGGTAATCTAGCCCAATAAGAATGATTCCTTTTTCTCATGTAATTGAAGCTATTACTGCCTTATTGTGCTATTTTTCATACAAATGAAGTGATTTCCCCCTCTGCTTGGGTAGGAATGACAATTGGACTCCTTTGGGATGGCCACTTAATAAACTAGTGTCTAGTTTGAGACACCAACTGCTAGATCCAACAGATTTAGATCACTAAGCATGAAAAGTTCTTTACTCAGTTGCGTGCAGCTGCATGCTGGCATAATTTTCCAGAGAACAAAAATGTAAATTATTTGCTGAAATCTGTCTCATGTAATATGCCTCATGCATCAAAGTATACTATTAAACATTTTTATAAAGTCAACATATATCAGAATGAGTTGCAATGTAGTGATAGAATAGGGATAAACCAGCAATAGTGTAAGGCTGGGGTTTCCTGGTTTATTGTAGTCTTCTGGTGTGACATCAGCAAAGCATCTCGGCTTCTGGCTATGTCTGTGCTCAGTGCTGTACTGGAGATAGCCAAGCTTGTCCTGAACACACCGGTTCATTTGTGTGCAGCAGAGTACAATGTTTGCACCCTCTGTGTCTCACATGCTGTGAGAACGTTGCAGCACCAAGCTCCTCACGGGCTTATTCTCAGCAAGATAATGCTTTCCTTTAGAACCAGTTTAGCTGCTTCCATGCTACACAGTGCTGTCAACGAAAGGTATGCTTACAGAGAAATTAACGACCTAAATAAGCTCTGGACTTGGAATGAATCAGTGTTATGAGCTGCCTGATATTAATGGTCATAAACTTTAAAAAGCAAGCTGCTTTGATAAGATTTAAGATCTAAAAAAAATCTTTCAATTTCCACATTTATAAGACCATTTACTGTATTTCTGACTTAGCTGCAGTAAAAATGGCTGTAAATTTGATGTCATACAAGTGTAACACATCTGAAAACTTTTTTCAAATTATACTTAAGTTTTTCATATGCTTTGCAACTTCAGCAATTTGCATATTTTCTGGACTGTTATTGTATTATGATAAACAGGGATTATCATATATTTTCAGATAATGTTTTCTTAACAATTCAACTTCTATTTGTAACTCTTCCATTTATTTTAATTACTAGCACAGTGTGCAACATTTATTAATCAGCAGAGTCTTTTTAAGTTAAAATACTAAATTAGCTAACCCCATTAACACAGAATACTCCAAACAAGCAGTAATAGGAGAGGTAGTTACTGTGCAAATCGTATTATACATGCGGGTGCTCTAGGGCACAGTTAAGCATGATTACCCTCTTTTGATCCAGTATTCCTCTGCTTCTTCCAGCTAATTTCCACTGGAAATTTACAAAGTAGCTCCTTCATTTTTCCATCTTAATTTTTCTAATGAAGTTCTGGTACTTTATAACACTGGGGATGCTGATAATAAGTCTGTATAATTAAGAAGTTCCGGAATTTGCTGCAGAAGAGATCTCTTTTACTTCCGAAAAGAAGTAGACTATGCTTTTCTTTGCCACTTTACATTATCGCAGACAGGGGTTAAACAAAAATGGCCAGAGGTTTCTTAGATTCACTGCCATTAGGATAAAAGTGATTGATAGTTTATTGAAAAAGTAAGTATTGACTATATTAGAAAATAGAAATATTTGTAATAGGGCTCCCAAAATAAGTTTCTTATAGTGAAAATACTGCTCTAAAGGTAATTTGACTAGATATGTTAAATTAAATATTCTCTCTTTAGTTTTGCAAATAACACTTTGATTTTAATGTGCACTCATTATGACCTAAATAATGGCTGCCCTGCTGCAGTTGTTTTCATATGGAAAACCATTGTGCTTCTTCCTTTGTTCCCCAAGTGAAAAAATAAACACTGTTGGATTTGATGAAGACATTACTTCAGGTATAATCCAAATTTGAAAGCTTAAAATTGATTTCATGTTTTATTTAAAGAAAAAAAATAAAAAAGATTCACAGCTTCCTGATAGAAAACCACAGTTCTGAGCTAATTGTTCACGTCTTCTTCAAAGTGAGATAAAATTGTTTTATTTGAATTAAATAAGGACAACAAATAATTGAATTGCTATTACATAGAACCATTTCAGATAAAAATTTAACAACACTATCACACACCTAGAGTTAAGATTTTGGTAGTATTTTTACTACTAAATTACAAAAATGCACAGTACATACAAATAGAATGAAAGTTTGAAAAACCATGTAAGCAGAATATTCCTTCTAGTTCTCTGGTTTTAATATTTCTTATTGTGCCTTGGTACGCAGCATGTATGGCAGTCCAGCAGTAGATCTACTGCCCATTCCTTCTCAGAAGCCTTAGTAAAGTTTGAAGCATTTCTGGTAGAAGGATTACAGGCTTGAACTGCTAGACTGATGAGATTTTGCCTCCTCGGCAGGTCCAGAGAACATGCTGAAGGACCACTCTGGTTTTTGCTGCCATTTCAATTCAAGAAAAAGTTAATGTCTCTGAACTGTGTCCTATTGGTAGGTACCATATAGCATTGGGACGCTGCCACCCAGCAATAAATGATGGACCTGACAAATCCTCCTTCCTGTTTGTGCTGCTGCTGTCTCCTCTCACATTGCCGTAGCCTAGTACCTTCCGCTGCTTCTATTGTCTTAGTCAATCCAAATGGAAAGCCTTCAGTGTCTAAAAGGTCTCTTCCATCTCCTGTTGCAATAGTGAGAGATATTACAGTAAAAGAGACAGAATGGAGGGAAGAAACGGTAGGTGAAGAATGCAGGAAGAAAGGTCATGAGGGGCTAAAACTTTGGGGAAAAGAAGGATTAGAAAGATGAAATTAATAGTAGCAGGGAGGTGCAGGATAGGATGAGTGAAGGTAGAGAGAACATTATTTTTATTAACAACAGATATCTATGGTATCTTCTGAAATTTAAATACACACAACCAGCAGCTGTTAGATATAGGACTGGCTACTAGGTCAAGGCTTCTAGGTCTTTTTTACGCTGATTAGGTTCAACAGAGTGTAGTGCTGGCAGCAGTGCAACTGGCCTTCATTACCAGTGATACTGCCAGCTTTGGTCCTGGTCCTCCCTCGGGTTGTGTATGTGTAATACTGCCATTTGTAGAACCTGAGATAGTTTTCCATTTTTTGGTTTCAACTCTTTCCCCCTGTCTTGAATGTATTCTTTAGCATATCTCTCATTCAAGATTTTGTGGTGGGTGAAACAAAATAATTTTTCATTTTAAAATTTACCTCTTTAGAGCAAGTTCACCTCCCATTAAATTATCAGCTTTTGGAAAGGCTGAGCTTATACTGATTTCTTTGTGGCATGGTATAACACCAACATGCAATTTAATTCTTCTTTGATCCTGCTATTTCTATCTCTGACATATTTACTGAAAACCTTTAAGAATTTCTTAATTTACACTTGAATCACAAAGAAAAGCTGAAACCCAGATGTAAGAATCCTGTGAGTGAGCTTTTTATGGAAAAAACCCCAAGCAACTATTGAGGTCTAAACTTGTGCAGTTGATAATGACATCATACCACTGTCTGGATTTAATTTTCTTCTCCTTCCATCACTCTCTTCTGTCACATTCAGAGCACATACTGTCATTAATTTGGGGAAAAGCTGTGTCAGGTGTATATAGAGAGCTACAGAACACAATACCATTACTGAAGTGTTTTGCAGTGCTACTGCTTTTTAGTATTATTATTGGTTGTGGGTGTATAATGACTTTTGTATGACTCCCATTAATTTAGTTATGCTGCTTAACACACAAAAATGTTGTAATGTTCTTTTTAATTACTTATTCACATAAAAAAATGAAAATTCTTACTTACTTTAAACAGACATTGAATATATGATCCTTTCCTGTAGTTAGATCATTATTGCTATAAGGATCTGCCCACTTGGCTCTGACAGCAGAACTATAGACAGAAGAAAAAAAGAAAGTTTCCACTTTAGACTATAATTATAATACCTTATAATATTTTGAATGTTCTTTCATTTAAATTTTAATATTTTTTATTGTTCAATATTACTCAAAAATTCATAGTTGATTTAATCTTTTTTTTTTTTACTCAGCCATAGACGTACATTCCAGGCTGTATGGCACATACTCCAGTTAATGATCTTAAAGGAGATATGCAGCATAATGCAGAAGATCACACTTAGTGCTAAACTACATATAGAATATACTGTTAGGTGTATCTTAAAGTGTTACAATATATGTATTTACAATATATTTATTTTTTTGTTTGGAATCATGGTAGAACATAGATTACTCTAATTATTCATTTACCAAAAAGACAAAGATTAACCGATTCACAGTAAAATCAAAACCTCTATTTAGGAAATTTTATAGGGAAAACTATAATAATTTACTTTATCTTCTACTTTTCTCAAGAATTATTTTTTGCCATTTTGTGTATAAATTTTACAGACATAGTATTCATATTGAATTATGAATGCTATGCCTCAACTAAATTCTATGCATATATGGGCAAATCCCTAAACTGCTAGCCTTGTCTTCTCAGCTATCCAGTCCCCTGAGAAAGCCAATTTTCTTTCATGTCGGAACAAAAGAAAAATGTACTATTAAAATGCAATTCAGAAGTGATAAAAACTGCAAGTGGAGCAGCCGGCTCACAGCACCTTCGATGTATTCTCTGGGACACTGGGGCCACATTAATTTTTGTGTGTGTGTGATGTCCATCCCATGTGCAAATTAGCATTACAAGTACCATAATCTGTCTTATGTGAGAGTGTTCTTTCCCATGAGTATACACATGCTACTATAGGTTTGTATAATTTAAAAGTCTGCTAACTCAGTGTTTTTCCTTCGCTAACTTTACATGATTTTTTTTTTT
>KZ505644.1:2649514-2664338 GCA_002844005.1 Limosa lapponica baueri
AAATTTATCCAAAAAATTTTTGACTGTTGAAATTTTTTAGGGACTCTGGATTCTGAAGAGCTTTCAACTAGTAAAGGTTTTGATTAACTCCACCTGTTGTCATGGCAGTTAAAGTGATGTTTTATACTTTTGAAGCATATATTTCTAATTTTACTGGATAATAATTTTTCCTGCACTTGTGCAATTAAGACTGCTTTTTTTTTTTTTCAGAATACCAGTAATGATAGTAATGCTAAAGTAAAAATAAAGATTTTACTTTATATTAAAATGCGCCTGTTTGCTCTTATAGCCCTCTTGTGAACTGAAATGGATGGAACTAAGACATCTTGGTAGGGTCTCTTGAAGATCCTTTATATTTAAGATGTTTTTCACCTTCCTCCGCACAGTTTGCTGTGGAACCTACCCAGAAAACCTGTAGTTTTCCATGAAAATTAGGGACATCCGTCTGAAAACCTCTTTTATGCCCAAAGCAGGTAGCTGGATCTTCACTGTTCAGTGGCATTATGTGAGCAGGGAGTCTTCCATCAGCATGACCAAAGGTGAAAGAATGAGACTCCAAAAGATTTATAGTTAAGACATAATTTTAACTTGAGAGAAAGCACACAGTTTGTGAATTCAGAAGAAATAATTTCTTTGCTTTGTGGTCTGCCAATATGTGAAAGTCACCAGTACTATTTGTATAAGTTTTTATTCTGATAAATGGAATTAAGGTTTATTTGGCTTTGGTTTACAGATATAAAAACATGCATACCTAGTTTACATGCATACCACGGAGGATTCTTTCTGGTGTAAATTTGTTTATGCTTCCACTACTGACATGCTTGAAATATCTCTGTTCTGATGGAACAATCAGGTCGAGGATATGTGTTGGGGACCTACATGACTTGCAAATGGATGCAATTTCTCCAGAAATGCACTCTGTACTTGTGCATGGTGCATGCCTGCCACTGACAGCTGGCACAGACTGCACTGCCTGCTAAGACCCAAGGTGTCAAAGTGCAGATTCCTGCAAACTGAACCCTGCTCATTCTTTCTTCACACCACACCAGTTGGTAGTGCAGGTAGAGCCAAAATAATAATATAGTAATGCAAGTTATATCTTTGTACAGAAAGTCTTCATTTTATCTTGTTGAAACTCTATCTCTTTGCTCCAAATTCAATGTAAAAGCAGCTATAGGAAAAATTGCAGTAATCCTCTCAAAATACTGAGGGGGAACATCAAAAAGGTAGTGGAAAATAGCAGGAACGTGTCCATGTCACCTCCTGTAGTGTTGGTATCTATGATTTACATCAGCCCCGTGGCATCTAGAGTAAAGCATAAATGATCTTTAAATATTCTTGTTTTTCAGGTTTCTGCCATTTTCTTCGTATCATAAAAGTGAGAAGTATGACCCTTCAATTCATAGGTCAGGCAAATACGGCCAGGAAACTTATGGAATTAAACACTTCCGAGAAGTACAGCCTAAGAAGTGGATAGCAGACAAGGTAAATCATTGTATATTTACTCTTGCACAGTAAGATAAACCTTCAGAAAATTATGGCAAAAGCTGATGAAAAACAACAAAATATTTTACTACTTACATTTTTTGAAAAATTCTAAAAATTAGTGAAGAGCTATTTTTAATTTAAGATAATCTTATTACACTGCTTGCTTTGTCAGGAACATCTCGTATTATTTCTGGTTTAGTAGTGCTGCAAGAGGTAATTTTCCTTAGAACATGTTCGAACATGAGTTTGTGTCATGTTTGCATTACCTCTATTTGTATTAGGTATCATAATCACATTAAAATTTTGCAGTACAAGAAGTATAATAGACTTAGTAGAGAGTGCAGCACAGAGCCACAGGGATAGTTAAGGGACTGGACCATCTTTTGTATGAAGAGAGGCTGAGAGCGCTGGAACTCTTCAGTCTGGAGGAGAAGGCTCAGGGGAGATCGTATCAATGTGTATAAACACCTGATAGGAGGGAATGAAGAGGGAGCCAGAATCCTCTCAGACTCAGTAGTGTCCAGTCATAGGACAAGAGGCAATGAACACAAACTGAAATGCATGAAATACCATCTCAACATGAGAAAGCGTTATTAGTTGGTTGGTTTTGTTTACTGTGAGGGTGACAGACCACTGGCACAGATTGCCCAAAGAGGTTGTGGACTCTGTCCTTGGAGGTATTCAAAACCCAGCTGGACAGAGTCCTGGGCAAAGTGCTCTAGCTGAGTAGGGGGGTTGGACTAAATGATCTCAAGAAGACTCTTCCAACCTAAACAATTTTGTAAGATATGATTACTTCTTGCCCTGAAAGTAACTTAACCTTTGTAAATATATAGCAAGTTCCAAGGAATCTCAGTTTGAGAAGTAATATTTTAAAAAATAATTTCTTCTCAAAGCTTTAAAAATTAGTTCAAAGTAAAATTTTGGTATTTTAACATACAGTAATTAAATCTCATTGCAAATAAAGGCACAAAGATCAACATTAAAACAAAAAGATCTGAATTTGACTTTTAAAAGCAATGAATGGAGGATACGACCGGCTGAAGTCCCACAGCATAAGTATGATACATAAAAAAGATCTGAAAGTCTTATTGGTAGTACTCATCTTGTCCTGTGAACGCTCTTCCTTTTCCAGTCCTTAGCAGGTCTTGATCAGTCTGAGGTGATGATATCAAACAATGTAAAGGTATTTATATTATATATCATATCACATGAATATAATATTATATAAATTATGGGCTTAACAACTAACCTCACTTTACTTGTGATCTTGGGTAGATTTCAACCTCAGCCTCTGGAGGTGAATAGCTGTATACATTAACCCAACATGACACACAGCCTTCCAACCCCAATTCTAAATCAATATGAAGATTCAATTAGGAGCCGCTTACCCAAACAGAGAGATAAGAGGAGAAAAGAGCTATTTATGACCAATCTGCTGCTTTAATGGGTTATTATTATCAGGAAAAAAAAAAACCCACCCCAAAATCCTCCACCTCCTCACTACATTTTAATGGAAAAGGTTCCATAGGCAGGTGTGAAGTTATACTTTTATAACTGTTAAATTTGAAAGAGCTCTGTCCCTTTCTTATTTCTAAGCTGTATTAAAAGTTTGTATATACCAGTGCTATGAACAAAATTATCCTGTTTTAATGAGTCACCAGACTAAAGGACATGTATCAAAACACCACCAAAATCGCCAGATTTTTGCTTAACAGTTTGTCTGCTAAACACAAGCCTCCTTTATGTTTCCCATGAGGTAGTATTTGTGTGGATCAAACTTATTACAACCTGTATAGCTGCCATGATGTATATTCAGCTTCTGACTATTATACCAGTGAAGTTTCTCTTATCATTGCTGCTAAGACAAAATACTGCATAAGTTCTTCCAAGAAGTATGTTCAGTGATCAGTGGATCAGTGACCTCTTTGAGCTGCTGAGGTATTGTTTGATATTAGCTGGCTTTTTTATAAAGTACATATAAAAAAGTTTCCTTGTGTATGTTCATGAGCATGTCCTAGTTGTATTTTCCTGAGGTTTTCATGTGTTTGTAAATATGACTTTTAATTCAAATCACAAAAAGATCAGTATGTAGATTACGTAATTTTAATAAAAAGTAAGGGCATTAGCATAGACTTCCTCTAAACATAATGATTACCATAAACATAATGATTACCACGATGTGAGGAAAAGTTAATAGTTCTTCTTTTCATCTAGTTATAACCTGAAAATTTTTATCTCATTCTGTTTACATTTCAAAGAAGTTTCTGAGCTAAGAGAAAAATTGTTGCATTCTAATTCTTTATTAAAAATAAACAAGAAATGGAAATACTATACCTCTAGTGAAACTGAATCTAGTTAGTTTACCCAATTTTAAACCACTATAAAAATGCTTGCATATTTTAAGTTTAATATTGTATGTCTAAATACCTTGGAATGCCTTTGATAGAATTTATGTGAGAAATATCAATATAAAAAAATTACCAGTCACTATGAATTTAAGCTACAATGATAGGTTCCGATGTAGCTGGACAGTCGAGGGATCAAATGCACTAACTATAATCTTTCAGTTGTCAAAACACTCACATATGTTTGTATTTACTGAGGCAGAAATGATAGCTTATAGCCTTTAATTGGTATTGGAATTAGTTTGCATATGCATTTTAGAAATCTGACTTTAATGACTGCGTTTAGTGTTTTCTTATTTGCAAAATTCAGGAAGTGACATTTTAAGATATTCCTTCCTGATACATTCTTTCCTCTGATGCCTTATTATAGGTGAATTACAGTACGACTGCATCACTGTTTCCTTATTTGCACAGGCATTTTGGCCCTAAACAGAATTTTATTATCTACAAAGCATAAAAATACCCAGTACTGCAAAGAATTAATTTAGAGAACCTAAGCATATTGCACAGAACATAAAGTTGACCTTTACCGTCTACAGCTTTTGGAATGGAGTGGGATGTGGAACATATCATAGATTTAATGTGGCACAACGCTGTCTGCAGAAACTTGGGTGGGACTGTGACTGCCTGCCCATTGCACTCGATGATTGAATCTGCTGTCACCAGCATCCTGATAATAATGAACATTCAGCTTAACGACCGTGATTATGATTATCATAATTGATGTGCAAGTGCAGTGTGTGGGGATCATTACAGCTGAACTGTACAGCAGAGAAACATGCCTTAGTTATGGATAATTTTACTTTTAAAATATGCCTTTCGAGTTCAACAGGCCATTTTAATATAATTTTAGGAAGATTTCTACATGTATGAATTGATGATTATGAGCTTCCTGCAAAACAGTCATTCCAGCTGTTTGTTTTGAATTGTTTCATTCCATTAATAATGTGAAATAATTAAATAATTAGATGTTGTCGAGTGGAAATCACTTACAGAGTACTGCCAACATTAATCAAATACCAAGTTCAAATATTTCTGATTGTCATGGCCTTGCCTAGGCTAGGAAAAATAGCCCTTGTAATTCACCACCAACACAATTCTATTTTTGTTGGACTAGTAGAAATGGGGCTGTAGTCAACACTACTGGTATTTTCACAGTATTGTGTAGCCATTAGAGCAGGTAAAAGTTGTTCTTTATATAAATTGTATCGCTTTCATCTTTGTCGCTAGATGCAGAGAATTACAGGCTCAAATTCAGCCAGTGTAGATAAAGGTACAATCAACCGATTCAGTTCATTTTCTTGGACAGTGATTGCCTTCAACTAAGATTATATGAAGTTGCAGAAGTATCTAATGAAATCATGACATAGATAAACACCAATGTCTACATGTACTTTAAGCCAGAGTTTATATATAGAATGTTACGACATAAGTATAATGCAAAGTATAGAGTAATTGATTTACACTAGGTGTAAATTTGGCTCTTTGTCCAAGAACTGGCAGAAATTTCCTATCTCGGATAACAGAGATAACAGATAATGGAAAAAGTTCTTGATCTTTTACTTTCTTTCTGCCATAAAGAAGATTGTAAGGATCAAGTATCTATGAATGACTCAGCTGCGTAATTCCTCTCCTATGACTTCACTAAGTTTGGACTTTCTATGATGAAAAAGAGAGCTTGCTGTGTGTTCAAGGAATTAATCCTATTTTATATAGTCTGCTGCCTCTAAAAGTTCAATAGCCTCTGTGGCTTTCATTGTTGCTCACACCATGGCCCAAGTGGAATCACATTATCAGGTAGGGCCCTAAATTACAGCTATGTGGGAAGAGGTCCACAAGGAGAACATAATATGGCCTGAAAATCTCACTGCCTTAGAAGGTGAGTGTGGTTCTTCTACATCGTCGTGGCCAACCCATTTTTGTCCACATTCTTCTAAGATGACTGTGTCCTGTAGTTCTACAGCAAATGTATTTTTTAATAGTATTCTTGTGAGGGAAAAATAAAGCGGGAGTGGGGAAGTGATTTGGTCTGTTTGAGAATTAGTTTCGTCTCTTGTAGGACAAACACATACTCACAACAATCATGTGTCTACTGGATGATGTCATTATGTGGCAGAATTTTTTGGTACATTATTGTAGATTTTCCATCCCAGACTATACTGAAATTTATTTAAATTTCACCTTAACTCTATTTTTCCTAACCTTGCAGTGACTGGACTTGAGACAGAAGAAGTTTACACATACCTTATACCTCTCTTAGACTCCATGACAGTTTTTTAAAGGAATTTGCTTGTTTTCTTTTCATTTTAATTAGGAAAAAAAGATTATGCAAGAATACTTTCTAATACAGTGTGACACTGGCTGATGTGCATCTGTATTATCAGCCTTATTCCACGTTCTAAAACTCTTAAGGCCATGTTTACTAGTGTGCTTTTTGACAGAAGTTACTAACATACAATAAGAAGAGCTAGCTTGTATTTTGAATATCAGATTCTTAGTTCCCCAGTCCTTCTGCAATGTGTTTTCATAGGCAATGCAGAGCTGACATAATGTGGCAGCCAGAAGTGACTCTATTGTAGGGGAATTATTAGATGATCTGTAAGAGTTTGCTTGTTACACTACCAGTTTTCTCATGAGCCATGTCAGGGATAATAAGGGTTGTTGCCAAAGTGTGTTGCACTCCAGTAATTCCCGGCCACTGACATAGCTCCTGTATGATTATTACTGTTGGCATGACTTGATGTATCTATTCAGATGCCCCAAATGGACCCTTAGTTTGAGTTATCAACTATCTCTTTCCAAGATAAGGCTGCATTCTGTCACTTTTCTTCCTACCCTGAGTCCTGTGCCAAACCAAATAATTTAAACCCAAGGATCTGGTCCTACAACAATACATCCTATACTATTCATAGAAAGTATATCTTTTATACCCTGTAGCATGTGTTTTCTGCTCTCAGAACAACCGTTGTGAGTCAGAATGCTGCTGTATCTTCATGTGAAAATCAACTTGAGTAATTCCCTGCTTCCGCATTGTTCTTCTGAGCTGCAAGCTCCTTGGAGCTCAGGCATTCAGTTACCTGGTTAGGTAGTACAAAGAAAGAGCAACGTTGTCCAACTTAGTATCACAGATCAGCTTAATAAGCAAGTAGTCTCTGAAACTGGATAACAAAAAATGGTTTAAAGTCACTTCTGCAGCTTGCACTTCTGAATTTTTTGCCTTTTTTTTTTTTATTACATGTCATGTACTGTTCAGAAGCAAATATATTAAAAAAAGGCAGGAGCATGTCATATCCAACAGTGGGAACACCACACATTACCTCCTATTCATAGGACTAGAATGAAATATCTGTCATTATAAGATGCACTCATTCAGTCTTCCAGAAAAGCAAATGACAATTTCAAGATTTGACAGTTGATATAATGATTTTTCCAGATTCTTACTGAATGACTGTGTCATATTTACAGAAATATACTTTGTCACGAAGATCACTTTCAGAGATCCCATTGGAAAAGTTCTTGATTGTTTCCTTCAAGAAAATCCTTAAGGTCACCACTGCTGGGCTGCCTTTGAAAAATTCTACTCTTGATATATGTAATGCAAATGATTTTATTAACTATCTGTGATCTTTCAAATTATTTTCTTAGGTACAGAAGGAAGGTAAACCTATGAAGTAAATTAAAATATACAAAATGTATCCCTAGCTACTGTTTAACGGAAAAGAATCTGTGGGTAACTGGAAGGCTGAAAAGAAAGGCTGGAAAAAATGTTCTGATGAAGGTTACTGATGAGTTAAAGGGTCCCATTTTGAGGGAATTCTACAAAGTAGTGACTGAGAAGAGTCAAACCATTCAGTTATTTGCATAAGAAAAGATCCTGTCACTGCTATTCTAATAAAAACCATTCTAGTGGTTATTTGTAAGGGTTTGTAGGCAACTAGTTGAATATTTTATAAAACCTGATTTTCAGTTCCATAATTTCTCAACGGGAAAATGCAGTCCCTTGATGATGATCCAAGGCTTTGAAGAATAAATTGATTCGAAAGAGAAAATTAGATGGTACTTATTATACTGTCTAACTAGCAATCCTGTGTCATTTGTCTGTTGGATGATAAATGTCTTGCTTTGCCTACCTTCCTCATTTAATAATGAAGCTTTTATGTTAGTGGCATAAAAGAAAATCTTGCTTTTTAGTAAGAGCTAACTTTAACCAACATATCTTTAAGGGAGATATATGTATTTTTTAACCTTCTAAATAATTCATTTTGTAAACATTGCTTAAACCTTTTAAAGCCTCTTGTTTATTAAGAAAAACTTTAGAAATAGAGTATTTTGACCAATTCCTTCAGTAAATTCTTAGAGTACATTATAGTAACTTGTGGCAGAGCTTTTAATGCAAAAAAATTAATCAGTTCCATTGGAAATGGTAGAGTTTTAAGTTACACCTAATTTGTTTTGTTTGTATTGTTTTTAGGTGTTAGTATTTGGATATTATTTTGTTTGTTGGAATTGAAAATCCTCACACTGAATTGGGAAGTGCTTGGCCTTGCCTTTTGATGACAGTTTTGGATGGGCTGGTCAGCATTCTTGGAATTAAGTAGAATTGTTTATATATCCGCCAAACATAATGTATTTCAACTGAGTTCCATTTGCCACAATAATGAATTGAAAAGGCTATATTTTGAAGGCACTTAAAATTCTTTATGGAACATATGTATAAAAGCAAACTACTTATTATTTGATGATAGTCAGCTAGACCTTGTTAAATAGAGTTTA
The DNA here is from genome assembly GCA_002844005.1 of Limosa lapponica baueri. NCBI lineage: Eukaryota > Metazoa > Chordata > Aves > Charadriiformes > Scolopacidae > Limosa > Limosa lapponica. The sequence goes on from KZ505644.1 coordinate 2,658,184, forward strand.
AGTGAAAGTAACAGAAAGTTTTTCACAATCCTCTAAGAATCACATGGTCTATATAACTGTTGAAAAATCCATGTATGAGAACTGATCCTTAGCACCTAGCATAATGTAGCTATATCCATGGAGCTAGGCTGATTTGCATCAGATAAGGATCTGGCCCATAATGAATATAACCAATATGTAGATAAATGCTATTTAGAAAGAATATTCTAGGAAAAATGGTGTTACTCATTTTCACAGAAAAATAGACACTGCTTTTTAATCTCATCTTTAAATATACATTGCTGGTGAGTTGACAAATTGAAGTCTGAAATTAGAAGCACATATTCTGGTGACTTCTTGCAACACATACACTTAGGACTAGAGAATGTTGCATCTTAAAATGATGCCTGAATGACATATTTTGTCACAGTGACCCGATATGATTGAATCATTGTATAATTTGTAGTGTTATTAATATATATAACTGTTCCGGATGGGTTCTAAGAGATCATGCCAGGTGTATGCTCAAGCTGAGCAAAAGACTGCAAGTTTTTGTTATTTGATGATCTCTACAGAGAACAAGAGTAGATTATTCTTAGAGTAGTAGGACTTCAGTGCAGTAACATGGATTTTAGAGTAATCTACATTCCCTGAATAGGAAAAATCACAGTAAAGATAACTTTGTGCACTTATGTTGGAGCGAATGAGAGACAGTAAGTAATACAGACTGCTTGTTGTCTTAATGGTTTGAGGTAAGTAGCTACTGCTTCTTTCTTTAAAATTTATTTCTTGAATCAATGCTGAACTTGTTTGCTCCATTTTAAATAGTAATATGATACTCCCTTTGGAATACATTTCAGTGTTTATTCATTTAATGCAATGGCAAGGTGGTTTCAACATGCCCTTTATAAATTCAGGTTAAAAGGGTGTTCCACCATGTTAGAGATAAGAAACTATAGTCTCTCTTCTCTTATAGTTTTTGTTAATCTCAGCATAAAATATGTAGGGAAACTGAAAGGCATATCCCCATAAGGAGTTATTTATGAGTGGGTGTATTATCATGTGTTAATATTCTAGAATGAGAGTTATGGAATTATTCAAGAATAACCTTTGCACTTCAAATTCAGACTTCACTTTTATTTAGATAACCTTACAAGCTTTGATGAGTTAATGTACAGAGGTATTAACACCTAAAGGGGATAAACTATAAAGGCTGTGATGCACACAGTATCTGTTTCACAACTATATTGTTTTTGTTTTTCATAATGAGATTATTTGAGTCGGAATTTACACTTCGACTCTGATGACAGGAACTAATAATATTCCCAGCCAGTAGCTTTGAGAAGTGTTAGGATCTCTCCCTTGTAGTTGTATGAAGGAATGACAGCATAAGTGAGTGGTAAGTGCTTATCATTAGCAACTGAATACCCTGCTCTTTTAAAGTATAACTTGTTAGGTAGGAAAGTCTCAAACTTAGAGGGGAAAAAAAGAAAGAGAAACAATAAAACGTTGCATATTAACAGACTTTGTACACTAATGCAAAGCTGCTTGATTGAGCAGTGTAGTGTCAACCATGTCTTTCTTCTAATGCTAAAAGTAATGCATATAGACAGAGTGACAATCAGAGTACAGCCTCCCATCAGCTGTAATTAATCTTTTAGTTAACAGAGACTAGAAAAGCTTCTCATCAGCCCCTTCTGAAGTCTGAGGCACCCTGTTTTTTGATGTTTGCATTCTCAGTAAAATTGTCCCCACCAGTTCTTACAAATTGAAACACCAGGCTAATTATGGCAGCTAATGAAGTGTGTGGAATGGTCACAGCTTGTCGTGAAACTGTTCCTTCAGCTCAGATTAGAGTTTCATCAATCACTTTTTTAAACTGATCCAGAATTGCTTCTGCCCAGTGCTTGGCATTTTTAATGCTGTTTCTGTAATTGGTTTTTTCCCCAAAGCTTAGGCTATTTTTTGAAATATTACATTCTCAGAACAGGACTTAAAAACTCCAGTTTATAAAAAAAACATTTCATTATCGCCTCTATCAGCTGATCAAGTGCTAGAAAGCTAATAAAAGGAGCAGAAATATAAAATTTGATATATTGCTTTTAATCCAGCTAAAGGTAGCAATAAAGCATATACACATATATGTATATGAATCATTATTACTGTGGGCTGGATGTATACTGCAATCTCATGAGACATGGTTTGTGGGCGGGATGGTTCAAATCCCACTGAAGGACCTAAATGAAATGAATGACTTGGTCTTAGCTTATTTCATAGTGGATTGTGGTGCTCCATATATCACTCAGAGTTTGGCATGATTTGTAGTTTTTGCAGATGCCCAAGCCTTTGGCAGGAGGAAGACCAAAATGTGTTGCTATTTAAAGAATTTCCACACTTCAGGTCAAATCCAAAGTCCTCAGAGAAGTATGGGAAACTTAACAGTATAACTTATATGGCTACTACACTGTCAATGAATAAATTAGCATATAAAACATTGTAAAAATTCCTAGTTCCTGTTCATTTATAAGATATAATAGTACTCAGCTATACATTGAAAGTTCTGCATAGACATTAAAGGCATAGATGTTAAAGAAAATCTAAGGCTAAATGCTTCCCTCAACATGGACAAGGGAGCATAGAATTTAGTTTGGAAGTTATCCAGCTGAAAAATGAAATAAACTTTTGCTTATATACTACCATAGAATATGTTTGCACAAGTTGTTACATTTAGTATATAAAACATGTATTCATATCAGAAACAAGACAGCATGATTTTAATTTTTGAAGTGTTCAACAATATATTTTTTAAATTTTGTGCTAATATGTGTAAACCTTTTCATTTTTCTCAACACTGTTGAATCTGAAATAATGTTTGGCTATAAATATCAACTGTTCCTCTCCCTGAAGTTTCTTAATCAGCAACAGTTCGACAGAACTAGCTTCATGTCAATGCCAAAACGAATCTGTGGCACTGGAGTGAATAATCAGTGTTGCTGGTGATATTCCTGAACTGTATCAAAGAACTGGTGGATTTACAAGAGAAAAAGTGCCATTGAAAAATGGAAAAACAAACATGGCACACAAAGAAGATATATTATCATATATGAATAAATACAGGCAGAAAAAATAGCAATAGGTATTAGCCTAAGAGCTATTGTTCTGGTTTTATTGGTTAGTGAGAACATTTGTGAACACTGTATTGGAGATGAGCAGTTTTTCTAGTGTTAGCTGATCTCCAAAGTAAGCTGCCTGCAAGATAAGAGTGGTCTCTCTTCTGAAGGTAGCTTATATTTACAAAACAGGAAAACTATTTTTCTCTTGAGCTTTCATCAATTCTAGGGCACATTGCTGACTCATGTTTAGCTAGTTGCCCACCAGGACCCCCCAGATCCTCTTCTGCAGCGCTGCTACCCAGCCTCTCAGCCTCCAGCCTGCTTTGTTCCTGAGGCTAGTCTGTGCCAGGTACATTTGTCTGTGCTGTATTTTGTGAGGTTCTGTCAGGCCATTCCTTGATATTCCTTATAAAGTTCCATGAACTTGATAAGAGTGTGTTCCATCTCCACCTCCAGGTCCCAGGATAGCACCTGAGGAAATACATTTGTACTCAGGTTCCATCCCAGTACAAACCATTCATTGCTACTCTTTGGACCTGATACTTCAAAGAGTTGTTACCTTTATTAGTCTGCCCATCTAGATTATAATTTACCAACTCAGTTAAAAGGACTCTCTGGGAGATTGTGTTAAAAACCTCGCTAAAGCTCAGCTAGATAGCATCCACTGTTCTCCTTTGATCTGCATATCTAGTCATTTCATCACAGAAAACAATCAGATTTGAAAGCATCATCCAGAACAATGACAAAACAGGTGAAATCTAAGTGGAGTACTGTTTTTGCTGCATATGCCAAATACAGTGCTATCGATGTGTTTGTTTTTTATTGATTCTAAATGATTGCAGCTTTTTTTTTTTTTCAAACAGATACAACTTGACCTGATAAGATAAAAAATACTTTACTTGAGGATTTCAACTCAGAATTTTTCCTTCTTAACTCCTAGTGGCATGATTTTGGCAAGTTACAGATAGTTGCAACTTGATCTTGGCAGGTTAAACATTTTCTGGCTTCAGTCCAGCAGGTTAAAAGTGGTTCCGAGTTTGTCTTGGCAGTCAACACTTGGCACTGGCTGATTTTCAGCTGGATAGAGAATGTTGTGGTTGAACAGATTAGACAATGAAAGGGGCATCTTATAAATGGCATAAGTCAAGATACTTATCCCTAAGTGCATTATTTTCTAATACAAGTCCTGTTGCTGGTAGAGTGTACGTGATGGACAGGACAAGGAGTTGGTTTAAAAATACAAGCACTATGATAAAAATGTCCTTTACTTTTTCATCTGATGCTTTTAAGACTCTATATTTTTCTGTACACAGGAATGTAGTGTTAAGCATAGTTCCACCTCAGATTTAATAACTTCATAAAAGGGTTATGTATTACTCATCAGTGTGTTTTCATACTTGACAATGTTATTTATACATCCTAAATAAATTAAGGTGAACATCTACTCCCTCTTCAAAAATATTTTGTTAAAATACCCTGCAAGAAGTAGATACTTGCATGACAATAGCAAATAAACACCTCTTGGGATTCTGAATACCTACTGAACTATTTCAACTGCACATTTGTTTTTTAGCCCAGATTCAGTAAAGTTCAAGGGTATCCAAGTATGAAATAGCTTGCAGAGAAATTCACATTGGTTTCTTAATTCAATTTACTTGTTAAAAAAAAAGGCTACATTATTTGAAAAAGTGGAATACTATCTTTGGTAATTTTGGTTCAAATACAGACATTCAGAACAGAACTTGGGTGATGTTGTTTCATAACATTGACTTACGTATAGTACAGCACACACCGGAACTTTGTGTGGCAAACTGGACTTTTAATATTGATACTGGCTCTGAATATGTCTAAAAGTACCTTAAAAGTGTCTACGTAAAGGTGATTTATTCTTCTTCAGTAGATCAGCTCTATACACATAAACAAATTCATTGGCTTATTATCATTTATTATAAAATAAATAATTATTTATAAAGGAGACTATATTTCTTTTTAAAGCATTGCAAAGCTAGTACATGTTTGAGAGGAAGGACCAGACAGTGTCTGGCTTGCAGATCATCAATAAATGGAATAAATGAATGTAGAAGGTACAGCTGGGAATTCCACCCTTCCCTACCCTTGGGCAACCACAATAACTGCAGGGTACTAAGTAAATGTAACAAATACACATTTGGACCACAAATCTTCATTGCTGTATTACACATGACAAAAAGGACAGAGTAGGTTCAGATGCCAGGTTAAATTTAGAGAAGCAATATTTACGAGAAAAAGTAATTCACTGGACCAAATTCTTCCCGTTTTTTCCTTTTTCCTTCCTTACTCAAAACTTCCATCAAAGCCAAGAGATAATTTGCCTTTGCTTATAAGAAGGCACTGTAAGTGTTGATACATTTGTAATTTGGGATATGCTTTGGTTCCTTTGCCCAAACTGCTTCTAACCATGCAGGAGCAGAAGTAGGCTCTTTTCAAGGGTAGAACACATCCTCTCCTACCTTGCAAAGATGAGGGCAAGAAGTTTTAGAGCTTGACTTGTGTTAGCCAGTTATCTCCAGATATCTCCAAAGCACAAATTAGCACAGCTTAGCTGCTAAACTAAGAAAGCAAACATCAGTGAGCACAAATTAGTAGCAGAATACTTCTTTCTCAGAACACTAGAGAAAGGGAGGAATAGAGTTATAATTTCCATGTTAGGCTGTCACAAAGAAGCACACACTGCTGTGCTGCTTGTACTGGACACATCATGCAGAAAGTATCCAAACCTATGTGATTATCAGATCAGTGGTTTTTCAGATTTATAAGCCATAATTAGAAATCTTTCATGAGTTCTAGCAAGCACTGCTTGAGTTTGGTTTCCTCATTTATAATTCCAAAAGATGAAATGTGTAAGAATCAGTGATAGTTATAAATCTCCATGAAAGTTTAAGTGTAATAATAATGAAATGTTTGTTACATAAATTAAATAGCAATTAATGTTTTCTCTTTCTGTTTGGAAGATAGGGTAATAAAATAGTGTTGCTAAATTTCCTACTGTGAACATAATTTCCTTTTGTTTGTTTTTTTTTTTTT
>KZ505644.1:2664698-2684595 GCA_002844005.1 Limosa lapponica baueri
TTGCAGAGAATAGAGGGAAAGAGGATCATAAAATTTTAGGTCATTTTGACCATCGCTGTACCAATCCACAATATGGAGAAGCTCATAAACTCGTCATGGAAGGACAGGATTTCTCATTGCACTTGCCCAAACAAAAAAAATTTAGAGGTTTTAGAATAGGTAGCAGTAGTAGACAGCTGAAAGAGGAGACAAAGGATGCCTCCTTAATCCCCTCCTCTGCATTGTGCAGGCAAGCTGAATAGCAAAAGGTATAATTCTACCCCTTTCATCACAGCAGTGGTCACTTGTCCACTGTAGCGCAGGGAACTCCGATTAGCCATGCTTTTCTCTGGAAGTCAATACCTCTGCAGTGACACAATGAGATCGAGTCCCTAAGGCATGATCCAGGCTTTTGTTATTATCTCTTATTTGAAGGGGCTAGTTGACCCAATTGGTTAACACATTAGCTTTTCAATTTTATAGCCTTAAGTCACAGAAGGCACTATTCCTCGTTTTTGGATATTTCTCCACAGCAGAAAGTCAAATTGGCAGTCTGTGCCCACCAGCCACAAAAACAGAGTTACACCAAACAACTGTGTCCTGAACTTTATGGCTAATGAGCTGTTGAAGCTGTGTCCAAGAAATAGATTCTGTTGCCCATGGGAAGAAGTGTGTAGCCATTATTAATGTCCCAGCTCATATCTCTCAATAGGTCTTCTGAGCAGTGCTGCTTAAAGAGACTAAATGTACAACAGGGAATTAAAAATTATAGCACCCCTTTCACTGACTGAAATATTGTAAACTTGTTTCACTGGGGCCAGGATTGGTGTCAATGTACTTTGTGTGAAAAGTTCAATAGAAGCATTAGTATTTGACAGCACTGGTTGAAATAAGTGAAATTAATGGAGCTCTTTTCATATACGACAAGGCCATGGCACCCCTTTCGTGCTGCTTACAGACAGAGAAAAGTCAATACTTTTTTATTACTTGATGCTGACCTACATTCTGCACTACAAGTGCCAAGCCCACTAATTGGTTTCAGTTGTGAGAAAAGTTTGCCCCAAAGAAACACTGAAGCAGATAAATCAATCTTTTTTAGGGTAGCTTAGTGGGTTTTGAGCACTTGAAATGACGTTTGTGTTGTATTGACAGAATGGGTTGTTACACTCATTTTGTCATGTCAGAAGGCCCTGTACTAGTTGGAAGTATTGTTAACCAGTATTGATAAATTTGCTAAGAATAAAAGTTAGCTGGATCAACATTTTACTCGTATAACAGCTTGCCATTTCTGGTTTGCTTCCTTGTTAGAGACCTCCACAGCTATTAATAGGTCAGCAGGCTTACTATGACAGCTCAATTTAAAACTCTAATTTTACTATTACAAGCATTAGGATCATAGGGAATACTTAAATATGACCACCGAGTATTAAACAGAGGGGCTTGTGGACTATGACTGTACAGTGGCACTTGGCAGTACTGCCTGGGTTTCGAATGAGGTGTGCGCATGAGCTGTGTCCCAGCCTTGTGGGGAAAGCAAGATTGCTCAGTGGGCTTACCGCACACTAAGGATGTAACTACTGCATGGACATTTATGCAGAATTTCCCATTGCGTCCTCTAAAGTCTTGATGTGTACCTGTGGATGTAGATTTCAAGCTAAAGAAAAGTGAACTTTGTTCCCTGTTTTTACCATTCAGTAGCATGAAGTTAGAATTAAGATTCTTTCAGTTATTACTTCAGCCATTGATTCTTAACAGAAGTTACCTACAGATATAATTCCAGCACCACAGAGGAAGTTTTTCTGAGATCAAGAGCTTTCATGGATTGGTTTACCTTTTGCATAGCATGTGATGTCATGGTTGACATCATGTAATTATACAGTGTCTTCAGTATTGTTAGATTGGCTGAGAAGAGGACTTGGTATTCTGAATCACCGCTACAGGTGGAATACTTTTCATTATAGAGATTATACAATCAATCTTTGAAACATTTTCATGTGCTGCTCCTAACCTATGAAGGAAATCGCCATTCATGCAACTGAATGTAACTTTAATCTCCATTTATGCAATCAAATCTCTATGCAACAAAATGAAATTTTTGTCATTACAGAGGAAGACTATGCGAAGCTGTGAATCAGGTATCATAAGTTTGTTGTAAGCTTATTGTTCCAAGTTTATCACATACCTAACAGCTTCATAATTATTATGGACTTGATAGATTTGCTATAGGAAAGTACCCAAAGTATGTACACGGAAGCTGAGCATAAATGGTCATAGTGGTATTTTCTGGCTTTAAAATATAGGAGCAGATATGCTACTGCTGTTTGCCTATTCTTGCTTTGGTCTGAAGCAGCTGACTTTCTACTTCACAAAATTTCCAAGATGACACATAATGGTAATTCCTATCCCATTCCAAAGTGCATTTTTGTATTGCAGGAAATCGTACAGTACCCTAAATTGTTTGTAAAGAAACAATGTTAGTGTAAATTTATCACTAGAATATGAGGGAGCACATTTTTAAAGGCCTTCAAACTGATATGTAGGCCTACAGGGTCTCATTGGTTTGCCAGTGTTATTTGTACATGGTCAGTGTTTGTGTATGTCTGCATACTCAGATGTAAAATCTTTTAGAAATTACTTTAATAATAATATTCCAAATAAAAACTAGGTGAGCATTTGGCAAGTCTAATCTATGACATCAGAGTGTGCTGATTGAGACAAATCTTTGGTAGCTTTATGTCACCTTTTTGACTCCATTGTTTAGAACTGATGAGCACACATGACAATCAAGTAGTCAAATATATTGAAAGGGTCCATAGGTCTTGTTAAGCTCTGTCAGTTGAACTTGAGTTACTCACAGTTTACTAGAGGGAAAGGAGTCAAAGCTTGGCCAGTTTAAAAAGGAAGTGTTATATTAAATTCATTTGGGAATTTAAAAACAGTTCTCTGTCCTGAGAATTACAGGTCTCCAATGCTGAGAATTATATAGCATGATTTAAGAATGCTTTGTGGAAAAATTCCATAAAGCTCAACTCCATGCTGCTATGATCCTGAGACTGCAAAACTGTAGGGTCAATCTCACCAATATGTGGGAACTCACATGTTTAAGCTAATTCATTCCAGCAACCAACAAGGAGGGACTGAGCGTGAAAATAATTTTGAAGAAGCCTTTTTCCCTCCACTCACAACTTTTGTTCTTGTGAACAGCTTCAAAGGGATTATCTACATAACTTCATAATTTCTGTGCTATGCCGCAATCAGCTTAAATTCAAGATGACCCTGGCAGTCTCCCAGAATCAACCAGCAGTGCATTGCAGTTCTTCGCTGCATGATTTGAACCTACATTTCACCATCAAATTAGATAGACATGAGAACCTGGCTCCCTACTCCTTTCCCTTTATGCTGCTACAATGATACAGTGGGATAGACTCTCTTCAGTGCTGTAACGTAGATCTTGCAAGGCCAGGTGTTATTTTTAGGCCTTAATTTCTCACACTGTCAAACCCTGATTAAAATCTGTACCTTCAAATACAGAAATGGATGGGGTTCTTTTCCTAAAAATATATTTATATTTTACATCTATACTGTGCAACATTTATCTAGTACACATTCTAAACTTCTTTAATTAGTCTAACTGTAAAGCCAGCAACACTTTTATTTATCCATCAGACTGTGTGATGTTTCCTAAATGTGGTCAAACGTAACTACTGTTGTCATAATGAGAGCCAGTTGTTTAAATGCTCAGTGGTGAGTATCTAGTGAAATAGCTTTAAATAACAAGATAAACAGTACAGCTGCCAGCCCGAAGTAATCTTACACTGAGGGGGCGTGTGGCACAGGAAATTTCCTCTTTGTCATTTTGATTTGAGTTTGAAGCTGGACCTGGGCTTAGTTCCAGCTCAAAAAACTGTTCACTTCAAAGGCTCCTAAATCGTCCCAAGGAGATAATTTTGGCAGCCAATTGTTTTTGTTTGGCCAGGCATCCTAATAGCAAAAGCCGTCTGCTCCAGCAAATGAAGACTTCTTCAATGCTCAGACTTACCATTCCTGATTTTATCTTGATGTGGGGGGTGTACACCTTTTAGTGGTTTCTCTGTCTCAACGCAAGTTTACTGCTTTTTTGTTAAACTGTAGCTAACTGTCCTGTGTGTAAATTAAAAATATACTTCCTATTCTCAAAATAAAAGATACTGTATTCTGCTCTGAGTTACTGCTTAATCCTGAAGAATAGCTGTATTATCTGTTTCTTTCTCAGCAACTAGAGCTGTTTGGTTGTTTTTTTTTTTTCCCATTCCCATGAACAATATTAGCCTGGTGAATTTACTGAATTAAATATAACTAGTTTCACTTTAGAAGGAAATTATTTGCAGTTATGCTGGGTTTATAATAATATTTATTATAATAATTAAATGGACAACTTTTCCTGCAGGTGCTTGAGATGCCAAACACACAATGAAAATTAAAATACTGTGCCATTCTTAAAGTATCATATGAAAATAGGCAAATAGGCTGTTTCTGTTGGGTAAGAAATTGGGCAGTAGAAGGCATAGAGAAACATTAAAAATTAAATCTTGTGAACAGTTAAGAATGGGGTCATACTCACTTTCACACCACACAGGGATTATTTCATTTTGAATGTACGTCTACCTTGCTATTTTAAGATTTATGCACCAGATTGTTGGAGGAATCACACCAAATAACTTTAAGTATGAGATGTAAGAAATTATATGGTCACAGTTTGGCACTACGCAGTGCAGATGAAACTCAGGTGGGCCATGTCAGTGTTTGCAAGAAGCTTACCAGCAGTCATAGTTACTCTCTGTTCATGGAGATTCAGCTGAACTGTGGTCTGTGAAGTAACTAATCCTAAATTACCAAGGGAATGATAATTCTGCTTCACATCACTTTTCATAAAAAATAGAAATAGTTTTCATTCTGTTTTTAAGAGAAAACCAAACCTTTCAAATTGTGAAATTTGTTGAAAATGTAAAAAATTTAGCTTTCTTTCACTCATGGCCTCAGACATTGTGTGAAGATGTGTTTCCATGCGCTTTCACAGAGCATCATGTTTACAATAGAAAACTGTAGAAGGTATTCAGACCAACTTTGTCCTTAAAAATTAATTATCAGATCCTGGAAAGCTGGTAATTCCTCTGTGGCATGTTATTTTCAAAAAGAGAAAACAATTTTAATGCAAAGTAAAAATTATGTACTGCTGAAACTATTCCTAGTGTTTCAGGGTCAAAGAAAGTAATTTTATTAAGAACGCTTTAAAACCTTGATCTTAAACACCATAGACTTGTTAATAATTTGCCATGAGTGTTTATTAGTAAGAAGCTAAATCAAAATACTGATTAGAATACTTAGGTTATTTTACTTTCTTATTTGTTGACTGTATTTACATTGTATTCTTAAGGCACAGGTTCACTTGCATTTCTCTTATTCAATTTAGATTTATAAACATTTGCGTTTTAAAAAATTGAATGTAATAACCAAGAACTTCTCCTGGAAAAGACATGTTCAGGAACCACCCTGCTTGTATTTTTTTTCTAAACGCCTAATCAGTTTGTTGCCACTAATACTTATTGAATATGTATTTCTTTTTTTGCTATTTCTCATGGAACTGGTTTCATATCCATGTTTTAATGTTAACCAAGGTAGAAAATTTAAAATATTGCAAGGATATCTTGCTCTCTTTAGCCTACCTGGTTGCCAGGATGGAGAATATAATTTTCTATACCATGATTTGCAAAAGACTATAAATCTAGGTTTTGGACCAGAGAATTTTGGCAGTGCCTATAGTTACTTAGAGTTTGGAATACATATTTGCTTGTAATTAAATCAATCAGTTCTTGTGCTCTTCTGCAAAGTAATGTACATATAATGTAAAAATCTATGTTTTGTATACATTATTTTGCATAATTGCATTCTAAATCATATAATGAATGTAACTAGAAGATAATATTTAGAGCTCCAAAATACCTTTAAAAAAAAAAGAAAAAGGTAAACCAATGAAAGCTAAACTTAACTCTTTTTTGTCTCTGTTATTCTTTAGGACTTCCAAACAGTGTTACCGTCAATCGTTCTCTTCGAAAAGTTTGGAAAAACTTATTCCAGAGCTGGGCAAATAGTGTAATTGTCCTGTAAACTACACAATATAAGAGACCTGATAAGTAATCAATAAATGTATTTCAGCAAATGCACAGCAGTATGTTGGCTGAATGTCCCATAAAATACTCTTTCTATAGAGTCATGTGTACTATGTCTGATGTGGTGTTAATTGATTTTGCTTGATCTTTAAAGAATTCAGCTTCCAAGATTTATAAAAAAAAATATTTTTGCGGTTTTGCCAGAAACCTCCCAGTATTATCTTAGGGAAAGGATTTCTGAAAATGCTGTGTTTTATTTAATGCAAATACCTGAGGATAGAAAACCAGAGTAATAAAGTAAAAGACTTGGAATCACATTGTATTTATTACAGATTTTATATGTGAGGTTAACGTTAAAAAAAGGAAAATTGTTTAAAAGTTACATCTGTTGTTTTTTTCTCACAACTGTTTATGTATCTGGTTCATCATTGTTCACTATTTTCAGTGTTAGTATATATCCTTTTTGGATACTGACCCATCTCTTCAGAAGGACAGGATAGGCTATTTACACGGAAGATACTATTTTAAATTCATTTAGCTCTTCTGGGATGATACAGATATGTTGGAAAAATAAATTTCTAACAACATATAAACCTTATTATTAGATCAGATTTTCTATATGACCTTAATTTTCTTTGTCAATAGCTGTGTATTTACTCCTAATCCCGTGTTAAGGAGACTGACATGTGGGTACGTAATTACGTGATGCTTGGCAAGGAAGAACATGTTTGATCACACAAAACTGATATTTGTTTGCTGTGTTCACTAGCATGCAATCCTGCGAAATATTATCTTCAGAACGCATTAACTTCAAAAGACTCAAAGAATTCAGCATCATGGGAAGACTTCAGCATTTCTTAAGAGCAAATCATAAGCTAATTCTTGAAACCATGTGAGTGAATTTTTACAGTAGTTTTATCCTGAATTATCTAGGATACCATGTTTTCTTTTCATATCATTTGACTATATTTGAATCAAATATATCTATTTATCTGTTACTCAGTGGTAGGCTTTTTATTACTGAATTTTGTTGTGTGATTCTCTTGTCACCTACAAATCTACAGAAAACCTCCATGAAATGTCTGTTTGCATGAATACTTTCTGAACTAGGAAACACAAATTTCACTTCCTCGGGTTTTCAGCTGTCAGTCTATGTGAAAAAGTTTTATTGCTAACATACACAAGAATAAAAGCACTTTAAGTTCCATTACAGTAGGCTATGAGTGTAGGCATCCGACTGTGGTGGTGCTACTTTTTGGAGTTTGTCATTTTCAAGCTTTGAAAAGTTTATTCTTCTGCGTAGCAACAAGAAATTAAGTCTGGGAAGTGAGAAGCAGCCACCTCAGTGGCTGAGTCTCCTCGATAAGATTTAATCTCATCAAATGTATCAGAGTGCTTTAGTTGTTTGTGGAAGGGATTGAACATGAGACACTTGTGCAAAACTGTTGATGAATAAAGATACCACAGTAATTTTTATATGTGAGAGCTATCTCTTTGATTGCTTCAGCTTTAAGGTGGTTCATCACAGTAATTCACCCTGTGTTGCCTCTTTAACTTCATACCACAGTTTCCCATCAGTCCGATTAGAAATCTCGATGCCTTTATCAGATTAATCTTTCTTTCTCTTTCTTCCTTCCAGTATCTCTGACCCCAGGACAAAACAAAGCTTACCTTGCAGACCAGCAGAGCACTGGCGGCAGTGCTCGTAGCTAAGGGTCTGGAGACAGATGGAGATTAAACCCAACACTTCTAACTTTAATTGTTTGATACAGATACACTTTTCCTCCTCTTGCAAAAAAAAACCCACTCTTTTTTGTTTCTAAGCAGCTAGCTATTTCCCAGAAACCTTCTAACACATTTTATTGGCTGAATAAACATCCACAAAATTAATAAAATAGAAACCATATTACCTGCCAGGTTTGGGTTTTCGGGTTCTTTTGCCAACAATATTTCATAGGGAATCCAATACTTTTCTTTAACTGGAGTTCACATAGAGTTTATGGAATTTGTGGTCATATAATATCCAAACTATTTTGTGTGGCCACACTATAATCCCAGAATCCTTAAGTACATTCACACTTATTCAGTACATTTATACAAACCATTTGACAATGATTCTAGTGGGACCTCTACCAATTCTTCCATTATTTAGAGGCTCTTTATTTTTTCTATTACTCTCTTAAACTACATATAAACACATGCAGAGAGTTAGCAGAGGATTAGCTTGAAGATATTTTTAAATATAAAAGCATATCAATCTATGAAAGGTTAGATGGATCTTGACTTTTTTTTTAGTTTTAACTCCCATGCAGATGCTGCACAGTCCAGGAACCTTTGCAAGTGTGGGCTAGAGAACCTGCCCCTATATTTTTTTCTACATATGGATTAGGCTGAAAGAAAAGTATCCCAATATTAAAAGAAACAGCTAGTAATAATTTAAGAAGTCAGTCTTGGGATATCTTCAGCATGTTGGACTATCTTGTTTGCAAAAGAAGCTCAGAATACATAACACAGCGCAGGAGACACCAGTAGGTTTTTATTATGTAGAGAAATCATGAATGATTCAAAAAATAATTTGGAAATGAATGCTAGCAACTCTGCGCTATATAGGAAAAGGGATAAAAGACAAATTTTAGTCCTGGTGACGACCTAATTTCTCTGATTCTGTGACAAACTACTACTTCCATTTGATAATCCTCTGTGGCAAACAAGTGAACGTGTCTGTCAGGCAAAGAAAATTTTGGTTTGCTGTCTTGTTTAAATCAAAATGTTTGCATGCAGCAAGCTTAAAGTTTTTATCTAAAGCCAGTGAAAGCTAAAATTTTGATATTTTTATTCACTGCAATAATATAACGAACAAGACAGTAAACATTTTGATGATGTCATTATGTAACAAGTCTGTCTTTGAATATAAACGCTGTGATTGTATAAGTTATTTTACTTTATTCCGGTTTACCTTTCTTATCGATACGGTTTATCGTATGACTTTTAATTATCAAATTACTTTTCATAATATATTTCAGTAATGTATTTTTAATATTTTACTTACTGTAGGTTTTACTTATTAATAAAATTGTTGTTTTATAACATTCCAAGAACAACACAGAATTGATATAGATAAAGGCACCGGGAAAGGAACACTCTGAAAACTTGAAATGGACTTATGGATCTTGTTGAGTCTGCAAGATATGAAGCCTCTTAGAAATGTAGTAAGCTATGATGTTTAGCAAACTACTCACAGCAGTATCTAAAAATCAAAAAGAATCACTGTGATGCCAGAGAAATAGACAAATATAAGAAGCTTTATATCAGTCTTCAGGAAAAGAAATTTAATTACTCTAATTGCCCCATTAAATGTATATCAGTCAGTTGTAGTTGAACAAATATGAATAGTAAAACATACATAACCAAATTATACCAAAGCGACCTGGTTGCTGTTTTTTGCAATACTAAAATATGACCTTCAGCATGCAGCAAGACATGCATGATCCTCACTTTTCAGCCACAGAAACACAAATATTTTTTGTGATTTGGACTGATTTAGTCCATGTGTACAGAGGAAAAAAATTATTGTTGGGTTTTTTCATACTGCATGGCTGAAGAGGCTTATCAAACATCTTTAGGAAGCAGCACTTACTGGGAAGGACCTGTCATACCAGCTCACTAACAGAATAGGTCTGATATATCACTTCAGTGTTTTTGTATAATGCATAAAAAGCATGGAACATAATACTTTGATGTCCACTGGTATCTGAGCAATTTGTATAGATCATGGAGTGGCCTACTTGCTAGATGCTAAGGATTCAAAGCATCTATGATAATGATCAATGATCTTTGGGTTTAACCACCACTGGGGATCACACACTCATAAAAAGGATGCAGGCAAAGTCATTAAAATGGAACAGCAATGTGCTAAAAGTTGCACACAGTGTATCACATGAGGAGTTTCAGGGATATTAAAAAACGTCTGGTAACATCTTTTCTTACCAAAACTATCTGCTGTTACTCAGTGGATTAGGGATCTTTCAGTGTTCCTATCCAATAATTTTGTTTGACTCCTACATAGCTGATGTTGTAAACACAGAAAATCTCTTAATTTAGGTAATTTAAGAACCGTCTTGTGGGTTGATCCAAGATGCTCTCAACACTTGTCAGAGAAAACATTTAGCTTGTAATGCCCTCTAGAGGCAGAATTACTATATAGTGTTGACCACGGATTTACTCTACCCTTTTCTGGTCCAAATGTGATACTGTGGATTTCAAGCAACAGCTTTTTTCTTTTCTCTTTTTCGCTTTTCTTTTCTTTTCTTTTCTTTTCTTTTCTTTTCTTTTCTTTTCTTTTCTTTTCTTTTCTTTTCTTTTCTTTTCTTCTTTTCTCTTCATTTATTTTTTAAATAAGTCACAGTGCACATTTCTATAGGAGCAGAGGTTGAGAACCACTAGGGGCTCCACAACTGATCTAGATGCCTCATGCTGGACTTGTATGGAAGTTGTCTCCAGCTGAGATGTGGCCTTAATTCAACTCCAAAGCAAAACGGTGGTGCTTGTAAACAATAATGGAGTTTGGCATTGAATAAGACTCTGAAAACATCAAAATGTACAAATATTTCTAATGTTTTACTGTTATTCCAAAAGATGTCTTTGCAACATGCCTTTCATAGGTCCTCAATTTAATGAATTTAGAAGTTCTGCATAGTAGAGTTTGTAAGAAGGATGAGGAGTTCTGACTTTTACTGGCAGCCGTGGGCTCCTGCACTCAAATTAGCAGAGACTGAAAAGCAGAGGATGTGCCTATTTCCTTGATTTTAAAATCTGGATTATCCCACACCAAAACAGAAATACTACAAACACAAAAGAGTCACATCCTTGTAATCAGAAACAGAATTTGAGCCTTGAAGCTTTTATTTGTCTTAACTGCATTCGTAAAACTTTTTTTTTTTTGTGAATTTTCTTTCACTAGTTGACAAAGGTTTCTGGTACGCCTGGAAAAATGTCAGCAAAGAAGCTCAGACAATGCAAAGCTGCCTTGGCTTCATATTCTTCCATCTTTTAATAGTTCAGCTCATTAATGAGAAAATCATCTGGCTTCTGGCACAATCAGATACAGTCACTTATCAGCACATTGAGTTCAGTTTATAGTACTCCAATTCATATTCATGATCAGAGGATGCAGTGGAGCAATTCATTAGTGCACTGCTGCATTAAGCAATCACTGCCAAAATGTGACATATTGAGAGTCTGCATTAAACTGCTTCCTCTGAGAATCTTTTGGTTAAGAAATTCCTAAGTGCAGAAATCTGTTGAGATAAATCACTCAGGCACTTCAAGAAAAAACATTGAGGCTCCATGTATATAACGTTTAGTTAAAAAAAATATTAATTCAATGGTGTTATTATATGTGTGATGATCACATCCTCAAATGCAAGTTTAGACTACTATAACAGGTAATAACACCTATAAACTAGATTAGAATTACCCCAAACCTAAGCCTCTTTCTTAATCTTAATTACCTTATGTTGTCTAATGAATGTTAAGATTGTTTTTGTTTTGGGTTAAGATATTCACAAACGTCAAAACCTCAACTTTCTACATTCTGTATCTCTGCTCCTGGAACAAACAAGGAGCACTTGCAGTTGCAGTGTGTGCATGTTGGCCTCACAATGTTTTTAAAGAGGGACAGTGCTCATAAACTAGAAAGACATGCTTCTTGTGTACTATTGTGAGAAGAAGCTGAGCCCAACCATAGTTTCCTTTTCACTTTTTAAGTTTGTAGCATAGTATTGTGGTGACTCCTTGTCCATGTACTTCATTTGATTCCACCGTATCATTTTCTACTGACAACTGTTCTTCCAGTTTATCATCTCTTCTTCAGATTTATAAAAGGCTGAGCTACTCAGTAGTAAGAGATATATATAAAAAAAAATAAAAATAAAGGAGTAGAACTGTAAATTTGTGATCACTCATACATAAGCAAAATAGGTGCTAAACTTTCTTTTTATGTGCCCTTAATGTAACTCCTCTCCCTTGAGTAGGATTATTTTTGGTTTTTCTCATTGGAATTTTGACCGAAATCTGGGCCAATGAATCACGGCTAAGAGGAGAAAATATGCATAGTATGTAAAAAATATGAAACAGATTGCCCATACTTCATGTTTTTGCAGCAATTATAATCTGACACATGCCTAGTAGTTTTGAATAAGAAGCATAGTCAGCTGTGTTTCAGACAGTGACCAAACAGCCTCTCGCATGGGTCTCTCATTACTCCAGAAGAAATTTGCTGGCTTTGTTTTTCCTGTTTTCCAAAGCTGTGTGCCAGGTAACTGAGATCCCCTGTACCTGCTAGGAATCATTCACCCTCTTGGTTTTATTTCTGTGCTTGATCATTGCTTTTTTCCTCCCACTTGTTCCATTTCCCATGCAACATAAGATACCTCTAGTTTATGCTAATAATGGCATAAAAAAAAAAACCTTGACAGAAACTGGTTAAAGATGAACTGGGAGTAAAAAGCTCAAATCTTTAAGAAATCTGTGTCTGTAAGATTTCTTTCACCCTCTTGGTTTTATTTCTGTTTCTGTCAAGGTTTTTTTTCCTCCCACTTGTTCCATTTCCCATGCAACATAGGATACCTCTAGTTTATGCTAATAATGGCATAAAAAAAAAACCTTGACAGAAACTGGTTAAAGATGAACTGGGAGTAAAAAGCTCAAATCTTTAAGAAATCTGTGTCTGTAAGATTTCTTTCCCTTTTAAGCTCCTGTTTCTCCTCCACCACTATGTGTTGCCGTCTGCAGATGAGAGGATTGGTTTGCCATCAATCTTTTGCTGTAGACAACAAAGAAAATGGAGTATTCTGAAGCAGTCAGTGTGGCTTTTAAACAACACATAAACATTTATTTGGAACAGTAAGGTCTTTCTGATTTCTTCCCAGGTCCCTGAACACACATATGACAATGCCATAAACAAGAACATTTTGCAACCATTGGTCTGACTGAGCAGTTTATATCTTAATCTCATTCAGAATATATAAATGTATTTAATGATAGCTATATTTTCTAAAACTTACATTTCATCCTTAAGTCCTCCTTAGTCTAGATGATCACTTGAACTATCCATATTGTTAGGCTCTGTTTCCAAAGTCACTTTCAACCAATGTCTATAACATCTACAACACCACTGAAGTCCGTAGCTGTTCTAGTGTTAAACTAGATACAGAAGAGCACTAGACTCCGTATATCTGAAAACTTGTCCAGCTCTCTGTCTGTCACATTTTTTGGGGGGGGTCTGCTGTGAGGATAGACATTGTTATGGTTTCACAAGAGGGCTCGTGTGCCCTATTCACAACTATTCGTCTGTGCTGCTACTGCTGCACAAATCTAAAGGAAAAAGAACTTAATTAAAAAGGGAAAAGACAGTACAACAAGTTTAA
The DNA here is from genome assembly GCA_002844005.1 of Limosa lapponica baueri. Lineage (NCBI taxonomy): Eukaryota > Metazoa > Chordata > Aves > Charadriiformes > Scolopacidae > Limosa > Limosa lapponica. The sequence continues at coordinate 2,678,251 of KZ505644.1, forward strand.
GAGCCAGGGCAAACAAACAAAGTAGTGACTGGAAGAACCATAGAGACAATCTTCCCTATGAAATCTAGCTAGTGGCATATATTGCAAGTAGTGGGAACATTTTATGCAGGCTCCAGGAAAAAGAAAAAGAAAGAACTATTCTGGGTAAGGGTGCGAGTCACACTCTGCTTTATGCAAGCCAGTAATAACCTATTGCTCTTAATCTATAGCACGGTGACTCAAAGCCGCATTTCTGCAGTAAGGCATGAACTGGGAATTCACTGCTACCCCTGAGGAGGTGGGAATTCTGACTGAGACCACTTTTCACGCAGATACTTGGTACCACAGCTCCTGCAACTTGTTAGTTCGTCACTTGTAGCCTACTGACAGTGGAAGAGGATGACTGTGACAGACAGCTGTGTCTGCAAGCATCAAGAGAGAGCTTATGTGTGACCTAGTTCTGGAAATGATTAACACATGATTTAGCTCTCATTCATTTCTATTCATGGTCATATATCTCACAGCTGTTGCCAAACACCAAGAATCAAGAAAGGTTTTTGATGACTTTATACTTCACAAATGCATAATCAAAAGGTGAGGTCTGACCATTTACAGTAACAAGATATGTTTCTTGTTAAAAAGTAAGAATATTTGCTCCTGTTGATCTGAAGATTTTATTTCCATTTAAGCATGAGCAGATTCTAGTAATGCGAAAACAGTGATGGTGTATTTAATTTCTCATAAATATATCCATTTATTTAATTCTTCACAGCTACAGCTACTACGCATTGAAATGAAATCACCTATGTTATAACAAGTGTAATAACAATCTTTAAGATGCTTGAAAGATTTCCAAGTGTGTGTCTCGTTTTTAATATTATATTTTTACATTGAAGACTGTGTGATTCCTCCTCTAATATAATCATAGTTAAAATGACAAGGTATTTTTGCTGCATCAATATTTAACCCACTTACATCTCTCTCATGATAATAAAGAAAAAATTATAAATCTATGACCAGCTAGGAACTTCACAGTGCTGCAATATTTCCACATGCATGCACTTAGAAATTCACAGGTTTGTTAGGGATAGCATGTGGTAGGTGATTTGCTGCTCAGTAGCAAGCTAGTAGATCACCGCATCTGGACTGGGAGAGGATCTGCACTGGCTGGAAAGGTTTTTGGCAGGTTTACTCATTTGTCCTGAGGAAGGCAACAAGGCACATAGCACTTTTGTGGGAGGTTTTTAGAAGCTCTGAGTACAGGTAGGCATGATTGAAGGTTTACACTAACAATTTATTTAAGTTCATGCAGTATTACAATTTTTGCATATCTCTCCCAAAATATTATCCTCTGGGACCCCCAGCAGTGAAGTGTGTAAAATCTGACTTTCAGGTATCTCTATTTCTGTCTCCTATCATATTCTTCCACTTGCCCAGCTCTTCTTTGATAATGATTGCTCCCAATATCAGCAGATTTCAATAGAACACACTCACCTCTCACTGGTCTTTGCTTCCACTCTTCACACATCTGACTGAGACAAATTTGTAAAGGTGTTTAAATGCAAAAGATTTTCAAAGCTGTTCTAACTGAAGGCTTTCAAGCTGGAAAAAAAGGTGTTCTTTCATCATAGCTTTTTTTAAGAACAGATAAAGACTTGGCAAAGAAAACAAGGGTAGTGTTTTACAAAGCTGGTTGTCTTAAAATGGGTAAAAAATTGTTCTAACAATTTAAGAAATTGCAAAAATTGAAACTTGTGTTTCAATCTTCTGAATGTTTACTAAGTGTTAGAATTTTGTTGTTCATATAATTTTCTCAAAGTTCAGCAGCCAGCCAGAATTAATAATTTTTTCAAAAACTGTGGTTTTATCTCCATTTGGGAAGAAAATAACAATGTCTGTGTCAATGATTCTTGAGTATTATTCTTTCTAAGGAATCTTGGATTCTATTATAAATATGAAAAGCTCACATAAACAACTGAAATTTGAAAGACTCAGATTTGCCTCTTATTATGTGTACGTAAAGATAGATTTGAATAATTTTAATTCAAATCTAAATTAGTAATAAATTGCAGATTACTTGCACTTTAGAATAAAGGTAACATTTTCTCCATAACAGGTGAGAGAAGATTCACCTTGAACAAGTCACTACTAACCTTCTAATGAGCTTGAAAACTAGTAGGCTGTCCCAGTTTTCACAATGATGAAAGGAATCTGGCCATGCTGTTTTCTCAAAATATGTTGATAAACTGACTCTTCACAGCAAGAACACATTTAGCTGATACATCTGTTACTCAGATTGTCACATAGAATTAGCAAATCAATTCAAATATTAAGTATTTTATTGCTGTCTAGAAGTTAGAAGCAAGGACTAGGGGGATAGGTCTTGGCACTTTCTATGCAGAATATATAAGTGGATAATCTTAGAAACAACTGAGTCATCATCTCACAAGAGAAAGTAATTAAAGAGGGCAAAAGGACTAAAGGACTTCAAAAGTACTCAAAATTTTATAACTAGAAAAAATGGCTTTACAATAGAGATTTAAAATTCACAGAGATGCGCTCTTGGTCACGTCCAACAGGTTCCTGAGTAGACAATGACAGTGGTTTTACAATATTTTTCCTATTCCAAATATGAACATGCCTGAGGTGTAAGAGCACTTACAAGTAACTGAAAACCAAAATGAAAAGGTGTAGTTTGAGATGGTATCCAGAGGACACCAGTGCACTGACAAAATAGGATTATGAGAACCATTCACTACTTAGTTGCTTCATACGCATATCTCTTCAGTTCTTCTCAACTTCTGTACAGATGCACTCTAAAATGCAGATGGAAGCCAATTCTGTACTCCAGAATAGAAGAACAGTGTAAACAGAACAGCGCTATATTTCAGTAAGCATTAGAAACTTAGCTGCCAGAACACAACCTTACACAATAGGCAGTGCAATAGTTAAAATTCAGCAGAGATTAATGCCGCGATGGAGAGACGGGACATCGCTTGATGCAAGCAGAATGTCAGTTTATTACAGCTTTTTCACATACTTTTATATAGGTTAAAATCACACACAAACAAGGTTTGGGACAGCGTGTCCCCTACTGATTGGTTAATTCATGACACAAGACACTCGCTAATTGGTTACTAACATTATCACTACTTTAAGAGGGTCTGTCTCAAGTTTCTGCTAAGTAACACATCCTGTTAGAAAGTTCCATTGTTTTGACAAGGCAGCGCTATCCGTCCCGTGAAGGTTGGTATGTACTTTCTTGTTCCTCTTTTATCGCTGGGGGATGAGGAACAAACATTCTTCGTTCCTCCTAGACCGGCTTGACTGATTTTCCCCAAGGCCTGTGGCCAACTAATTCTAACATGTCCTCCCTTATCAGTTGAGCAACACTGCAAGCCCTCTCCGGGCTCCCAGGGCCGAACGAGTCATCTCCCACAGATTAACCTAAGAGCCTGGTGTTATATGTGGCTCCCAAGCTATTTAATGCAGCAGGTATGTTTCCCTCTTTGGTTGTAGGACTGTGATGAGGCACCAAGATGAAGGGGAAAATAAATTGCCAGATGAGGAAGGGAGTCAGAAGAGCAATGAGGGTTACCACTGGTCAGGGTCCCAGCCATGGGCCTAACCCAACTGGCTGCCCTGGTTTACTGGGGCTTTTCAGAAGCTGTTAGCTTCCACTTGTGTTGAACCACTTCAGGAACACCAGAAGTAGTAGGCATATGTTTTAAAGCTCTCTGTCACAAAGCCTTTGATGGGCTCAAAGCATTTGCAATATTGGATATTCTTATACTTTTTTATTTTTGACAGAGCTGACTTTGAAATTATACCTAGATAACAATGTTATAGAAAGTGGAATGTTATTTCTATGTCATCAACTGGAATTAGAAGATGAAAATAATCTATTCATCCTTGTGATCCTAGTGATGCCCCTTCTGATCATGAAGCCTGCTTGTATTTGTTACACAGTGATGGATTCTAAGACAGATACAATCTGTATTTTCATGCATCAAAGAAAATGATTGTGTTGATTTTTTCCAAAATACAAAAATGACACTATTTGTGCCTATACAATCCTAATCTTGATTTAGGGACCTGAAGTGGAACCTATCAGAAAAGAGGAAAATATGCAGCAGAACAAATTTTTGTGCAGATCTCTGTCTGTTCCATTGAAAACTATAGCAAGGAACCTCAAGAAAAGGTCTAGTCTTCCCTTGGTCACAATTTATATCTTTTCTCAAAAAAAAAGAACAGGCAGGGAAAGTAGTGATGCATGTCTGATATTGATGGAAAGCAAGTATGTACCTCATCCATTGAAAACATTGATCAAGGCCACTTCGCTCTTTTTTAATGATGGCCCCATAAATCTGCCAGTATCAATGAAAGTCACTGTTATCTACTCGAGGTTCTAAATGGCTACGCTAAGGAAACTAAGTTGTAGCTAATGGTTCTTTGCATCTAGGAGACAAATAGTCATACTTATCTTTTTTGCACATCTTTTCTCTGTGGGTTTCAGTCAAGAAGAATGAGAACCTAACAGGATGTGACACTTTTCTGTCCATACAATATACTGACTATGGCAAACAAATTCCATGTCTGGAAACATGATATTCCTGTTAAATGTAAGTATATAGTTTGTGGTTCAAGGTCAAATCAGAAATAGGATTTAAATTCAATAGCAATGACACCTTACAGGTTGTTCTGATCAAAATGCTATGGGAAGTGTTCTGTTCACCCTGGATCTTCACCTAGTGACAGACAGAAATCTGTGACTGACCCAAAATTTCATATGGACAGTACTTCCCAGGATCTTTATAATATCATCCAATTTGAACAAGAACCGGAAGATGGAAATGAGCCTGAAATGATAAAATAAGCATCTATTTCTAGTTAAGTGATTGAGTGTGACTGCCACCTCCCCATAACCACTATATGTCTTCTTTAAGTAATAGGATGAGAGCAGAGACTAAAAGGAAGCATGTGCTATGTCTGGAACAGAACCCAGATCACAGGGGCTTCAACCACAAGATCACTCCAAATAACTCACTGTGTACACAGTAAAGGGAGAAGACTGGGAAATCTAATCCTCTGGATGTACAGTCATTTAAAAAAGTCACCTTATAACCACAACTGCGGAAGCATTACAGCTGCCAAATCTCCCACTTGCAAAACATACTGTACTTCGTTTAGTAAATCAAGACATTTGATTTGCCTATTTAATAAAGTCAAGGAGGTGCCAGACACCATATGTAGGGTGCTAAGGGGATATGAATGCACGAACAAGCAGGTGGGACTGAGCTTATCCTAGTTCACAAATTCTGTTTAACTGTGTGGGCTTGTTCTGCACTGCCGTACTGTCTGTCAGCAGCACAGTTCTGTAACTCCCAGTATCACACCTTTGTAGGGCACTCCTCAGCAATACCCCGGGTGTGCTGAAGAATCTTTCTTGGGAACCCCAGTGTAAAACAGGGATTACTGTTTCAATATTTCATACTAAATACATTCAGAACTGAAGAAGACTTCACCTCACACAACAGGAAGCAATAAACAACCCTCCTCTGAAGAGACGTTGAGAACATTTTGAAAAGGAAATTTGTTTATTTTTTTGCCTTGAGAATATCAAAGAGATTCTCTAGGCAGATCTGACTATATTTCAGCTATCTTGGCAATGAAATTCCTCCTTAGCCTTGCCCCAACACACTTTCCTGCGTAATATGTACACGAATCTCACAAACAGATGGAGTACACTTTACCCAGAATCTAATCCTAGTGAGGTGGAGAGGCCAGATGGTCTCACTTTCCAAATGAAAACTTTCAGAGAGTCTTTAAACTAAGCAAAGATTTTATTAACACTGATGGCTGGATATAGTGTAATACACAGAGAAGATTAATTAGAAATCCTAATTAAATGTAACAATGTAAAAGAACCAGAGCACTATTTGGCATCAAACAGATTTTTAAGTTTCTTGTTGAAATCTGGAGTCTTCAGCATGGCTGAACTGCAAAGTGAACACAGAAAAGCAGAAACAATGAGATTTACTAAAAGGTGCCAAACTCAATTCTACATGCAATCATTTTGTGTATTTTTTATAGAATCATAGGAAAGAGGGCTGAAAGGAACCTTTAGAGGTCGTTTAGTTCATCCCCCTACCCCAAGGCAAGATCAACTATACCTAAATCATTCCTGACAGATGTTTGTCTAACCTGTTCTTATAAAGCTCCAATCATGGAGACTCCAAAACATCCCTAGGCAATCTATTCCGGTGTTTAACTATCCTTGTTGTTTGAAAGTTTTTCCTAATGTTTAAGTCTGAATCACCATTGCTCCAATTTAAACTTGCTGGTCAAGGGCATGGAGAAGAGCTT